>CM042433.1:39021467-39033967 GCA_023631565.1 Gymnocephalus cernua | reverse complement strand
GTCCTATGACACGCAGACACTGACCTGTGACATCCAGACACTGTCCTGTGACATCCAGACACTTTTAAAAAGATCTTTTAAAAGATGCAGCAGAATATATTTCGCCATATCTTACTCATATTTTTAATCTTTCAATTATGTCAGGTAAATTTCCGAACGATCTGAAGCTTGCTAGGGTTGTTCCGCTATATAAAAAAGGGAGCAAATTAGAAGAGGGTAATTATAGACCAGTTTCGATTTTGGGAGTTGTTTCAAAAGTCTTGGAGAAAATAATACAACAGCAAATATATAATTACATTAGTAATTCTGATTTGTTTTATGATTTACAATCTGGTTTCAGAACATCTTATTCTACAGATACATGTTTATTATATCTAACAGACTACTTAAGAAGAGAGATCGACGTGGGTAAATTCTGTGGTATGGTACTGTTAGACCTACAAAAAGCATTTGACACAGTTGATCATCGGATCTTGCTGATTAAACTAAAAGTCTTAGGTTTTAACAGTATGGCATGTGAATGGATTAGATCATACTTGACTAAGAGGCATCAAAGAGTTGCTATTAATAGCACTCTGTCTGAGACAAGAGAAATAACATGTGGGGTGCCACAGGGTAGTGTCCTTGGTCCATTGTTGTTTCTCTTGTATATAAATGATATGAAATCTGTTTGCAATTGTAATCTTTTTCTCTTTGCGGATGATTCAGCCTTGGTGTTCTCCCATAAGGACAAAAAAGTTATTGAGAACCGTTTAACTGATGAGTTAAAGAACATAAGTGAATGGCTGATCGAGAACAAACTGTCTTTGCATTTAGGGAAAACAGAATCTATTCTATTTGGTTCAAAAATTAGGTTGAGTAGGACTTCTGAGCTCAACATTTCTGTGGGTGGTATCCAGATTGAAACTAAAAAATGTAGTAAACCAAAGAATTAAATTCTCGTAAGGCTCGTAAGGCTCAGTTTCTAAATGAAGAAACTTTAAAAATGTTATCTAATGCTTTAGTTCAGCCACACTTTGATTATGCCTGTACTACATGGTACAGTAGCACCCCCAAGAGAATAAAAGTTCAACTCCAAACAGCACAGAATAAGTTAGTCAGGGTAATTTTAAACCTCAACAATAGAAACCATGTTGGTTCTTCAGAACTTAAGAAATTAAAATGGCTGACAGTTGAAAACAGGGTAAGACAACTGAAACTGAGATTAACTCAAAAGATTTTGCACAAAAATGAGCCAAGATATTTTAAAGATTATTTTAAGCTAATTAGGAACTCTCATAGCTACTCAACCAGAGGCAGTGCCACAGACATAATTCCGTGTAGATTTAAGACCTGTTCTGGGCAAAATACCTTTTTGTACATGGCTGCAATGGAATGGAATAAACTTCCAGTTGAGATTAAGTTAAGCCAGTCAGATTACTGTTTTAATCGAGCTTGTGTTGAATGGTTGCTAAATGCTAATTAGATTTTTTTAGTCTTAATGAATATTTATTATTACAGTGTGTATATTTGTGCTTGTTTTGTAATTGTATGTGGTTGAGTGTACAAGGTACGTTTAGTCATATTTATAGCTTGCCTGGACATCATATCAGACTACAACGAGGACCACAATGGAAATAAGTTTTGCAACTTTCTTGTGTTATCCTCGACAGTTTTGATAAATGTACAATGTCACTGTGTTGGCATCTTGTTATGCATTTATTTTATTTTTTTACTGTCTAATAAATCAATCAATCAATCAAAAAAGACCTGTGATACCCAGACACTGTCCTGTGACACGCAGACACTGTCCTGTGACACGCAGACACTGACCTGTGACATCCAGACACTGTCCTGTGACATCCAGACACTGACCTGTGACATCCAGAAACTGTCCTGTGACATCCAGACACTGTCCTGTGACACGCAGACACTGACCTGTGACATCCAGACACTGTCCAGTGACACCAAGACACTGTTCTGTGACATCCAGACACTGTTCTGTGACACCCAGACACTGACCTGTGACATCCAGACACTGTCCAGTGACACCAAGACACTGTTCTGTGACACCCAGACACTGTCCTGTGACACCCAGACACTGTTCTGTGACTCCCAGACACTGACCTGTGACACCCAGACACTGACCTGTGACATCCAGACACTGTCCTGTGACATCCAGACACTGTCCTGTGACATCCAGACACTGTCCTGTGACACCCAGACACTGTACAGTGACATCCAGACACTGTCCACCCAGACACTGTCCACCCAGACACTGTCCTGTGACTCCCAGACACTGTCCAGTGACACCAAGACACTGTTCTGTGACACCCAGACACTGACCTGTGATACCCAGACACTGTCCTGTGACACGCAGACACTGTCCTATGACACGCAGACACTGACTTGTGACATCCAGACACTGACCTGTGACATCCAGAAACTGTCCTGTGACATCCAGACATTGTCCTGTGACACGCAGACACTGACCTGTGACATCCAGACACTGTCCTGTGACATCCAGACACTGACCTGTGACATCCAGACACTGTCCTGTGACATCCAGACACTGTCCACCCAGACACTGTCCTGTGACTCCCAGACACTGTCCAGTGACACCAAGACACTGTTCTGTGACACCCAGACACTGACCTGTGACACCCAGACACTGACCTGTGACATCCAGACACTGTCCTGTGGCATCCAGACACTGTCCTGTGACATCCAGACACTGTCCTGTGACACCCAGACACTGTACAGTGACATCCAGACACTGTCCACCCAGACACTGTCCACCCAGACACTGTCCACCCAGACACTGTCCTGTGACTCCCAGACACTGTCCAGTGACACCAAGACACTGTTCTGTGACACCCAGACACTGACCTGTGATACCCAGACACTGTCCTGTGACACGCAGACACTGTCCTATGACACGCAGACACTGACTTGTGACATCCAGACACTGACCTGTGACACCCAGACACTGACCTGTGACATCCAGACACTGTCCTGTGACACCCAGACACTGTCCTGTGACACCCAGACACTGTCCTGTGACACCCAGACACTGACCTGTGACACGCAGACACTGACCTGTGACATCCAGACACTGTCCAGTGACACCAAGACACTGTTCTGTGACATCCAGACACTGTTCTGTGACACCCAGACACTGACCTGTGACATCCAGACACTGTCCTGTGACACCCAGACACTGTACAGTGACATCCAGACACTGTCCACCCAGACACTGTCCACCCAGACACTGTCCTGTGACTCCCAGACACTGTCCAGTGACACCAAGACACTGTTCTGTGACACCCAGACACTGACCTGTGATACCCAGACACTGTCCTGTGACACGCAGACACTGTCCTATGACACGCAGACACTGACTTGTGACATCCAGACACTGACCTGTGACACCCAGACACTGACCTGTGACATCCAGACACTGTCCTGTGACACCCAGACACTGTCCTGTGACACCCAGACACTGTCCTGTGACACCCAGACACTGACCTGTGACACGCAGACACTGACCTGTGACATCCAGACACTGTCCAGTGACACCAAGACACTGTTCTGTGACATCCAGACACTGTTCTGTGACACCCAGACACTGACCTGTGACTCCCAGACACTGTCCAGTGACACCAAGACACTGTTCTGTGACACCCAGACACTGTCCTGTGACACCCAGACACTGTTCTGTGACTCCCAGACACTGTACAGTGACATCCAGACACTGTCCTGTGACATCCAGACACTGTCCTGTGACATCCAGACACTGTCCTGTGACACCCAGACACTGTACAGTGACATCCAGACACTGTCCACCCAGACACTGTCCACCCAGACACTGTCCTGTGACTCCCAGACACTGTCCAGTGACACCAAGACACTGTTCTGTGACACCCAGACACTGACCTGTGATACCCAGACACTGTCCTGTGACACGCAGACACTGTCCTATGACACGCAGACACTGACTTGTGACATCCAGACACTGACCTGTGACATCCAGAAACTGTCCTGTGACATCCAGACATTGTCCTGTGACACGCAGACACTGACCTGTGACATCCAGACACTGTCCTGTGACATCCAGACACTGACCTGTGACATCCAGACACTGTCCTGTGACATCCAGACACTGTCCACCCAGACACTGTCCTGTGACTCCCAGACACTGTCCAGTGACACCAAGACACTGTTCTGTGACACCCAGACACTGACCTGTGACACCCAGACACTGACCTGTGACATCCAGACACTGTCCTGTGGCATCCAGACACTGTCCTGTGACATCCAGACACTGTACAGTGACATCCAGACACTGTCCACCCAGACACTGTCCACCCAGACACTGTCCTGTGACTCCCAGACACTGTCCAGTGACACCAAGACACTGTTCTGTGACACCCAGACACTGACCTGTGATACCCAGACACTGTCCTATGACACGCAGACACTGACTTATGACATCCAGACACTGACCTGTGACACCCAGACACTGACCTGTGACATCCAGACACTGTCCTGTGACACCCAGACACTGTCCTGTGACACCCAGACACTGTCCTGTGACACCCAGACACTGACCTGTGACATCCAGACACTGTCCTGTGACATCCAGACACTGTCCTGTGACACGCAGACACTGACCTGTGACATCCAGACACTGTCCTGTGACACCCAGACACTGTCCTGTGACATCCAGACACTGACCTGTGACATCCAGACACTGTCCTGTGACATCCAGACACTGTCCTGTGACATCCAGACACTGTCCACCCAGACACTGTCCTGTGACTCCCAGACACTGTTCTGTGACACCCAGACACTGACCTGTGACACCCAGACACTGACCTGTGACACCCAGACACTGTCCTGTGACATCCAGACACTGACCTGTGACACCCAGACACTGACCTGTGACACCCAGACACTGTCCTGTGACATCCAGACACTGTCCTGTGACACCCAGACACTGTACAGTGACATCCAGACACTGTCCACCCAGACACTGTCCACCCAGACACTGTCCTGTGAGATCCAGACACTGTCCTGTGAGTGCTGTGGAGGATGAAATATAGATCCAACGCCAAGGCCAGATTTTAAGGCGCGGACCTGAACGCCTAGACAAGTTTCTAAAAAAGGTCTTAAAAAATCCTCACAGAGTCAGAAATCAGATGAGAAAAGAGTTTTAATGTGCTCGAAATAAATCAACACACAGAAAAACCCTAGTAAGGTCTTACTGAAGTTTGCTTTGTTTAGCGCTGCCTTATATCTACCTTAAGATAGACTTTCCCCTAGAAAATTCCTCCAATAACCAGTTTCAGAACATGCGGTGCAACAATCTGACTGGATTTTTGGCATCTAAGGACCTCCTCTTTGGGATAATACCCTATAGTTGAGGTCATTTTTATAGTTGAGGTTTTTAGCTGAATTCACGTTTTTCTGGCCAACGCTTGAGGCCTTGGCTTTGCGCCAGTCCTTGCTTCTGAGGCTGTGTAGCAGTGACTGGAGGTAGCACTAGGGGGGAGAGAAAGTCTGAATTATCTTAGGCAGACATATAGACGTCACCTGTCCATACCACATTATCACACATTGGATATTTGCCCCATTATTCAATTATAAACCAGATTTTATCACATTTTGACACAACACTCCCATGTCACAGGACAGTCATGACTCCATGACTGTCGTGTGACTCCCATGACTGTCCCGGGACACCCAGACACTGTCCTGTGTGAGTCCATGACTATCCTGTGACTCCCAGACACTGCCCTGTGACACAGTAGGGAGTCACATGACAGTGTCTGGGTGTCCCGGGACACTCAGGACACTACTAACAGGACAGGACAGTTTTTGCTGTCCCTTCTTCTCAGTCCGAGGGAATTTCCTGGCATATTCTATAGTCTTCCCTATTTTTTGCTGCACTTGTGGTCTAAAAATATGACAAAATTATCATTTTTACTAACACAAACTACAACTAATCTGCACTAAAAACTAACATAAATATACCCAAACTGCACTGAATTGCAACCAAGATAGTCAAAATAAAAGACGAATCAACCACATGACTTGTGTTGGAAAATATACTTAGCAATGCATGACGTCCACTTCATTGGACACATGGTTAATCGCAATGTACTAACTTATTTGAAATAACATTTTCAAAACTAAAAGAATAACATTGCCTCTAGGGTTCTCCTGGTATAGAAGGATTGGCAGGATACTCCAGCAGTGGTCAACAAGTGTGGCTGTCGGCCATCTTGGATTCAGATTTCGGAGAAAATGACTTGTAAACAGCTCTGCACTGTAGTGACCGCTATTGACCGCTATGCACCAGATTTGATATTTTAATATGATTGTATAATCATATTAAAATATCAAATCTGACGGGAGATTAATGTAAAGTAATTGTCTTTACATGGAGAATTTTTTCCCATCATGTTTCCAGTTGAGTGGCTGCATGCTATTTTGTTGAATAATTAATGCCACGTCATCTTCTGCCTTCGCGTGTCTGTCGTGTATCACGTTAATTAAATTGCATTAATCTCTCGTGCATTTTGTGTCCCTCATATATCACCATACAGCGTGACCCTCATATTAAGATGCAAATGAACATGCTGCCCAGCTGTTCAAAATCTGCAGGGCTTTTTACGTCAGTAGCTGAGATGAGGTGGCTAACCGTAGCATGCTAGCTCGTTAGGTAGGTTAGGCTCGTCGTGAGGTACTTTTACTTTACTTGAATATTTCCATTCACTTCAAGTCAGTTCAATTTTATCTATAGTCATCTCAAAGAAAAACGACCAGCAGCACGTCGTCGCCATCTTAGTTTGCTGTGAGGAATGTTTCCATTATTTCTCTTATTCATCTTCAGAAATTCCTCTGTCTGTCTGTGTGTGTGTGTGTGCACGCATATGTATCCACTGTGCACATATCTGCGTATTTTTGTGCAGGTGAGTCGCGGTCTTCTACCTCATTTTGCATGTGTGTCCGTGTTTGTGTCCTTGGGTGTGCGTGTGTTTATGTGTGTGTGTGTGTGTGTGTGTGTGTGTGTGTGTGTGTGTGTGTGTGTGTGTGTGTGTGTGTGTGTGTGTGTGTGTGTGTGTGTGTGTGTGTGTAGATGTGTGTCTGTATGTGTTGCTTTGTTGCAGTCCTCATGTGTTTGTATGCATGGTTGTACATCCATGTTTGTTCATATATCTGCATACATTACTCACTCTGTGTGTGTGTGTGTGTGTGTGTGTGTGTGTGTGTGTGTGTGTGTGTGTGTGTGTGTGTGTGTGTGTGTGGGTGTGTGTGCGTCCCAGCCAGGAGTCAGCAGCAGACCTCACCCTCGACGCCCACTCACACTCCCTCCAGCTGACTGGCACCATGGCAACCGAGAGATCCAGCCAGCCGAGCAGGCGAGGCAGCCAGGGCCCTGTGTGTGTGTGTGTGTGTGTGTGTGTGTGTGTGTGTGTCTGTGTGTGTGTGTGTGTGTGTGTTTTACTGTTTCGTCTTTTCAGTTCTTGTGTGTGTATTTTGTGTGTCTACTGGGAGCATTTACATATGTGCATGTGCATAAAACCTCTTGCATTCATTCCCAGCTATGTACTATTTGTTAGCTCATGCATACATGCATGTGTTCATGTGAATAAGAGTGAGCACATATGTGTGCGTGGTGAATGTGCATTTAGGCATGCAGGCGTGTGTGTGTGTGTGTGTGTGTGTGTGTGTGTGTGTGTGTGTGTGTGTGTCTGGAGGCGTGTGTCTGGTGTGTGTGTGTGTGTGTGTGTGTGTGTGTGTGTGTCTGGTGTGTGTGTGTGTGTGTGTGTGTGTGTGTGTGTGTGTGTGTGTGTGTGTGTGTGTGTGTGTGTGTGTGTGTGTGTGTCTGGAGGCGTGTGTCTGGTGTGTGTGTGTGTGTGTGTGTGTGTGTGTGTGTGTGTGTGTGTGTGTGTGTGTGTGTCTGGAGGCGTGTGTCTGGTGTGTGTGTGTGTGTGTGTGTGTGTGTGTGTGTGTGTGTGTGTGTGTGTGTGTGTGTGTGTGTGTGTCTGGAGGCGTGTGTCTGGTGTGTGTGTGTGTGTGTGTGTGTGTGTGACTGTACCAAAGGCCAAATACATTACCAGCAAAGGTCAGTAAGACTTTGTAGTCTTGGTGCTGAAACAATCATGCATATATCAAGATAAGATCGATGAACTAATAAACAACAACAGATGCATCGTTGCATTTCAAGTCTTGCATACGGTAACTTAGGATGTATCACTGTCACTGTCTCACGAGCCAAAGCATTAAGCCGCGCGTTCGACTCCGCCCTGCGGCCCTTTGCTGCATGTCATTCCCCTTCTCTCTTTCCCATTTCATGTCTTCATCTGTCCTGTTAAAATAATGGCCTAAAAATGCCCACAGCACCGATTAAGCTCACCGATGTCACTGTGAATGTTATCATTAATAGGAGGTTGCTGGTTTGAATCCCAAGACAAGGGGGATACATGGGATTTAAAAAGTTTGCCAAGCAAAAGCACTGATGTCTGCAGCTGCTCCTGTTGAAGCCACCTGATGGCTGACAGAAGAAGACTGCAGGTTTCTATCCTCTCTATTCAATTCAATTCAATTCAATTCAATTGTATTTATAGTATCAAATCATAACAGGAGTTATTTCAAGACACTTTACAGATAGAGTAGGTCTAGACCACACTCTATAATTTACAAAGACCCAACAATTCCTGAGATTCCAGGAATTTCCCCAAGAGCAAGCATCAATGCAACAGTGGCGAGGAAAAACTCCCTTTTAGGAAGAAACCTGGGACAGACCCAGGCTCTTGGTAGGTGGTGGCTGACGCAGCCGGATTCTCTTCAGCTTCATCCTGGCTTTGGGACAGTTCCCCGACCTGTGCACGGCCTCCACAAACTGACAGTGGAGATTTCAACACGTATACATTGTGTGTGTGTGTGTATGTGTGTGTGTGTGTGTGTGTGTGTGTGTGTGTGTGTGTGTGTGTGTGTGTGTGTGTGTGTGTGTATGTGTGTGTGTGTGTGTGTGCGTGTGCGTGTGTGTGTGTGTGTGTGTGTCAAACAGTAGGAAGAGAAAGAGGAAGAAAAAGGAGAAGAGAATAGTTTCACAGAGAAGGAAATCCAGAAGACCCAACCCAGAAAGCTGCCCAGAGCAAAATTCACGCTAGGCATCAAACAGACTCTACACGCGTGTGTTTGTCAAGCATCATTAGGACCTCCTGGCTTCATAGTAAACTCACCTGCATTCATTGGAAACATGCAATATTTCCCTTCATGGAGATCCAATCCCAACATGACATCATGACTTTGCGTGTTATCTGTATGATATGTGTATTATATTATATTATATATTATGAGCTATCCGCATGTATGTTTACCGTATACAGCACGTTGCATTTTGAGCTTTCTGTGTGTATGTCTACGCCGTATACAGCGGACGGGTTGCAGACTGATCTCAATAAGTGCTGTATGCCAATTTGTATGCGTATGCTTCGTATGCAAGAGAAATAACGTGTGGGGTGCCACAGGGTAGTGTCCTGGCTCCATTGTTGTTTCTCTTGTATATAAGTGATATGAAATGTGTTTGCAATTGTAATCTTTTTCTCTATGCGGATGATTCAGCCTTGGTGTTCTCCCATAAGGACAAAACATTTATTGAGAACCATTTAACTGATGAGTTAAAGAACATAAGTGAATGGCTGAAAACAAATTGTCTTTGCATTTATGGAAAACAGAATCTATTCTATTTGGTTCAAAAATAAGGTTGAGTAGGACTCTTGAGCTCAATATTTCTGTGGGTGGTATCCAGATTGAAGCTAAAAATTGTGTTAAATATGTGGGCTGTGATTTGGATAGTTCTGTGAGTGGAGAAAGTATGGGTCAAAAGGTTATCATAAAAGTGAACCAAATAATTTAATTTCTGGCTCGTAAGGTTCAATTTCTAAATAAAGAAATTTTAAAGAAATAAAAATGTTAGCTAATGCTTTAATTCAGCCATACTTCGATTATGCCTGTACTACATGGTACAGCAGCACACCTAAAAGAATAAAAGTTCAACTCCAAACGGCACAGAATAAATTAGTCAGGTTGATTTTAAACGTCAACAATAGAAACCATGTCGGCTCTTCAGAACTTAAGAAATTAAGTTGAAAACAGGGTGAGACAATTGAAATTGAGATTAACACGAAGGATTTCGTATAACAATGAGCCAAGGTATTTAAAAAAATATTTTAAGCTTATTAGGAACGTTCATAGCTACTCAACTAGTACCAGTGCCACAGACGTAGTTCCGTGTAGATTTAAGACCTGTTCTGGGCAAAAACACCTTTTTGTACATGGCTGCAATGAAATGGAACAAACTTCCAGCTGAGATTAAGTTAAGTGAGTCAGATCACTGTTTTAATCGAGCATGTGGTGAATGGTTGCTAAATGCTAATTAGATTTGTATGTAGTCTTAATGAATATTTATTATTGCAGTGTATATATTTGTGTTTATTTTGTATTTGTATGTGGTTGAGTGTATGTTTTAGTCATCTGTAGCTTGCCTGGACATCTTGTCAGACTACGAGGACCACAATGGAAATAAGTTTGTAACTTTCTTGTGTTATCCTCGACAGTTCTAATAAATGTACAATGTCTCTGTGATGGCATCTTGTTATGCATTTATTTTTGATACTGTCTAATAAATCAATCAATCAATCAATCAATGCCATTTTACTCGCTTTTCGGACGGTTGGGTTTAGGAAACTTGCCATACGGGACATGATCCCCGGTCTTCTGGGTGAACACATTCTGTCAGATTGGGGACCCTGAGATGAAATCCCAAATCTGAAATTTGGGGTCCATGGTCAAATTTGTGTCAGTTTAGGGGTCCTTCACGTGAAAAGGTTTGGGATCAACTGATCTAATCTATTGAAATACGTTATAAAATGAATATGGAATATAAATTCCATGTTCATTTTATAATGTATTTCAATATGGAATGTACTTAATGCTAAAGTTTCTATATACTGAATATACAAAGTATGACTACTTGTCATATTATCAAAAGCTATTATTTTCCATAAAGCTTTTTGGGGCTTTTCCCTTTATTTATAGTGACAGTGGATGACATGAAAGAGGGAGAGAGATGGGGGATGACACGCAGGAAAGGGCAGCAGGTCGGACTCAAACCCGCGCCGCTGCAGAGGACTCAGCCAACATGGGGCGAAGGCTCTACTGCAGGGGTGTCAAACTCAACTTCCCAGAGGGCCACACTGGAAAAGAATCCCATCAAGGGCCGGACATGTCAAATATCTTTGACTGTCTTATTGCATGTGTCATATATCTTCTCACTTACAGTTTGGTCGACATAAAGTTCTAAAGAAGTCACGAAAAAGTTCCTCAGACACCATACAAAAAAACCGGCCAAAAACTTTGAAAAAAGTGACAAAAACATCGGAAAAAGTGACTAAACGATGGGAAAAGTGACAACAACTTCGAAAATGACAAAAACGTCAGCAAAAGTGATCACTTATATCACTTACATATATATATATATATATATATATATATATATATATATATATATATATATATATATCTGCCACTCCTGCCACTCCTTTGGCACTGTCCCAGACTTCCACGCAATGTTGAGTAGGCGTGTCAACCAAGACAGCCCCTCCACACCCAGAGCTTTCAGCATTTGCGGAGGGATCTCATCAATCCCTGGGGCTTTGCCACTGTGGAGTTGTTTGACTACCTCAGTGACCTCCACCAGGGAAATTGACGACAATCCCCTGTCATCCTCCAGCTCTGCCTCTAACAAAGAGGGTGCATCAGCTGGATTTAGGAGTTCCTCAAAGTGCTCCTTCCACCGCCCTATTACCTCCTCAGTTGAGGTCAACAACGCCCCATCTTTACTGTACACAGCTTGGATGGTTCCCCGCTTCCCCCTTCTGAGGTGGCGGACGGTTTTCCAGAAGCGCCTTGATGCCAACCGAAAGTCCTTCTCCATGTCTTCTCCGAACTTCTCCCACACCCGTTGCTTTGCCTCTTTCAGGGCAGAGGCTGCAGCCCTTCGGGCCCTTCGGTACCTTGCAACTGCCTCCGGAGTCCTCTGGGATAACATATCCTGGAAAGACTCCTTCTTCAGTCAGACGGCTTCCCTGACCACCGGTGTCGGAAAGGGGCCTCCTCCAGACGTTCCCAATTTACCCGCACTACCTGCTTGGGCTTACCAGGTCTGTCCAGAGTCTTCCCCCACCCCCTGACCCAACTCACCACCAGATGGTGATCGGTTGACCATATATATATATATATATATATATATATATATATATATATATATGTATATATAAGGATATAATGACATAAGGACCTCAGAAAGGATGCACACTACATGAACTTATGAAGACGTTGTATTTAAGCTTTGTTCCTCTCCAACAGCAGTTGGTTTCCCACCAGCTGCCCCCAACGGACGAACGTTGGCCGCCCTGAACGATGGCACACACACAGAAGGAAAGGGG
>CM042433.1:38938967-39006467 GCA_023631565.1 Gymnocephalus cernua | reverse complement strand
ACACGCCCTCATACTCTGCTTCTGACTGGCTAGTAGTCCTTACCTAGGTACTGTCAGGACACGCCCTCGTACTCTGCTTCTGACTGGCTAGTAGTCCTTACCTAGCTACTGTCAGGACACGCCCTCATACTCTGCTTCTGACTGGCTAGTAGTCCTTACCTAGGTACTGTCAGGGCACGCCCTCATACTCTGCTTCTGACTGGCTAGTAGTCCTTACCTAGGTACTGTCAGGACACGCCCTCATATTCTGCTTCTGACTGGCTAGTAGTCCTTACCTAGGTACTGTCAGGACACGCCCTCATACTCTGCTTCTGACTGGCTAGTAGTCCTTACCTAGGTACTGTCAGGGCACGCCCTCATACTCTGCTTCTGACTGGCTAGTAGTCCTTACCTAGGTACTGTCAGGACACGCCCTCATACTCTGCTTCTGACTGGCTAGTAGTCCTTACCTAGGTACTGTCAGGACACGCCCTCATACTCTGCTTCTGACTGGCTAGTAGTCCTTACCTAGGTACTGTCAGGACACGTCCTCATACTCTGCTTCTGACTGGCTAGTAGTCCTTACCTAGGTACTGTCAGGACACGCCCTCATACTCTGCTTCTGACTGGCTAGTAGTCCTTACCTAGGTACTGTCAGGACACGCCCTCATACTCTGCTTCTGACTGGCTAGTAGTCCTTACCTAGGTACTGTCAGGACACGCCCTCATACTCTGCTTCTGACTGGCTAGTAGTCCTTACCTAGGTACTGTCAGGACACGCCCTCATACTCTGCTTCTGACTGGCTAGTAGTCCTTACCTAGGTACTGTCAGGACACGCCCTCATACTCTGCTTCTGACTGGCTAGTAGTCCTTACCTAGGTACTGTCAGGGCACGCCCTCATACTCTGCTTCTGACTGGCTAGTAGTCCTTACCTAGGTACTGTCAGGACACGCCCTCATACTCTGCTTCTGACTGGCTAGTAGTCCTTACCTAGGTACTGTCAGGACACGCCCTCATACTCTGCTTCTGACTGGCTAGTAGTCCTTACCTAGGTACTGTCAGGACACGTCCTCATACTCTGCTTCTGACTGGCTAGTAGTCCTTACCTAGGTACTGTCAGGACACGCCCTCATACTCTGCTTCTGACTGGCTAGTAGTCCTTACCTAGGTACTGTCAGGGCACGCCCTCATACTCTGCTTCTGACTGGCTAGTAGTCCTTACCTAGGTACTGTCAGGACACGCCCTCATACTCTGCTCCTGACTGGCTAGTAGTCCTTACCTAGGTACTGTCAGGACACGCCCTCATACTCTGCTTCTGACTGGCTAGTAGTCCTTACCTAGGTACTGTCAGGACACGCCCTCATACTCTGCTTCTGACTGGCTAGTAGTCCTTACCTAGGTACTGTCAGGGCACGCCCTCATACTCTGCTTCTGACTGGCTAGTAGTCCTTACCTAGGTACTGTCAGGACACGCCCTCATACTCTGCTTCTGACTGGCTAGTAGTCCTTACCTAGGTACTGTCAGGACACGCCCTCATACTCTGCTTCTGACTGGCTAGTAGTCCTTACCTAGGTACTGTCAGGACATGCCCTCATACTCTGCTTCTGACTGGCTAGTAGTCCTTACCTAGGTACTGTCAGGACACGCCCTCATACTCTGCTTCTGACTGGCTAGTAGTCCTTACCTAGGTACTGTCAGGACACGCCCTCATACTCTGCTTCTGACTGGCTAGTAGTCCTTACCTAGGTACTGTCAGGACACGCCCTCATACTCTGCTTCTGACTGGCTAGTAGTCCTTACCTAGGTACTGTCAGGACACGCCCTCATACTCTGCTTCTGACTGGCTAGTAGTCCTTACCTAGGTACTGTCAGGGCACGCCCTCATACTCTGCTTCTGACTGGCTAGTAGTCCTTACCTAGGTACTGTCAGGACACGCCCTCATACTCTGCTTCTGACTGGCTAGTAGTCCTTACCTAGCTACTGTCAGGACACGCCCTCATACTCTGCTTCTGACTGGCTAGTAGTCCTTACCTAGGTACTGTCAGGACACGCCCTCATACTCTGCTTCTGACTGGCTAGTAGTCCTTACCTAGGTACTGTCAGGACACGCCCTCGTACTCTGCTTCTGACTGGCTAGTAGTCCTTACCTAGCTACTGTCAGGACACGCCCTCATACTCTGCTTCTGACTGGCTAGTAGTCCTTACCTAGGTACTGTCAGGGCACGCCCTCATACTCTGCTTCTGACTGGCTAGTAGTCCTTACCTAGGTACTGTCAGGACACGCCCTCATACTCTGCTTCTGACTGGCTAGTAGTCCTTACCTAGGTACTGTCAGGACACGCCCTCATACTCTGCTTCTGACTGGCTAGTAGTCCTTACCTAGGTACTGTCAGGGCACGCCCTCATACTCTGCTTCTGACTGGCTAGTAGTCCTTACCTAGGTACTGTCAGGACACGCCCTCATACTCTGCTTCTGACTGGCTAGTAGTCCTTACCTAGGTACTGTCAGGACACGCCCTCATACTCTGCTTCTGACTGGCTAGTAGTCCTTACCTAGGTACTGTCAGGACACGCCCTCATACTCTGCTTCTGACTGGCTAGTAGTCCTTACCTAGGTACTGTCAGGACACGCCCTCATACTCTGCTTCTGACTGGCTAGTAGTCCTTACCTAGGTACTGTCAGGACACGCCCTCATACTCTGCTTCTGACTGGCTAGTAGTCCTTACCTAGGTACTGTCAGGACACGCCCTCATACTCTGCTTCTGACTGGCTAGTAGTCCTTACCTAGGTACTGTCAGGACACGCCCTCATACTCTGCTTCTGACTGGCTAGTAGTCCTTACCTAGGTACTGTCAGGGCACGCCCTCATACTCTGCTTCTGACTGGCTAGTAGTCCTTACCTAGGTACTGTCAGGACACGCCCTCATACTCTGCTTCTGACTGGCTAGTAGTCCTTACCTAGGTACTGTCAGGACACGCCCTCATACTCTGCTTCTGACTGGCTAGTAGTCCTTACCTAGGTACTGTCAGGACACGTCCTCATACTCTGCTTCTGACTGGCTAGTAGTCCTTACCTAGGTACTGTCAGGACACGCCCTCATACTCTGCTTCTGACTGGCTAGTAGTCCTTACCTAGGTACTGTCAGGGCACGCCCTCATACTCTGCTTCTGACTGGCTAGTAGTCCTTACCTAGGTACTGTCAGGACACGCCCTCATACTCTGCTCCTGACTGGCTAGTAGTCCTTACCTAGGTACTGTCAGGACACGCCCTCATACTCTGCTTCTGACTGGCTAGTAGTCCTTACCTAGGTACTGTCAGGACACGCCCTCATACTCTGCTTCTGACTGGCTAGTAGTCCTTACCTAGGTACTGCTCATGTGGAATAAGTTGGAGATGGAGATGAAACGATGTCCAAATATCAACCTTTTTAAATATAGACACAAACAAAAGATTTTTGATAAAGAAGAAATGATTTGCCATTAGGAGTATTTCTACCATGATCAGATATCGGAAGTGTATATAATCCATTTTTTGTTCTGTTTTGTATTTGTTTTGATTGTTTTATTTTTTTTTTGTTTGATGTTGTTTCGTTGTGTTTTGCACTACTTTTGTGCTATTGTGAAATGAGAAAATGTATTGTATTATTTTTGGGGGTGGGCGCTTATACGCTCTTTTGCTTCTGCCCACTCCCATTGAGCAGAATGGTTACTGCTCAAATAAACAAATAAACTAAAACTAAATCTAAAAAATTAAAACATGTGCGACTCCCAACTCTGTAGCTAAAACAGAGAGCTCAACACACAGGGTAAAAAGAGGAGCTGCAGCAATGTGCAGTACCAAAAATATGGTGTTTTTTGAAAACCAAGACAAATATTCAGACACACAAATAAAAAGTGTGGCTGTTTATATACAAAACTTCTAAAAACCCATCTTTATAGGCTTTTTTCTCCATCTCTGTCTTACGTTTTAGACAAACATTTTTTTGGTCTGCAAAGATTAATTGACATTAATCGTTTTCAGTAAAAACAATTAAATTAAATAAATAGTCCAAATTCTCTGATTCCAGCTTGTAAAATGTGAATATTGTCTTGTTTCTTTACTCCTCTGTGACAGTACACTGAATATATGTGAGTGCTATGTTCAGATTGTAAAATCAGCTCTGAAAATAATCCTAAATTGCAGCCCTAAATGTGTTTCTCAGATAAAGTTAGACTTGTTGATCAGTTTCTGTAGCTGTATATGTGCACCAGCTGCAGGTCACCTATGTTCTTGTAATGAGCTAAATATCTGGATGATGTGGAACAATAAGACTGATCAGATATTATGGGGAAATGTGATGAATAATTGCTGCAGGACACCAAACAATCATGCGAACTTCTTTAATGTCCGTGTGCTTTGTTGATGAAAGATTAGTGCACGTGTTGTCTGTCCCACCCCCTTTTTGGCACCTACGGGACTGTTTGGTTGAGCGCGATGCGCGTTTTCCTCCTTTTTGGACACTTCCTGCTTTGTGAGCTCGAGCAGTGTGTGTGTGCATGTCCCGTTGACTGAGCCCGGGTTTACAGGCTGCAGGCTGGGCTGCTGGTGCTGTGTCGCAGCACTGGAGCTATTTGGACATGTGTGTTAAGGACTACAGCTGCTCTGCTGCTGTTGGGAAGGACGTATCGTAGCCTGGATGCTGTTATTGCCAGTGCTGTACCGTAGTTGAGGAAGGAGGAAATGAGGCGTATTGGGCTGTAAGGGTGCAAGAGAGAGGAAGGACCAAACCGGATTCAAACAGGTGTCCGACCGTCTCCCATCAGCCCGAGACCGGAGGAGGAAGAGACCGAGAATATATCCAAGAAATAGCGCTTCCGATGGGCAAATCAATCCGCTAATTTGAGGACTGTGTACGTGTCGTTTCTTACAGTAAATCGTGCCCTTTATTCGGTCCAACGGTGATGGAGACCCCACATCAGAAACACGGCTTTTCGTTTTTTATTTTTATTTAGACAACAGGCCTATCTTGTGTTTGAAAGAGCGATAATCAGCCGTTCATCTCCTCTCTCTCTCAAGAGGAGGTGTTAGGAAAGGGAAGGCGGTGACTGACATCCCCCCCGGGACAGGCCGTCCGACCCACGCGTCTAACAGGTGTGTCTGAAGAGGGCATATATCGCTCCAATTTGCACCGCCCGTCCGGTCGGTCCGTGCCCCCTTTCCCTCCTCCCTCCCGCTCTCATTGTTCCCGGCGAAATGACATCCGAGCAGGGGCTGCTTAGGAGTTAATTGGTCTTGGTTTAGATATCCCCAGTGAGCGCTATATATTCTTTTTGTCTTTTTCGGTCTCTTCGCAAATGTCCATTGGTGCGTAACAGCAGAGGAGGAAGGAGGAGGTGGATATATCCGAACGGCTAATACTGAAACATCAACGTATGGGACTTCGGAGCGTGGCTCGTGGGTTTTTGAACTGGTCGTTAAGAGCAGAAGGGAAGATTTGGAGAATTCTCTTCACCAGATAGTCCAGTCTTGAGTGAGTTCGCAACCCCCACCCCCGCCCCTGGCTGTTTCGTGCTGTCGTTTTCGGCGACGTTCGCTAGCCAAACCGAACCCAATTCTGAGCTGTTTCAGCGGGCAACAAAGTGGGTCTCTAAGGGACACAAAGTCCACCTCGTTTTTATCATGACAACGAGAAAAGACACGGTGACTACCTCCACCACCAACCACCAGAACCAGACGAGGAGCCGGAGTCCCAGCAGCGGGGTCCCGGCGTCCGAGGAGACGGGCAGAGGGTTGGAGATGTTCGGGGAATTTCAGGAGTGGTGCCTGCGGACGTACGGGGACTCCGGCAAGACCAAGACCGTGACCCGGCGCAAATACAACAAAATCCTCCAGACCCTGATCCAGGGGGACGAAGAGAACAGCAACGGGGTGTTCCTGCACGAGAAGAATAACAACCACATCAACGCCAAATTCAAATTCTGGGTCAAGTCCAAGGGCTTCCAGGTCGGGACGCTGCAGGACGGCAAGAACGGCTCACCGGACAGGCCGGTGCTGTACGTCCCCATCAAGGCGACGGTTAGTGCATCTTCCTCTTTCACTCTGGTGTGTGTGTGTGTGTGTGTGTGTGTGCGCGCGCGCGCGGTGTGTGTCTGTCCCGTTTTTTTGTGCATGTCCTCCCGTTATTTGCCTACAGAAATCAGGTGTGTGTGTGCGTGTGTGCGTGCGTGCGGCCTGCAACATAACTTTCCCTGGCTCAGTGCCACATAGCAAACAACTGTTCCAGTAAGGCGCTGAGCATGACAGTGGTTTTTACACTATGCTGTTTTATGTTTTCCAACCCACAATCTTTATTTTTTACCAGCCTGTTCCACGTGACTGACAACCTACAGGAAAAGGTTCTCACAAAAGTTCTACTTGTGTTTGTTAATGATGGTAAAAGAAACGTATTATTAGGGCTGTCCTGTCCTCAACTAAAGAAATGATTGTATTTTTAGTCGACTTGTAAAACTAAGTTTCTCCACAAAGAATCATGCAAAAGCACCACTTTATGTTGACCAGAGATGCATGAGCATGAGAAAACACACACACACACACACACACACACACACACACACACACACACACACACACACACACACACACACACACACACACACACATACTGTACATGACGTTATCGACAACTGATGAATCGACTCAGACTTTTCATTAATTTTTCATTTCATTCATTTATTTATTTATTTATTTAGCAATAAAAAGAAATAATGACAGGTGCCTGACACAGTTCACCAGAGCCCAAAGTCATCACTTTGTGTAACTACTGTACAAACACACAATATGTTATTTATGAGATGAAACCAAGAAAAGGAAACGACTATTGGCATTTAACAGGCTGCAACCAGTAACTGTATAAATATCTCCAAATGACTAAAAAATCAGCTTCTGTTATGACCGTTATGAAAATGAAACTTTCAGTTTTTGTCTGTAGACCAGTTTGGTTTGGAATTGATTAATTTAGGGCTGCAAATAATGATTCATTTCAGTGTCGATATTCATTCATTTTCAAGTTTTTTTTAGTCTATAAAATGTCAGAAAATGGTGAAAAATGTGGATCAGTATTTCCCAAAAAGCCCAGGATGACGTCATCAAATGTCTTGTGTCCACAACTCAAATATATTCAGTTTCCTGTCCCAGAGGAGTGAAGACACTAGAACATATTCACATTTATGAAGCTGACATCAAACCGATTAATGGATTATCAAAATAGTTGGTGATGAATTTAATAGTTGACAACTAATGTATTTGTCTTTGCAGCTAGATTAATTTTCTGTCAAAGGACTAATTGTCAGATTTTGACAGATCCAGCAATGAATCAGGTATTTCATTGCAGACAATACAACAGCACATCATTTAATGTGTTCCTCATAATTTTTATTGTTTTTTTTTTTCAAATAAACAAAATTCCTATTTTGGTTCTTGCAACACATTTCAAAAAAAGTTGGAACAGTAAAGCATTTACCACTTTGTAATGTTGCCATTCCTTTTAACAACACTTAAAAGACGTTTAGGGACTGAAGACACCAAGTGATGAAGTGTTTCAGGTGTAATTTTGTCCCATTCTTGCTGCAAACAAGTCTTAAGGTGGGCAACAGTACGGGGTCTTCGTTGTCGCATTTTGCGCTTCAAAATGCGCCACACATTCTCTATTGGAGACAGGTCGGGACTGCAGGCAGGCCAGTCAAGTACCCGTATCCTCTTCCTCCGCAGCCAGGACTTTGTAATGTGTGCAGAATGTGGTTTTGCATTATCTTGTTGAAATATGCATGGACGTCCCTGGAAAAGATGTCTTCTTGAAGGCAGCATATTGTGCTCCAAAATCTCTATGTACTTTTCAGCATTAATGGTGCCATCACAGAAGTGCAAGTTACCTTTGCCAAGGGCACTGACACAACCCCATACCATGACAGACCCTGGCTTTTGGACTTGTTGCTGGTAACAGTCTGGATGATCCTTTTCTTCTTTGGTCCGGAGCACACGGCGTCCATTTCTCCCAAAAAATACCTGAAATACTGATTCATCTGACCACAGTACATGTTTCCACTGTGTGATGGTCCATCCCAGATGCCTCCGAGCCCAGAGAAGTCGACGGCGCTTCTGGACACTGTTAACATAGGGCTTCCTTTTGGCACAGTACAGTTTTAACTGGCATTTGTGGCTGTAACTACGTATTGTGGTACTTGACAAAGGTTTGCCAAAGTAGTCCTGAGCCCATGTGGTGATATCGCTTATAGATGAATGACGATTCTTGATGCAGTGCCGCCTGAGGGATCGGAGATCACGGTTGTTCAGCTTAGGCTTGCGCCCTTGTCCTTTACCCACTGAAATTCCTCCTCATTCCTTGAATCTTTTAATTATGTTATGCACTGTTGAAGGTGAAATAAGCAAATGTCTTCCTATCTTTCTTTGAGGAACATTGTTTTTAAACATTTCAATAATTTTCTCACGTATTTGTTGGCAAACTGGCGATCCTCGGCCCACCTTTGCTCCTAAAGGACTAGACCTTTCTTGGATGCTGCTTTTGTACCAAATCATAATTACAATCACCTGTTGACATCACCTGTTTCAAATCACATCATTATTTAACCAATTTACCTGATTACTAGCCCTAAATTGCTCCTGTCCCAACCTTTTTTGGAATGTGTTGCAGGTCTGAATGACAGGAAAGGATGTATATTTACAAATGAAATTAAGTTCACCAGACAAAACATGAAATATTTTGTGTTCACATTGTCTGCAATAAAATACACGTCAAAGTACAGTTAGAAATTACTACTTTCTTTTTTTATTTGTGTTTTCCATACTGTCCCAACTTTTTGTGATTTGGGATTGTACATTGAGGAATATCCCTGTTTCTGAAGGAGTTCTCTACCTCTGTTAACCGGGCTATGAGAATTTTGATTTTAACCACGGTAAGAAGGTGTTTACACAGTGTTTGAGATATATGGGTATTGCCAAATATAATCCGTTTTTTTAAACTGCATGTAAACACTAAGGGTGCTCCGATCGATCGGCCACCGATCGGTATCGGCCGATAATGGCTTTAAATAGTTCGATCGGTGGTCTCCATAAAGGCCGATCAGATAGGCCGATCAGATGACGCACTACCACGGATGTATTAAGAGCGCACTACTCCTGAGAACATTTTCAAAATGGCGGCGTCCCTACATTCAGCGGTCTGGCAGTTCTACAAGGTGTCTGAACGGTGGCAGAACAGCAGTTGGCCCGCGGCCGCGGAACGAAGGCGGTAGGAAGACGGCTACTGCTTTTAAAAGCGTCTGCCACCGGTGGTGCTCCGGCAAACGTGTTTGTGATTACGCCATTCTGACGCTTCTACTGCCTCTGGAGCACCGCTGGTGGTCCGCCGACTCATTGCTATCTGGGAAAAAGACAATACACTAGCGATTAGCAACGTGTGTACCGAGGAAATACCACGAGGCGGAAATCTCCAGAGACATTTCAACACCACCAACCTCATCAGACATTTGAAGGTTAGTCACAGAAAGCAGGATGAGGAGTTTTCAAAGTTAGCTAACGCTAAGGCAGAGCGGAGTCGTGTAGCTAGCAGCTCCGGCGCCGCTCAAACAGCTGTTTCGCCGTGTGTGTGTGTGTGTGTCGGTGTCGGTGTGTGTGTGTGTGTGTGTGTGTGTGTGTGTGTGTGTGTGTGTGTGTGTCTCGGTGTGACTGACTGTGTGTGTCTGTGTGTGCGCCGCTCAAACAGCTGTTTCGCCGTGTGTGTGTGTGTGTGTGTGTGTGTGTGTGTGTGTCGGTGTGTGTGTGTGTGTGCGTGTCGGTGTGACTGACTGTGTGTGCTGAAGAAATGTGCAGTGATTGAAAAAAAAAAAAACTAAAGTGTGTGGCAAAATTTCCCAAAACTCCCTGATTGACTTAAACTCTCTATATGAGATAAGGACTCTGAAGAAAGCCCAGTCAGTCCTGGCTGATATAACCCCCCCTCCCCCCCCCCTCTGAACAGCGACAAGATGTTACCGTCTGGCCGCAGATTCTGTCTGCCAAAATGCAGGACAAACAGACATAAAAACTCTTTTGTTCCTGCTGCTATAGGCTTTGTAAATAAGTCATTGCGAGATGTGTGTGTAGTTTGTATTTATTTTGTCTATTATTGATGGGGTTTGTTTTCTGTATAGTCTATGTGTTGTTTATGTTGCATTCTATTGCTGCACAACGAATTGCCCCTCGGGGATAATAAAGACTCCTTGAACCTTGAAAGGACATTTTTTAGATTTTGAGCTAGGACAGAAAGCCAAACAGTTACTGATACATTCTCTAAACATGTGTGACTGTTATGTAATGGCGTAATTTTCAGTTCATAAAAGTGATCGGTGATCGGTTATCGGTATCGGCCGATACGTCTTCCAGCAATCGGTGATCGGTGATCGGCCTCAAAAATCCTGATCGGAGCACCCTTAGTAAACACAATCAATTTATCCATCACTTTTGCCCTTATGTCAGTCAGGTAATGCCCTTTGACCCCGAGTTTACAGCTTCCACAAGACCCCAATTTGAACTAATAAAACTCACCATTTTTTCTTTATCTCAAACCTGTTATCATTTCATTGAGTGTGACTGCACTTTTTTCAAATCTAGATCTAGGACAACACAGAGTGTAGTCACACATTTGTCTGGATGTAATTTACAAGTACACCTCCCTCTCTTCCTGATGGTATATTTTGTACTATACATGTTTCTTGTATTATTCTTAGTACTCCAGCATTCTGCATACTTTATCTTCTGCTTATACAATATTTTAATAATTTAATAAATCTGCTTTATTAGTAGTTTAGGTCCAGCTGCTGACTTGATCTAACTTGAGAAAAGGTGTGAGGTTTAGATTGGTTGTGACATCTTAGATTTTGTCTTCGTGCTTTTACACACTGCAAAGGGCCCAACATCCAGAACCTTTAAGTTGTGTTGCATTCATGAACGTCGTTTGAAAAGCATTCACTGACGACAAACAGTGAAACTGGATGTCCTAAATGAGCTCATTTTAACTCACAGATGTGAGGTGTGATGATAAGTCTAGCTTGTATATAAATCTAGGTTGTAACTCTACAACCATAAAATAATGATGCATATTGTATATGTGCATATGTGCAACCGTTTTTTCTTACTGTCAGATGTTAATGTTGGCTTGATCTCTGTTATGTAGCATCAGTTAATGGGTCAAATAACCCTGGTTATTGGTGTGAAAGTGGTATTAAGTCTCTGACCCACCAACCAGATGGCCGACCGTCGGCAGTAAAGCCAGTCGGACTGATCAGTCTCCCCGAGTTGGTCCAAAAAGTTCCTCAGAACACACCGAAGAGACGCCGACTTGAGCGTACGTTCTGCACGTGCGGGAGACATAATACGTCTCCATAACAGCAGGCGGCGCTAATCTGGATTGTCGCCCAAAAAATGAAAACCATAAATGAGGGAACACGTCTGTAGACGTAGTAAACACAGAGCACGCTGTCGTCAGTCATTGTTCTCATCAGAGAGAGTTGATTGTAGTCAAGAAGGATCGTTGTTGTCATTACTCGCTGAACGGAAGAACATAAGATGGCGAGTAATAAGAAGATACTGGCGTTGGCAGCTCCGGTTTTCTCGTGCACTGATTCGCTAGTCAATGGTTAGCACTCCACCAATCAGATTGGCCCTTGAGTCCGACTGCCCAGTCTGTCGGAGGAGCGTCGGCCTTCATTTGGGCTGATTTGACTTGTTGAGTCAGCCAGTGGCTCAATGACCAATAACCGGAAATGACGAATGGGATGAGCGTGACGAACGGCTCTCAAAATCTGAGTAAAATCTTTTAAACTGACTGGGCTGGGCAACGTTTAAAAGTTTTAATCACCATTAATCGCATGATTTCCCAGATTAATCGCAATTAATCGTATTGTTATACACAAAATCCAATAATGAATTCAAAAGGGTTAGGGTTAAACGGAACTAAAGTAGGATTGTGTAGTGACTTCACCCTGCTGTTGAACTCCCGTCCTCCTCATCAAGGACTCCAACATGTTTACGGTGCTCAATCATCCCCGTGGTGCTCCCGTGCCATGCCATGTCGCTTTTGCTTATCTTGCATTTAACACACTTTTTAGATTTATTTAGTGTGAAATGCTCCCACACCTTGGATCAGAGGCGCGCCGCTGCCGCGCCGCTGCCCACTGGTCAAACTGTGCAGCCTCTGCTCAACCCGTACGGCGGGCCAGTAGTCTATTACATTTCCTGGTAGATTTTTTGGTCCCACTCCGCCGCTGCCTTGGATGACTTAGGTCGTAGCCTACTGAGTTCTCTGCCTCCCCCATGAGTTCAGAACAACGTTACGGGTCTCTCCGATGGTATTTCCTCTACCTCCGCTCTTTTTTTCTTTCTCTCACTTATTGATTGGCATAATAATCGCGCGACACAACTAATTGATAATGACAACAACAAACAAACTTTTTCAAAATAAAAGCTTGTGAACAACATACTTTTACAATAATAAGAGAAATAATGAAAACTGCATTAATGGGTGAAAACATTTTTTTTGATTAATGCGTTAACGCGATAATAACGCTTTAACTTGCCCAGCCCTAAAACTAACCTTTGTTGATCTGAAATGAAGACAGATTCAGCAACTGCACGGCCTATTTCTCCTTTCGTTCAGTTCGTCCAATCAGCTGTCGGTTTTCATTTTTTGGGCGACAATCCAGATTAGTGCCGCCTGCTGTTATGTTACCGACTCGGGGAGACTGATCAGTCCGACTGGCTTTACTGCCGCCGGTCCTTGTTGCCCACGCCTCTCATCATCCACCGTTTCACCCAGATTTAGCTTCTGTTTTTTTTTTAAACAAACTATTCTTTCTGCTCTTCTGCACATATTGCAGCATCAGGGATCAATACTAACTGTTGATTGTCATGCATCCATTGATGTCAAGCTACAGGTACAGTGGTGGTGGTCACACAACATGTAATCCCAGTATATGTGTTGTCCTCTGTATTCATTCAGTTGTTCAGTATGTCTGAGTTGTGTCAGTGTTTTGTCTCGTCAGCGGTCTGTTCCCACGTCATGGCTTTTTGGTTCCAAGCAGAATCATCTATATTTTCCAGATATAAGCTGGTAAAATGTGTGTGCATGTTATGCATAATATATTGCAGAGAGGGATTCAATCTCTTTATGCGTGTGGCTGGGAGCAACCCTGGACTACATGTTGTTGGTAGTTTTTAAACCAGAGAGCACTTGTTGAATGCAGAGGGCAGTGTGAGTGGGATTGCACAAAGATATAAAAGGAAAAGGTAATAAAAAATGGCTTATTTCTGTGATTGCTAAACATATATTTAGAAATGGTTGAGTCCAGTCTGACATTTCAAATGGCTTGTGAATGCAGTTTTGTGAATGTATGTATTGAGAATTTGTACATTTGACAGACAAAAACAGTACAACAAGGCACATAACATAAAACAGAACAGAGACCTAGGATCAAATGTACTAACTGTAGTACCCACAGTCATGAATCTGTACATCCATAGGTGTATGCTTACACAAAATACATACGCTTTGATTCTTTTTTGTATCTGCAGATTAGAATTGGTTGTTCAAATGGCTGAACAGACCGGTCAATGTAACGCTGTGGGTGCTGGCTAGCATGGTTACCACTTGGCTAATTTCACCATATCCCATATCATTTCTTATTTAGATTAAAGCACTCATATTCTGCTCATCGTCAGGTTCATAATTGTATTTAGAGGTTGTACCAGAATAGGTTTACATGATTTAATTCTCAAAAAACACCATATTTGTGTTGTACTGCACATTGCTGCAGCTCCTCTTTTCACCCTGTGTGTTGAGCTCTCTGTTTTAGCTACAGAGTGAGACATCTCACTTCTGTATATGCGCAGTAGCTTCTAGCTAGTAGCTACCTAGCTACTGCGCAGTAGCTAGGTAGCTACTAGCTAGAAGCTAGCAGTTAGCCACCTTGTTCTCAATGGCAAAACAGTACTACAACACACACGTTCACCCTAATCTACAAAATAAATTGTAAAGAATTACTTCCTGTCCCTGTTCTGCAGGTATTCCACGCTAATTTGGAAGTGTGCCCTGTTTAGAAGAAGTCTCCCTGCTAATCCTGCCTTGTACTGACTGAAGTTCGAGAAACAGCTAGCTGATGTGGTATTAGCTAAAGTGGTTAGCACACACCAAATATTTCAGCCGATGACGTAGAAAGTCCTGCAGATTGTGACCAGCTCACCCGGAGACTGAAGGCAGGAATCATTCAGAAACCATATCTCACTCAGAACAACATGGATGTATTTTTCCAAGATTGTATGTGTGTGGAAGCACCAGAGACACAAAATGATCGCAGCCAGGACTGGGAATCATCTTGCAGAGTTGATCTTCTGTAGCTAAATCCCTGTCCTTCTTTGCAGCAGCAGGTCTGTTGAGTCTGTTTAGTATCTGAGGATCAGGCTGTTTAGACTGCAGAGAGAGAGTCTCTTCTGTTTTCTCCTGAACTGGAACGGAGTGTTTTATTTTGAAAACATAACTGGGTCAACGTTAGAAAAGTGAGGACAATTCTCCAGAGTGTGGGCGTTTCCGCCAGAACTCACTTAGTTAAGTATTACCAGAGGGCTATTTCACAAAACCTAGATAGCTGATTAAACCAGGATTTCCCCCAGTTACCCTGGCTTCATTTAGCCTAGACTCGGTTTCACCAAAGCAGAGGCACCTAATTGTATCGTGGCAGACTTGGTGATATAAGTGAATATTGTACCATTTGTCCAAAGAATCAATATAATATCATACGATAACACATTTTGCTGCACGATAAATTGTCCCAGAAATTATTGTGATAAACGATAATATTGTCATTCTGAAACCATTTTCATCTAATATAATGATAATGGCATAATAATGCAGGTACACCTTTTTCAAAGATCAATACACTTTTATTTCTAAAGAATATTTAACAAAAAACAAATAAAATTGACTCAGTCTCTCTTAATAACAAATGCACTTGGAATAAAAACCAAAACAATAAATAAAATGGATGGAAACAAACAAGCATGCAAATGGAAATGATTGCGGCCGGAAAAATTATCGAGCTCATTTTTATTTATCATGCGATTAATTGATTTATTGCATATTGCGACAGGCCTACCAGTTACTTTATAGTGCAGGCTATACTGTAGCCTACACTCATGAAACAACAAGGAGAGGACACCTCTCTTATATTTTTCTGGGGGAAATAACGGATGAACACTCGATGTAAAAGTCATGTTTATAGTGAGCACTGAATGCATCACTTAATTATCTACATAGTTTCTAGATTTCAATTTCTTCAATCTTTTCTATGTCCATATACACGAGGACACAAAGCATACAATATGTGGCCGCTGTAATAAAACAGACTAGGGTTGGGCGATGTCCCCTAAATTGGCAGTTGACGATGTTTACAGTAAAACATCGTGATTTTTATTTTACTATATCTCTTTACATAAATATCTTTTTCCACTACTATGGGCTAACAGTTAACAGAAACGATCAGACATCCATTTAATTGCCCTCTGTAAATAGACAGTATTCCATGGCTATGCTGCCTGCTGCTAGGGGCAGTAAATTACAACTTGACCTACTGTCACTGAACTACGGTGCAGATGTCCGTGCTCTGCTAACGACAGGTCAGTCTTTAACAGAGCGATAACCTAATATACCAGCATTGCTGAGATTAAACTACATTAGCGGTTATATTTTCACTGAATAACGCATTCAGTAAACAGAAACATAACTCTTGCAGCGCACATGAACAGATGCGCAATATTAGCTCACACAAAATAGCTCCCAGTTCAGTTAGCCTAATAGCTGGTTTGATTTGCATTGAGAGATGATTTTATGGAAAGTAACCCATGCCAATCTCTAGGTATGGTGAAGGGTATGTGATTGTGTGTGTGTGTGTGTGTGTGTGTGTGTGTGTGTGGGGGGGGGGTGTATGGTGAAGGGTATGTGATGATGTGGGGCCAAAGAAACTTTATCAGGATGCATAGTATCCTGGATCCATGAAATAACTGGCCTTTAATAATAAACATCTGCCTGCTGCCTCTATGGGAATTTAATATAGGGGTGTGTATACTTATGGCCCATGTATTTTAAGGAAGAACATTTATTTATTTACGATACATTATTCATTCACAAAGAAAATTTGTGTCCTTATAGGTTGGATTTTCCCTATTTTTTTAATTAAGGCATTAAGATCACTTTCCAAAAGATGTTTTTTATTCCTCTTTTTAGTCACCTTTAGCATGGGTATGTATACTTATGAGCACCACTGTATGTTCTAAAAGATTAATTCGTGGTGTCTGTATCGATGCAGTATTTCATCGGGAAATATTATACTATAGTGTGTTGATTCACATGAACGTTCACAAAAAGGAAGAGGAGAGAGAGACTTCTCTGCATAGTCTGTCTGTCTCTCCACCACTTCCACTACCTCCTATAATAACAGTTATGCACTGACTTAAATATTACTGTTGCTAACGCACATTCATAAATCCTACATAACATCGTCCCGTACCCACAGGACATCAGACTTACTTATTGATGCACGCACGCAGTAGTGTCCACAAACTTGTGAGGGGAGAAAGGAAAGTGTGAAGCGTTCCACGTTAACGCCTGTTTGACAGTTCTGTGGAGGCTCCATGCAGAGATTTTGCTGTAGCCTACGTAAGTGGCCTGATGTTTATACTTGTGCGCTGGTGTGTGCGTCGAGCCGGCATGTGTGTGTGGGGAGTGGGTGATAGAGCGAGGGAGATGTGAGAGAGTGATGGTGATTATCTTCAGAGTGAGTAGTGACTCTAGAGTCATAGTGAGAGAAACAAAGTGTCTCCCTGTTCTTTCTGACCACGGTGGGAAATCTGGAGCAGGAGAAGTTAACCCTCTCCTTGATTTCATGTTGTTGATGGTGAAGGAGAGTTTAATTTCCCGTCCAGCGCAACTAGGTCTGACAGGGTGGGGGGCGTGGCATCACGATGGACGACACACAAGACGCCGACTTGAGCGTACGTTCTGCACGTGCGCGAGACGTAATAAAAAATGCCGTGCAGTTGCTGAATCTGTCTTTATTTCAGATCAACAAAGGTCAGTTTAAAAGATTTTCCTCAGAGTTCTTCACGCTCATCCCGCTCGTCATTTCCTGGTTAGCTCTCCACCAATCAGATTGGTCGTTGAGTCCGACTGCCCGCCTTCTGATTCAACAAGTCAAATCGTCCCAAATGAAGGCCGACGGCTCCTCGACTGACGACGGCACGGAACACACCGACCAGACTCGAGTCACCGACCTCGCCAGACTGTCAGACGTACGATAATTGGCTTGGTGTGTCGGGGGCTTAATAGTTCCTGTTTCAAGCCACGATTGCAGTGTTTTTTAACCATTCATTCTACCGCTGCTTACTATCTTGCCATCATATCTCACTAACCAATTATATGCGCGCTAAGTTGACAAATGTAACAATGTAGCAAGCTGATATCCAAACAAATGTATTTGTAGTATTTCTATAGTATTATGTATTTTTTTTTAGATATATCACAGATTCCATCTGCGTACCACTAGAGGGAACTCGGGTACCACCTGTTTGAGAGCCAGTAGCCTAGAGGTATCAGTAGGTCTAGTTTTGGTTGAAAATGTCCAGGTTTATAGGATTGAGTAACAGTGTGGCATTTGGTTTTGTTCAGAACTGTAAGCATGTTGTAGTCTCGTCTTTATCTCATCTCCTACCTGTGGAGTGCGGTGAGGAATACACACCTGGATGTGTTGAACTACACGGCATCTTAATGCGGTGTTTATGGCTCGAATCAGCATCCTGCTTTCTTCCTGTCTGCGTCGTGCTGAGAAGGGTATGACCTGACAGCAGCAACAGCTGATCAGACAGCAACTGTGTTTATACACTGACACACAAATTGTGTGTGTGTGTGTGTGTGTGTGTGTGTGTGTGTGTGTGTGTGTGTGTGTGTGTGTGTGATCTCTGAGGTATGAAACAATGTAGGGATGGGAGACTCTAAGAGAGAAAGGTTGAGCATATAACCCTCTCCTGGGGCTTAATTAATGATTTAAAGTGACAAAAGAACTGGCACTAATTCCTTTGCCTTTGTTTGCATTCATTACTCGTCTGTACAGTATGAAAACCACAAATAAAAAAAGAAAGTAGTGATTTCTAAATATACTTTGACTTGTATTTCATTGCAGACAATGTTTTGTCTGGTCAACTTAATTTCATTTGTAAATATACATCCTTTCCTGTCATTCAGACCTGCAACACATTCCAAAAAAGGTTGGGACAGGAGCAATTAAGGGCTAGTAATCAGGTAAATTGGTTAAATAATGATGTGATTTGAAACAGGTGATGTCAACAGGTGATTGTAATTATGATTTGGTACAAAAGCAGCATCCAAGAAAGGTCTAGTCCTTTAGGAGCAAAGATGGGCCGAGGATCGCCAGTTTGCCAACAAATTCGTGAGAAAATTATTGAAATGTTTAGAAACAATGTTCCTCAAAGAAAGATAGGAAGACATTTGCTTATTTCACCTTCAACAGTGCATAACATAATTAAAAGATTCAAGGAATGTGGAGGAATTTCAGTGTGTAAAGGACAAGGGCGCAAACCTAAGCTGAACAACTGTGATCTCCGATCCCTCAGGTGGCACTGCATCAAGAATCGTCATTCATCTATAAGCGATATCACCACATGGGCTCAGGACTACTTTGGCAAACCTTTGTCAAGTACCACAATACGTAGTTACAGCCACAAATGCCAGTTAAAACTGTACTGTGCCAAAAGGAAGCCCTATGTTAACAGTGTCCAGAAGCGCCGTCGACTTCTCTGGGCTCGGAGGCATCTGGGATGGACCATCACACAGTGGAAACGTGTACTGTGGTCAGATGAATTAGTATTTCAGGTATTTTCTGGGAGAAATGGACGCCGTGTGCTCCGGACCAAAGAAGAAAAGGATCATCCAGACTGTTACCAGCAACAAGTCCAAAAGCCAGGGTCTGTCATGATATGGGGTTGTGTCAGTGCCCTTGGCAAAGGTAACTTGCACTTCTGTGATGGCACCATTAATGCTGAAAAGTACATAGAGATTTTGGAGCACAATATGCTGCCTTCAAGAAGACATCTTTTCCAGGGATGTCCATGCATATTTCAACAAGATAATGCAAAACCACATTCTGCACACATTACAAAGTCCTGGCTGCGGAGGAAGAGGATACGGGTACTTGACTGGCCTGCCTGCAGTCCCGACCTGTCTCCAATAGAGAATGTGTGGCGCATTTTGAAGCGCAAAATGCGACAACGAAGACCCCGTACTGTTGCCCACCTTAAGACTTGTTTGCAGCAAGAATGGGACAAAATTACACCTGAAACACTTCATCACTTGGTGTCTTCAGTCCCTAAACGTCTTTTAAGTGTTGTGAAAAGGAATGGCAACATTACAAAGTGGTAAATGCTTTACTGTTCCTACTTTTTTTGAAACGTGTTGCAAGAACCAAAATAGGAATTTTGTTTTTTTGAAAGAAAAACAATAAAAATCATGAGGAACACATTAGATTATGTGCTGTTGTATTGTCTGCAATGAAATACAAGTCAAAGTACATTTAGAAATCACTACTTTCTTTTTTTATTTGTGTTTTCCATACTGTCCCAACTTTTTCTGATTTGGGGTTGTAATTACATCCAGTTATTTATCTGATAATGTATCCTGCATTTTACTTGTAACATGGGCTAATGGGAAAAGGTAGAGGTGACTTGTTGAGTCAGTGGCATGAATCTACCGTGAACCAAATTAACCTAAAAAACATGAAGTTTAGTACTGTTTTTCTTAATTCAAGGCACCTAACTGTTGCCTAATCCAGTCCCTTCCAGGCATCGGTGCCTGGAAGGCGACGTTGTGGGCTTTAACAAAAAAACACCGCAAGAGATTGGTCAACACTGACAGTAAGCAGCGCAATATGAAAGACTTCGTCTTAGGTTTAACAATCTATGAAACAAATAATGAAAAATATGAAACTAAAACGACGTAAGCTTAATTTAAAATGGCTTAGGAACTATAGGCTATTTAGAGGTGGATAAACACAATTTAGAGGTGGATAAACGCACTTTGGAGGTGGGTAAACGCTATTTCCGAATTTTGGGAGGTGCGTAAACAGCGTTTACGTGCGTTTAGCCTCCACTACATCCCTGCCTACATGCTTCAAAAAGCCTGTCCTTTGCTTTTTTCAAACTCCTTTTTCTTTTTCTGGGCGAAGAAGAAGACTCATGTTCCTGAAACTTGGATTTTGAATACGTGCATGAGGCAGAGTGGCAATTGGGAGAGTCGGGACTTTTCCCGATGGGCTGGTAGCATTTTGAGGCCGCTCCGGCCAGTCTGTTCGCCGCTGCCCGCTCCAGCTGCCCGCTCCGGCCGGTCTGATCGCCTGCTCCGTCCGCCGCTGCCCGCTGCGTCTCACTGTCTCTCCTACCTACACCGGCCCGGCCCCCCGCACCCTGTCCTCCCTCCCCTTCTAACGGCCTGATCAGCGCTGCTGCACTAACTGTCTATGGGAGAGACTAGAGCATGAAGGGGGGAGGGGCTGCTCCTCTGCTCCTCACTCAGGCCATGTTCACACGAAGACTTTAGGATGAAAACGCATCCGTCTTCCCTGGATTTGGTTCAAGAAAATTCACGTCCACATGAATCCATCTGTAAATGACTCAACACGCTACTTCATATGCCAGGTCTGTAGGCGGCGCCGTTACTGCTACAAACGTGTCTTTGTTTACATTGTATAATGTGCTGTTGGATAGCTTTTTATTTTGCAAAACATCGGCAGTCAAACAAACATCAATGATCCGATGTCTTTTTGATAATCTAGCTACACGTTTTTCTTGCGGTAGCCTTTCTACAATAAGCGGTGCTAAAAATTACTATAATCTGTTCAAGGAGTTGATAATCAGACAGATTAGCGAGCTAGTTGATAAGTTCTCTACTTCCACTTTATAAACAGCATTGCGTCCCTGCTAGAGCCGTCAGCTGGGTTGAAGGCAGCCCCAAAAGCGGACAAAGTGGCAAAAACATCGAAAAAAGTGGCAAAATTGTCTGAAAAAGTGACAAAATCTAGGCATGCCAAAATGTATTGTGAAGGTAAATTGATATGCGGACTGGATCATAATCTGCGAGGGGCCTCGAGTTTGACACGTGTGCTCTATAGGATCCAGTGAAAAGTGAAGGCATCTATTTCTCTGGTGCAAACAGTCTGAAGCTCCAGCTAATGGAGGAAGCACTGTGCGGTTTGTTGGGACTAATAATAGTTGCTATCTATGTGTGGTGTCAAGGACATGTGATGGCTGCTTCCCCTTTCCTTCACTGGCTTCAACCAGAGCCGTATACAGAGGACAGTTGGCCAGTTTGTAGCTGTTGTATGAAGAGCTGTATGCTGGGGATTATTTGTTTTTTTTCCGATACTGGTGGAACAGTCAATTGCTGTTCAACAGCAAAAAACCGAGACCCAGTTCTATTAAGGACCCGGTTCAAAATTTCTCAAAACCCAAACATCAGTAAGGTGCAAGCTTATCGATACTGCTATTGAGACTAATGGATCATTTAACGTTATGTCTAAAAATAGATACGCGTGCGAACCGCAGAAATGACTTAAGAGCACGCTGTGTGTGTGTGTGTGTGTGTGTGTGTGTGTGTGTGTGTGTGTGTGTGTGTACAGACCATAGGTATATCAACGTGGTATCATGACTTCACATAAACATACACGCCACTTTCCTAAAGCCAAGTAGCGTGTTTTGCTGTCAATACTGCCGACGTTGTCTTTGCTGTAATCAGATCAGTATATATTTATATTTAACATGAAGTATACTACTGCTTGAGTGCAGTAAATCAATGGGAAACATCCATGTGTCCAGACAAGGCTAGCAGCAGCAGCGCGGCGTCAGACACGTTTCTGGTGTGTAAAGACATAGAAAAATCCACGCAGTCGCCACGCAACTGACACGCAACAGAAACGCCACGCTCACGCCACGCAGCCAGTTTGTAGCCGGCCTAACAGGTTAAAGGTTTATTTTATCCAGCCTGGAAATCCAGCCTTTTGCAATAAATCTAAACTCTTACATCCAAGATTGATAAACTTCTATGATAAACTATGTTTCGGTACCCAACCCTATATATACAGTATATGACTTTGTTTTGTGTGTGTGTGTCCATCAGTGCAGCTCTTCTGGTGAGAAAACACTGCTTGACCTTTGACCTACTGTCCTCTGTGTTGACTCTGAGAGAGAGAGGGGGGGAGACATGCAGGAAATCATCACAGGCCGGACTCAAACTCTGGACCTCTGCGTCCAGACATAAGCCTCTCAGTATACGTGCGCCTGCTGTACCCACTGAGCCAACCCGGCCACTTTCATGATTATTTTCACACATGAGAACAACACCCGAATGTAAACTGCCAATTTCCCCCAGCAAATCAGATACACAGAGCTGTCTTGACTTGGAAATGACTGGGATGAACCAGGCTTGTCTGCACTCTTATCAGCCCCGTGGTGGGCTGGGAAATGGTATGTTTAGGTAAACAGATGGATGAATGCAACCTCTGTGTCTGTGTGTGTGTGTGTGTGTGTTCTCTGTCCTCTTATTGGCAGCAACAGAGACAATTTGTCCCGAGAGCCATGAGAGGAGGATGAGGAGGAGGAGGGACTCTAGGAGAGTGCTGTCCTGTGCATCTGGGGGTCTGACAGTCTGTGTGTGTGTCTGTTGAAGGAGGGACAGCTTAATTGGGCTGGCCCCCTCTATCAGGCCTCAATGATCTCTAGTATCTCAAAGAGCCCCTTATTCTGTCATTATAAAAACCCTAAATTGACAGGAATTGGTAGGACTCTGGTGTGTGTGTGTGTGTGTGTGTGTGTGTCCTACCCTCCCTTTGACCCTAACCTATCATAAGCCTGTGTGTGTGTGTGTGTGTGTGTGTGTGTGTGTGTGTGTGTGTGAGTGTGTGTGTGTGTGTCTGTGTGTGTGTGTGTGTCTGTGTGTGTGTCTGTGTGTGTGTGTGTGTCTGTGTGTGTGTCTGTGTATGTGTGTGTGTGTGTCTCTGTGTGTGTGTGTGTGTGTGTGTGTGTGTGTCTCTCTCTCTGTGTGTGTGTGTGTGTGTGTCTGTGTGTGTGTGTGTGTCTCTCCCTGTGTGTGTGTGTGTGTGTCCTACCCTCCCTTTGACCCTAACCTATCATAAGCCTCTGTGTGTGTGTCTCTCTCTCTCTCTGTGTGTGTGTGTGTGTGTGTGTGTGTGTGTGTGTGTCTCTGTGTGTGAGTCTGTGTGTGTGTCTCTCTCTCTCTGTGTGTGTGTGTGTGTGTGAGTCTGTGTGTGTGTCTCTCTCTCTCTCTCTCTCTCTGTGTGAGTCTGTGTGTGTGTGTCTCTCTCTCTCTCTCTCTCTGTGTGTGTGTGTGTGTGTCTCTCTCTCTCTCTCTCTCTCTGTGTGTGTGTGTGTGTGTGTGTGTGTGTCTCTGTGTGTGAGTCTGTGTGTGTGTGTCTCTCTCTCTCTCTCTCTGTGTGTGTGTGTGAGTCTGTGTGTGTGTCTCTCTCTCTGTGTGTGTGTGTGTGTGTGTGTGTCTGTGTGTGTGTGTGTGTCTCTCCCTGTGTGTGTGTGTGTGTGTGTCCTACCCTCCCTTTGACCCTAACCTATCATAAGCCTCTGTGTGTGTGTCTCTCTCTCTCTCTGTGTGTGTGTGTGTGTGTGTGTGTGTGTGTGTGTGTGTGTGTGTGTGTCTCTGTGTGTGAGTCTGTGTGTGTGTCTCTCTCTCTCTGTGTGTGTGTGTGTGTGTGAGTCTGTGTGTGTGTCTCTCTCTCTCTCTCTGTGTGTGTGTGTGTGTGTGTCTCTGTGTGTGAGTCTGTGTGTGTGTGTCTCTCTCTCTCTCTCTCTCTCTGTGTGTGTGTGTGTGTGTCTCTGTGTGTGAGTCTGTGTGTGTGTGTCTCTCTCTCTCTCTCTCTGTGTGTGTGTGTGTGTGAGTCTGTGTGTGTGTCTCTCTCTGTGTGTGTGTGTGTGTGCTGCACGGTGGAAGCTTCTCCAACATTGAATGTATTCAACATTAGAGCTGAAACTAACATTATCAATTAATCTGCTGATTATTTTCTCGGTTAACGATTAACGGTGGGTCTATAAAATGACAGAAAATAGTGAAAAGCGTCCTTCCCAGTTGCTCAAAGTCCTGTTAATGTCAGTCTTCAAACGCAAAGATAGCCAGTTACATATGATAGAGATATATCCACGACGTTCCACTTCTGGGATTGTCCCGTTGCTGTCAGAGATTCCACCCGATGTCACTCTTTTCGTCTGGATGTCCGTCCCCTTCCTCTGTCTTTGTGTTAGTGTTCTAACCTCCGGTGGATTTCTTCAGGTATATTAAATATGTGTGATATGAGAGAAATCATTGAGTGCCTGTACATCATCACGTGCAACTATGGACATATCTAAAATCAATAAAAAGTTGAACTTCATGTGATTGCAAACCTTCTTGATGTGCCATTTTAAACGTGAGATTGTTATCAATCAAAACCAAGGTATTTCAAATCTCAGGCTGTTAGACGGAAACCATCTGAAGAGAAAACAGAAGTGGCGTTGCGTTCTCACTTTGTATTCTGCGTTTAGACGAGTGTTTTGGGGGGGAAATCTGCGTGCATATGGTGACGCAAAAGTGTGTGAAATTGGATGTAGTATGAACACACATGCGGTACACACACACACACACACACACACACACACACACACACACACACACACACACACACACACACACTGCACACACACACACACACACACACACACACACACACACACACACTGCACACACACACACACACACACACACACACACACACACACACACTGCACACACACACACACACACACACACGCAGTGCACACACACACACACACGCAGTGCGCACACACACACACACACACACGGCACACACACACACATATGCAGTGCGCACACACACGCACACGGCACACATGCAGCGCACACCCACGCACACACAAACATGCGGCACACACACACACACACACACACACACACACACACACACACACACACACACACACAGCACACACACACATGCAGTGCGCACACACACACACACACACACACACGACACACACACACACACACACACACACACACACACACACACACACACACACACACACACACACACACACACACACACTTGCACAGTGTGTTTTCACCCTTTAGATGGGAACGTGACAGTGGAGCGTTTTTAAGATTTCCACTCTGGAGGGTGTTTTTTTTCCAAAAACGCCATCGGCGTCTAAACAAAAGGCACATCTGATGGAATATTTTCACGTTTTCACCTGCTTGTAGTCTCCGCTACCATCACAGCTGGTTCTGCACGACATTTAGAGTCTCTGCGAACGAGTCTAATGACTGTTGTCCAACTTGAGATTTGCGTCACTATATTTCTTTAGGCCTCTTAAAAGATGATTCTGTCCAGTCCATTTCCTTCTTGTTTTGGCATTTATTTCCTCAGTGGCACCGAAACACACAAAACACGAGCCGCCGGCAGCCAAGATGATTAAAAAGAGTAGATAGAAAGTCGTTAGCTTCGTGACAGTCAGTGCTCGTACATGATGATTCCCTCTTTGTGTCAGCAGCAGGGAATTCATGGAAAGTGGCTGCTGTTGAGTTGTTTGCATTTTGGTGTGTGTGTGTGTGTGTGTGTGTGTGTGTGTGTGTGTGTGTGTAACCTCATTCTCACCCTAATCTTGAAACCAAGTCTTAACCCTCAAACAGCCCTTTAACCTTGTGGGGTCCAGCATTTTGGCCCCACAAAGCTGTCGGGACCCCACAAGTATACTGGACTCCCGGGTTTTGGACCCAACAAATACACACACACACACACACACACACACACACACACACACACACACACACACACACACACACACACACACACACACACACACACACACACACACACACACACACCCCTTTCTGTCTTTCTCAAACTGTACCTAACAAAGTATGTATCCACAGAAAAAGTTTTCTCTTTTAATTGGTTGGTTAAGAAAAACAAAGAAGAACTTGATTACTTCTCCAGATCGTGCTCCAAGTCTTAATTGCCGAGGCTGAATTTAGACGGTTACCATGACTTCAGCTGAGTGTGTTCACCGTGACCATGGAGGCTGAGCTCCTGTGTGTAGTAACAGTGATGAACCCTGTCACTCTTTGTCTACTCTCAACTAATTACAAGTTATAAACACTGACATTTCTAAATAAATACACCTTTTCACATCTTTGACTTGACGCTGGTGAAGCCTTTGTGCTTGTCATTCATATATAAAAACAGCACGTATATGGTATATGAAGTGGCGTGAACATTTAAAAGTGACATGTTAAGTTGTCAAGTAAACGGATCAATTAGTGTACAAAATGTTGTTAAAGTTGACTTTCAGTAAGAGCATTTGAACTCAGCCACACTGAGAAATCTGGCTTCATTTAATTTACATCATTATTCTAGTTGCTGTGTGTGTGTGTGTGTGTGTGTGTGTGTGAGTGAGTGAGTGTGTGTGTGTGTCGGTGGGTGTGTGTGTCTGTGTTTGAAATGGTCTTTTCACCCCAACAGCAATAAATAACTTGGATCCGTCATCTGTAGCTAATCTTGGAATCACTGCCTCGCGGTCTGCTTGGAAAGAACCATTGAAATTAAAATGCGCTATACTCTACCTGTCCCATGATGCAACCTGAGCTCCATGCGCGTCTTCGCTCCCGGAGTTTCTGCAAGTCTGCTGAAGAATGGAGGAGAGAACTTGGCAAACGTTTCCACTGCTGCGATTACTTGCAAAATGGAAATCATTTTGTGGCAAAACTACATTCCCACACACTAGATTTCTAGGCTATCCCTGCACCACAAAGGACACAAAGCAAGTAGTGTGGGGGTTGCTTTCTACTCATCTTAGACTTTGTGATATCAGCAAATCCAAGTCCAAAAATCTATATAATATTGTGTGGTGATAAAACCTGTGTAGTACTACTGTACAACAGGCTACCTGAAAGCCCTGCTGTAATTCCAACACTGGTTTTAATAAACTATTCATCCTGTAGAGGGTCATGTAATGGTTGTGGTTGTAGATAAGGGTGCTCCGATCAGGATTTTTGAGACCGATCACCGATTGCTGGAAGACGTATCGGCCGATACCGATCACCGATCACTTTTATGAACTGAAAATTACGCCATTACATAACAGTCACACATGTTTAGAGAATGTATCAGTAACTGTTTGGCTTTCTGTCCTAGCTCAAAATCTAAAAAATGTCCTTTCAATCACTGCACACACACACACACACACACACACACACACACACACAGACACAGACCGACACACACACAGGTCGACACACACACACACACACACACACACACACACACACACACACACACACACACACACACACACACACACACACACACACACGGACCGACACACACACACACACACACACGGGGAAACAGCTGTTTGAGCGGCGCCGGAGCTGCTAGCTACACGACTCTGCTCTGCCTTAGCGTTAGCTAACTGTGAAAACTCCTCATCCTCCTTTCTGTGACTAACCTTCAAATGTCTGATGAGGTTGGTGGTGTTGAAATATCTTTGGAGCTTTCCTCCTCGTGGTATTTCCTCGGTACACACGTTGCTAATCGCTAGTGTATTGTCTTTTTCCCAGATAGCAATGAGTCGGCGGACCACCAGCGGTGCTCCAGAGGCAGTAGAAGCGTCAGAATGGCGTAATCACAAACACGTTTCCCGGAGCACCACCGGTGGCAGACGCTTTTAAAAGCAGTAGCCGTCTTCCTACCGCCTTCGTTCCGCGGCCGGCCGCGGGCCAACTGCTGTTCTGCCACCGTTCAGACACCTTGTAGAACTGCCAGACCGCTGAATGTAGGTACGCCGCCATTTTAGCTCCATGTAGAAAATGTTCTCAGGAGTAGTGCTCTTAATACATCCATGGTAGTGCGTCATCTGATTGGCATTTATGGAGACCACCGATCAAACTATTTAAAGCCATTATCGGCCGATACCGATTGGTGACCGATCAATCAGAGCACCCTTAATTGTAAAACATAAAAATACCCCCAAAAGTGTAGAAATACTTTTCATTGAACGGAGCTGCTGATTGGCTGGGCTGCAGCAATAAGAGGGACCTGCTGTGAAATACGTGGGTCAAAGATGGGAAATAAAGCTGCTGAAAAATCTAAATCCGAATGGATCCCAGTTACATTCAGTTTGATATGGTGCACGCCCAGACAGAAGCCGGCTTACCTCCCCCCTCGCCGTTCTCCTGTTGCCATGGTGAACAGCACCTTTTGGCCGCAGCGATGGTGAAAAGAAATGAACACCAGTCTTAATTAGACTGCAAGGCTTCAGTTTCCACCTCCTGTCTCCTCCTCCTGTCCTAACCTTCTCCTCCCTCTCATCTCGCCCCCCTCCCACCTGATATTAACACCATCATTAATGAGACCAGTCAGTCACAGTTGGCCCTCTCAGATTATAATAAACAGCTCCAACTTGCACAATTATTCATTCAGTTCCTGCTTTGGGAAACATTATTAAACTAGAGTGACCGGTATGACGGCCCCGAATATCACTTTTTGAGCTTTGACACTTTGGTGGAAAGTATTTCTTCCCGTGGAGCAGACATGAAGATGATTTCACATTAAGGCTCTGACCCACCAACCAGACGGCCGACCGGCGGCAGTAAAGCCAGTCGGACTGATCAGTCTCCCCGAGTCGGTCCAAAAAGTTCCTCAGAACACACCGAAGAGACGCCGACTTGAGCGTACGTTCTGCACGTGCACGAGACGTAATACGTAACAGCAGGCGGCGCTAATCTGGATTGTCGCCCAAAAAATGAAAACTGGCAGCTGATTGGACGAACGCGTCACGTGGGTCTGGCTTCTCCCCGACCATAATGGCGAATCGTTCAGAATACGATCTCATATTCTACTAAAATATTTCACCGTGACGTGTTTCTGAAAACATGTTAAGGAGAAATCGGCCGTGCAGTTGCTGAATCTGTCTTCATCTCAGATCAACAAAGGTCAGTTTGAAGATCTTCATCAGATTCTGAGAGGCGTTAGTCACACTCATCCCGCTCGTCACACCTAGCTCTCCACCAATCAGATTGGTCATTGAGTCCGACTGCCTGCCTCCAATTCAACAAGTCAAATCGTCCCAAATGAAGGCCGACGGCTCCTCGACTGACGACGGCACGGAACACACTGACCAGACTCAAGTCACCGACCTCGCCAGACTGTCAGACGGACGGTTATCAGGTTGGCGTGTCAGGGGCTTAACATGTCAACAAAAGTTTTTCAACAAGAATTTTGAACCTGACTTCATCCAATGTCAGGAAACTTGTAATACAAAAGTTATCAACTTGGGGAAGTTTCATGGTTGTATTAGTTAAAATATGTTCCCTATTCACCTGTAGTGTCTTCCCCTAAGGTAATTACTAATGCTCTTTGTTATAATGTCACACTAATGAGGTTAATATTGTGCAGGGTACAAGTACAAGTACAGCAGTGACATTATACTAGTAGTACGAATAATATAGATATATGCAGTGTATTAACAGAACATAGTGTCATAAAGACTGGACATTTGCCCTGGCCTGCTTTTATCGGATGCTCTCTCTCTTTTGAATCTGTCCTAATTTATGGACTGCACTGAGGAGGAGGAGGAGGAGGAGGAGGAGGAGGAGGAGGAGGAGGAGGAGGAGGAGGAGGATAAGAGGATGAGACATGGAAGGACTATTTGGCCAGGTCTCCATCTGGGAAGGAGTGTTTGGATTGTGGTATCAAATCTTCCGGAGAGAGATGGAGATGGAGGATGGACAGAGTGATGGATGCTGCTGTGTGTGTGTGTGTGTATATATATATATATATATATATATATATATATATATATATATATATATATCCATCCATCCATCCATCCATCGTCGTCCGCTTATCCGTGGTCGGGTCGCGGGGGGAGCAGCTCCAGCAGGGGACCCCAAACTTCCCTTTCCCGAGCCACATTAACCAGCTCTGACTGGGGGATCCCGAGGCGTTCCCAGGCCAGGTTGGAGATGTAATCCCTCCACCTAGTCCTGGGTCTTCCCCGAGGCCTCCTCCCAGCTGGACGTGCCTGGAACACCTCCCTAGGGAGGCGCCCAGGGGGCATCCTTACCAGATGCCCGAACCACCTCAACTGGCTCCTTTCGACGTGAAGGAGCAGCGGCTCTACTCCGAGCTCCTCACGGATGACTGAGCTTCTCACCCTATCTCTAAGGGAGACGCCAGCCACCCTCCTGAGGAAACCCATTTCGGCCGCTTGTACCCTGGATCTCGTTCTTTCGGTCATGACCCAACCTTCATGACCATAGGTGAGGGTAGGAACGAAAACTGACCGGTAGATCGAGAGCTTTGCCTTCCGGCTCAGCTCTCTTTTCGTCACAACGGTGCGATAAACTGAATGTAATACCGCCCACGCTGCGCCGATTCTCCGACCAATCTCCCGCTCCATTGTCCCCTCACTCGCGAACAAGACCCCAAGGTACTTAAACTCCTTCACTTGGGGTAAGGACTCATTCCCTACCTGGAGAAGGCACTCCATCGGTTTCCTGCTGAGAACCATGGCCTCAGATTTAGAGGTGCTGATCCTCATCCCAGCCACTTCACACTCGGCTGCAAACCGATCCAGTGAGTGCTGAAGGTCACAGGCCGATGATGCCATCAGGACCACATCATCTGCAAAGAGCAGCGATGAGATCCCGAGCCCACCGAACTGCAACCCCTCCCTACCACGACTACGCCTCGATATCCTGTCCATAAATACTACGAACAGGATTGGTGACAAAGCGCAACCCTGGCGGAGGCCAACCCTCACCTGAAACGTGTCCGACTTACTGCCGAGAACCCGGACACAGCTCTCGCTTTGGTCATACAGAGATTGGATGGCCCTGAGAAGGGACCCCCTCACCCCATACTCCCGCAGCACCTCCCACAAAGTCTCCCGGGGGACCCGGTCATATGCCTTCTCCAGATCCACAAAACACATGTAGACTGGATGGGCATACTCCCAGGCTCCCTCCAGGATCCTTGCTAGAGTAAAGAGCTGATCCGTTGTTCCACGACCAGGACGGAATCCGCATTGTTCCTCTTCAACCTGAGGTTCGACTATCGGCCGAACCCTCCTTTCCAGCACCTTGGAGTAGACTTTACCAGGGAGGCTGAGAAGTGTGATACCCCTGTAATTGGTACACACCCTCTGGTCCCCCTTTTTGAAGAGGGGAACCACCACCCCGGTCTGCCACTCCTTTGGCACTGTCCCAGACTTCCACGCAATGTTGAGTAGGTGTGTCAACCAAGACAGCCCCTCCACACCCAGAGCTTTCAACATTTCTGGACGGATCTCATCAATCCCTGGGGCTTTGCCACTGTGGAGTTGTTTGACTACCTCAGTGACCTCCACCAGGGAAATTGACGACAATCCCCCGTCATCCTCCAGCTCTGCCTCTAACAAAGAGGGCGCATCAGCTGGATTTAGGAGTTCCTCAAAGTGCTCCTTCCACCGCCCTATTACCTCCTCAGTTGAGGTCAACAACGTCCCATCTTTACTGTACACAGCTTGGATGGTTCCCCGCTTCCCCCTTCTGAGGTGGCGGACGGTTTTCCAGAAGCGCCTTGGTGCCGACCGAAAGTCCTTCTCCATGTCTTCTCCGAACTTCTCCCACACCCGCTGCTTTGCCTCTTTCACGGCAGAGGCTGCAGTCCTTCGGGCCCTTCGGTACCTTGCAACTGCCTCCGGAGTCCTCTGGGATAACATATCCCGGAAAGACTCCTTCTTCAGTCGGACGGCTTCCCTGACCACCGGTGTCCACCACGGTGTTCGGGGGTTACCGCCCCTTGAGGCACCTAAGACCCTAAGACCACAGCTCCCTGCCGCAGCTTCAGCAATGGAAACTTTGAACATTGTCCACTCAGGTTCAATGCCCCCAGCCTCCACAGGGATGCACGAAAAGCTCCGCCGGAGGTGTGAGTTGAAGGTCTGTCGGACAGGAGCTTCCTCCAGACGTTCCCAATTTACCCGCACCACCCGTTTGGGCTTACCAGGTCTGTCCAGAGTCTTCCCCCACCCCCTGACCCAACTCACCACCAGATGGTGATCAGTTGACAGCTCCGCCCCTCTCTTCACCCGAGTGTCCAAAACATACGGCCTCAAATCAGATGAAACGATTATAAAATCGATCATTGACCTTCGGCCTAGGGTGCTCTGGTACCAAGTACACTTATGAGCATCCCTATGTTCGAACATGGTGTTTGTTATAGACAATCCATGACTAGCACAGAAGTCCAATAACAGACAACCACTCTGGTTTAGATCAGGGAGGCCGTTCCTCCCAATCACGCCTCTCCATGTGTCTCCGTCATTGCCCACATGTGCGTTGAAGTCCCCCAGCAGGACTATGGAGTCCCCCTCCGGAGCCCCATACAGGACTCCATTCAAGGTCTCCAAGAAGGCCGAATACTCTGAACTCTTGTTTGGTGCATATGCACAAACAACAGTCAGAGTTTTCCCCCCAACAACCCGCAGGCGTAGGGAGGCGACCCTCTCGTCCACCGGGGTAAACTCCAACATTGCGGCGCTCAGCCGGGGACTTGTGAGTATCCCCACACCCGCCTGGCGCCTCACACCCTGGGCAACTCCGGAGAAGAAAAGAGTCCAACCCCTCTCCAGGAGTACGGTTCCAGAACCGAGACTACGCGTAGAGGTAAGCCCCACCATATCCAACTGGTAGCGCTCCACCTCACGCACAAGTTCCGGCTCCTTCCCCCACAGCGAGGTGACATTCCATGTCCCCAGAGCCAGCCTCTGCTGCCCGGGTCTGGTCCGTCGAGGCCCCTGACCTTCACCGCCACCCGTGTGGCAGCGCACCCGACCCCAGCGGTTCCTCCCACAGGTGGTGGGCCCATGGGCTGGAGAGATAGGTGCCACGTAGCTTTTTCGGGCTGTGCCCGGCCGGGCTCCGTGGCAAACCCGGCCACCAGACGCTCGCTGACGAGCCCTCCCTCTGGGCCTGGCTCCAGACGGGGGCCCCGGGCTTCCTCCGGGCAGGGTCTCTCTATCCCTTCCTCGTTTTTTCATAGGGTCTTTTGAACCATTCTTCGTCTGGCCCCTCACCTGAGACCACTTTGCCATGGGAGACCCTACCAGGAGCACAAAGCTCCAGACAACACAGCCCTCAGGTTCATAGGGACACCCAAACCTCTCCACCACGATAAGGTGATGGTTCCCGGAGAGGATATATATATATATATATATATATATATATATATATATATATATATATATATATATATATATATATATATATGTATATATATGTATGTGTATATATATGTATGTGTATATATATGTATGTGTATATATATGTATGTATGTGTATATATATGTATGTGTATGTATATATATATATATATATATGTATATATATGTATATATATATATATATATGTATATGTATGTATATATATATATGTATATATATATATATGTATGTGTATGTGTATATATATATATATATATGTATATATATATATATATGTATATGTGTATGTATATGAGAGAGAGAGAGAGGGATGGAAGCAGGTTACAGTGAGCAGGATGGATGGATGGATGGATGGAGGTGTCATGGCCTATTTATCTGCTGCCACTCCTGCATGCTGCTGAATGTGAAGACTGTAAGCAGGAGTATTACTGACTTGTTTAGTTTTTGGTTTTACAGCTTGTAGAGGCAGCCTGTGTTCTGTTCCTGGAAACTCTCCCTGCTAGGGTTAGACTGATTATTGGGCCATTTTTTGGCTGTTTGCATTTTATCTGTATCATGTCATTTGATACCCATTGTGTGAATGGAAGAATTCAGTTGCTTGCTCTTTGGGGGGAATTGTTGGGTCTTTCTAAATCCATAAATTATTGAGTGTGGTCTAGACCTAATCTATCTGTAAAGTGTCCTGAGATAACTTCTGGTATGATATGACACTCTAAATAAAATTGAATTGAAGTTGTGTAAATCCGTCCATACTAACACGCCTGTAAATGCATACAGACCATTCAAAGACACATCCGGACTGATGAGACCCAATCAGGGAGGGAACGTAAGTGTCTGGGTCATCGTTTTCAAAGGTCTTGTAAAGGCGCTGACACACCAACCCGATAATCGTCTGACAGTCTGTCAGTGAAATATTTTAGTAGAATATGAGATTGTATTCTGAACGAGTCGCCATTATGGTCGGGGAGAAACCAGCACCACGTGAGGCGTTCGTCATTTCCGGGTATTAATTTTGACCGACTCGGGGAGACTGATCAGTCCACCGGTTGGCCGTCGGGTTGGTGTTTCAGAGCCTTTAGGTGCTTGGAAACGCCGGACCAGTAGTATGGACAGAGTAGTTTTATATGGTCGGACTCGAACCCTGGACCTCTGTGTCGAGGCCTAAGCCTCTCAGTACATGTGCGCCGGCTCTACCACTGAACCAACCTGGCCACATTGTGGTTTATATTTAACAGTGGATTATTCTGCGTTTGTATGATCTCAAACTGGGGGATACTTCATCGGCATTTTACACCATTTATTACGCGTTATTGCGTGAAATGTTCCTATGAAATATTAATGCTGCCTGTACTGATGGTCGGTCTTGTTGTATGATTGTGTTGTTGAAGTGGGAGCTGGAGCTTTTTCATACTGCATTACATTATTGTACCTCGGGACTGAAGGGGTGTGTTTCTGGACTCCTTTTGTGTGCTTGTGTTAGTCAGCGTTTGTGTATAACGGTGTGTGTGGTCAGAATGCTTGTGTCACAATGTGTGTGCATATTTGCTGTGCTTGCATGGGTTTCTACATTTAGTGTGTCTGCACGTCTCTACATACTGTGTGTGTGTGCGTGTGTCGTGATGCAGGTTTGTTACTGCTGCTCATGGTCCTGCACACACTTTATCCTGCTGGAGCTCTGTGTGTGTGTATCCCAGTCTGCTGGATGAAGTCGGGTGGAGAAGGAGGAGGATGAGGAGCAGTGGTGGAGGTGTGGAGGGGGCAGTTAGCTTTCACTGAATGGACCCCCACGTGTATCCTAGCAACAAGGTGGTTTGGAAAGGGCATGGAGAGATGAACAGAGGGAGAGAGCCCACAAAAAAAACAGAGGAAATGAGAGAAAGAGAGAGAGAGAGAGAGAGAGAGAGAGAGAGAGAGAGAGAGAGGCTGCTAATAATGTGTGGGTGGAGGCAGCGGAGGTGCAGCAGGTCGGAGCAGAGAGATGGAGGGTCAGATAGAAAGATGATGTGGAAATATAAAAGAAATGTATGAATGAAATACCAAGAAAATCTTTGAAATGCCACTAAATAAAATCACTAAGCTAACTGTGGGACAGTCTGTCACTACCTGATGTGAGTCTCGTGCAGATGTGAGTTGTGCACGCATCACTTTGCGATGAGTGCAGATGTGTGTTGCAGACGTGAGTTGTGCATGCATCACTTTGTGACATAGCCTACAAGAACCTGCTAACGAGAGACTTTTGTAATGTAAGTACAATAAAAATGTGTTCATGGTGATGAAGGAACATGTCACCCAATGCAACAGAGACCCAACGGTCGGTTTCAATTCAAGTATTTTTCATGGATCACATTAGAAAAGCTGGCTGGAAACGGCAATTGGATGGAAACACATTTTTTTCCCGCCTCTGTTGAAGTGGTTGTAGTCTTTGTGGGCAACACAGTTGATGTTCTAAATGGGAAATGGAAACCCCTTTGGCGAATAAGTTCTGACGTAGTGAACACTTAACTCACACATCACATTTTTCTGCTGTTGCTGTCTTTCTAGATATCCCCATAACATGTCTTCGTCTCCAGGCAGTATTAAGAATACATTTCTGACACTAGCTGACATAAAAGAACAAGAGAAATTCCTGAAGACCGCTCTCCATTTTCTCTCTTACACATGACTTGACATGAGGAAATAAAAATAAAATGGGGGGAAACACCTTTTCAGACTGTGGTACGAGACCTGAAACTGGGTCATGGGTCTATTGCTCGCGAGCAGAGAAACTGTTAAGTTTTAATGAGTCCGACCCCCATAGAGAGACAAGTCTTATGTCCCACTGGGTTTCTGGTTAGGGGAAAAGTAGTCTATATCCTCAGCGTTCCACTTCCAGGATTGCTCCGTTGCTGATGGAAATTCTGCCGGAATCCGTTGCCTTGGGCTTCCTTTGTGTTGGCGTTCTAACCTCCGGCTGATTTGTGAGGACTCTGGTTAACTCCAGACAGCTAGCTAGACTATCTGTCCAATCAGAGTTTTCTGTTGCACGACTAAAACTACTTCTGAACGTACACATGTTCCACCAGAACAAGTTCCTTCCTGAGGCTATTTAGCAGAGGCACCGTGGCTCCGTCCGGAGATTAGCACCGCCCAGGACGATTCTGATTGGTTTAAAGAAATGCCGATAAACCAGAGCAGGTTTTTCTCCCATTTAGGAATGCTGTGTGGACTAGCCAGACCTTTGCAGCGCTGTGGAGGAAGGTCTGGCAAAGTGAGACCAGGGCAAAAGAAACCTAAAAATAGTTTTAGTAGCAGTTCTTTGTCACGGCTGCTGTACAGGACGTGTGTGCACAGCCTGCCGCCTCGTTTGTGTGTGTGTGTGTGTGTCACATGCTGTGCTGTCCTGTCTGCTGTGCCTTAAGGTGTCCCCTCAACATGCACACACACACACACACACACACACACACACACACACACACACACACACACACACACACACACACACACACACACACACACACACACACACACATTATGTCCGGTAACTTGATGGTGGCCGCGTAGATAGCACCGACATTAGCCGCCACAGCAACAGCATTTTCACCACCGTCGTTGTTTGACATAATTCAGCCGTTAACCCGGAACTCGTATATCATAACACCTCTCCCTTAAAGGTACAGTACCTTGGTGAATGTCTCTTTCAGTCTTACTTGTGGGTCACCACAATTTAATATTTAATCCTCCGATATGCATTTTTTTTGCATTTTTTTAATGACGGTATTGAAACTGATACCGTTGCTATTTTTAGACCCCGCGGTATACCTTATTACTGTATTACCGCCCAACCCTAGTATCAGGGACAACGAGCATGGGAGCAGACAGTCGAGGACAAACGTGTCCTATCTGTGTTTGTGTGTGTGTTTGTGTGTGTGTGTGTGTGTGTGTGTCACGGTGGCCCGGCCCTCCTGTGATGTACCAGGGAGGGGGAAAGGGCACTGCTGGCCTGGCATGCTGTAAACACACATCAGAGAGAAGAAACGGCAGTATCACATTTGAGGTCCTGCGTCACAGTGGGACTAATACAACACTAACTGTAACTGACGCTCCGAAAACATCATATGGTGCACATTATTGTGTGTGTGTGTGTGTGTGTCCTGATATGAGATGATAAGGGGCAAAGTAGTGGTTCTGAATGAGAATAGGCTACACACCCTGCACGTTGTTGTTAGCTGAAACACACCCACGTGGGGCCCAATATTACCTTTACGTAACAGCGACTCTTTATATCAGCTGCTTTTGAAATATCAATAGAACAATTGAACGGGGAAAAACATGCATCACAACAATGAGGAAGATTGATGATCAACATTATTATTAAAAATGTCCGTTACTCTGCACAAGTTTCAGCGCTTTCTGTGAACACACGGACGTTAACGGTAGTTGGTGTGGATCCTTCAGGAATTGTAAGAGGAGCTTCACGTGCATCACGCCTCGGACCAAGCTTACTCTACCTCTTCATCTCTCTATCACTCCTTTGTCTCCTCTCCTCTGTCCTCTTTTCCTCCACCTCTCCTCCATCCTACTCCTACAGCAGCAGCAGCCAGTATCAATTCTTCCTTTATTTTCCCTCTTTCACACCCTCCTCCTCCTCTCTGCCTGGCAGTCGTAAATGGCATTGGGGATGGGGGGGGCATTAGGAACATCCCCTCTGTGATAAGCTGCAGCTGGTTACCATAGCAACGTCTATTACAGTACCTGCACCTCGAGCCGACGGGAGGGGAGGAGGTGGAGAGAGAAAGAGAGGTAGTGGGTCAAGAGATAGTGTGTGTGTGTGTGTGTGTGTGTGTGTGTGTGTGTGTGACTTTAGTTCATTTGCTCTTCATTAGATGCTCTACATCTGGTAAAGGCTGCACTGCTTTAGAATAATTAGTACACACACACACACACACACACCTGTCACACTGGCCTTCCTCACACACAGGTAGACAGGTTAGACAGGCTGGATATTTAACACAGTTCACACACAGCAGAGCAGAATATTCTTTAAGACAGCCGTGGACTGTCAGGCCCCCAGAGTCTGCAGCTGTGCGTCTCCACACGGGGCTCTTTCCCTGCAAGAGAATAGCTCCACTAATCAATATTTTTTATATTACCAATAGATAGTGAAAAATCTGCAGAGAATTCTTACCAACTGTGTGGCCCAGTGGTTAGCGCTGTGGCCTCACAGCAAGAATGTTCTGGGTTTGAATCCAGGCCTTTCTGTGTGGAGTTTGCATGTTCTCCCGTGTCTGCGTGGGTTTTCTCTGGGTGCTCCGGTTTCTCCCACCACTAAAAATATGTTCCCCTCCCTCCCTAACTAGCTGATGTGTGGTGAGCGTCTGCCGTCTGCCGTCGTAAGGCGTTGTATGGCTGCCGTGCATCACCCAGGTGGGTGCTACACAATGGTGGTGTTAGAGCAGTCCCCCTCGAAGCGCTTTGAGTGTCTATGATAAAAAAAAAATAAAAAGTCAAAATGTCAATGAGTTAGGTCCAGATATGTGGTGAATATACAGTGTGTGATTTAGTTCTGACTAAACACAGAAAGCAGAGCTGACCCAGACCTCGTTCATACTGTAGTGTTGCAACAGACCAGATAACTATTTGGGTCCTCCTTTATGTTTATAACGTAGTACAACAGTAGTATTTTGAAATGATTTAGAGAAACAAGAAGGCACTGGTAGGAACCCCTTCTCTGCACACGCTAACACACAACCTGCTGCAAACAATACACACACACACACACACACACACACACACACACACACACACACACACACACACACACACACACACACACACACACACACACACACACACCTGCCCTGTGAGGTCAGCTCTCATTAGTTACCATGGTAGTAGCAGGCTTCACCATGTGCTACTAGCTGGGGGAGGAGGTGTGTGTGTGTGTGTGTGATGCACCACCTGTTGTTATTCACTGACACATAAAGCTTTCTGAGCAGGTATAGCAAAGCCCTCCTCATTTTCTCTCCTCTCTATCTTCTCTATCGTCTCTCTGTTTCTTTGTCTAAAAACCAAAACGTGCACACTCCCTTTTTCCCACCCTTTCGAGTCCCTCGTTCCACTGAGGTACACCTCCCTCCCACAGCCTTGTGGGAAAAAGGCTGTTTCCCCGAGACTTCCTGGTATTCCCATGTCTGTGTGAGTGTGAGAGACCGACAGCTCTGTCCTCTGGGAAGTTTGGTTAACAAACAGTAGGCGTACAAGTCTTTGTCTAAGTATCATTATACATCACAGATCTATTTGACACCATTAAAGCGCCCATATTCTGCTCATTTTGAGGTTCATAATTGTATTTAGAGGTTGTACCAGAATATGGTTTAATTCTCAAAAAACACCATATTTTTGTTGTACTGCACATTGCTGCAGCTCCTCTTTTCACCCTGTCTGTTGAGCTCTCTGAGACATCTCACCTCTATCCCATCTTTGTAGGGAGTCGCACATGCTCAGTAGTATGGAGCTAGATTTGTGTCATTATTACATGCGAGAAACTAAATGATCTGAGAGAAGAAAAAAAATGTTTGAGAGAAAAAGTTATCACACTGATAGCAAAACAGCATTTAATGAGAGAAAAAAAAATATTTGAGAAAAAAGTTTTCATACCAATAGCAACACATTATATTTGAGACTTAAAAAAAAGTTTTGAGAAAATCTATTTTTTCATAGAACATTAAAAATTAAATTATTTCTGAGAAAACAAAATCTCAAAATACTTTTTTAAACTCTCAAATATATATTTGTTGCTATCAGTGTGGAAACTTTTTCTCTCAAAACGCTTTTCTTCTCGCTCTCAAAACCTAAGTCTTTGCTCTCGATGTCATTTCTTTCTCTCGTGTCAGATTTTGCTCTCGCTGTGAAAATAGTGTCATGGGCGGGGCCACGTTCCTATTGGCCAGTCATGGGCGGGGCCACGTTCCTATTGGCCAGTCGGGTGAGCATCGTCTTGTCTTGGGAGTCATACTAAATCATTACACCTCTCACGCCCGCTGCCAACTCGGAACTTGCAGACAGAGCAACAGCAGGACAACTTAACAAATGTCACCATCTTATTCATCATTAAATTCACTTCTGACAATATTTTAGGCGAGAAATGAACTGTTTAGATTTCGAATATAGGCAGTCTTCCGAAAATCGTTGCCGAATTGACCATTTGCTTCAAGGTTTTCGGAGTTGAGAAGATCCATAACGTGACTGTAAAGCCAGCTGGTGGCGGCCGGGACCGCCAGTCATGCTGGAACACACCGCTGGAGGTCTCTCAGGCTTTTATTTCGCCGTTGACGGATCGTTTGTTTAAATATCACAACACATATCCACCATAAGATTAAACCTGTGGTTAACTGCCTTTTCTCTTCCAGAGGTAAGGGATAATGTAGAGCGAGGCGGTTGTTGTAGCGAATACAACCCCGACAGGGTGATCAGGACCCCGACGCCGTCTTGAATCAGCCTGAAGGGGTTGTATTCGCTATAACAACCCCCTCGTTCTACATTATCCCGCTTATTACATGGCTACTTTCCAAATAAATCAATAATTTGACACAAAATATTGATTTAAAAAGGAGTTTATTGATTTAAATACGATTGTATTGCTTCCGCTAAAGAAAATAGTCCGTTCCATCTCTATGGTTGGAATCGTGCGTCCATAGCAACGTAAACTCTGTATCTGTTAAGCTAATGCAACCCTTCATCTATTACTCTCCACCACCTTACGGGCTGTAGTAGTAGCCGTATATGTTATGGCAGGGCTGGACTGGCCATCGGGCATACCGGGCATTTTCCCGGTGGGCCGACGCACTTTTGGGCCGAATCGCCGATATAATTTATAGGCCTTTGTTTTAATTATTTTATTTTTTTGGGCCGCGCCGGCCCATAGATAACTGACAGCGGCCCATTCGGTAATTGTACAAAAGTCCGTCTGTCAGGGCTGATTGTGGGTGCATGCCGGGGGGTTGCGCGGACACGCGGACACGCGCCTTACTGCGAGCGGGCGCACGCGCCACACGGAGAGAAAAGTGGGGAAAGAGAAAAGAGACTGTGTGCGTCCAGAGGATAATCGGTTGAGCTCGCGTGTGTGCGTCTTTGAGAACTGTAAGTCCCATAGCTTACGTTGTCAGTTCATTTGGGCCTGTTGTTGTATTGGTCTGTAGTTCTTGTACATTGAAGTAAGTTAGCTGGTAATTTCGATGTTTGTGTTAATCACCTGTTAGCTACTTTGCACGTGGCTGTTGATTTATAATGCAGATTGTTGGAAGCTCTTGCTCACGTTTGTATTTAGCTACATTATTGTATTATTATTGTATTGTATTGTGCTGCAGTAGTTACATTACATTGATATAGTGTAATTAATAGTGGGTTTGTTGTTGTTTGCTAGCCTATATGTATACTTCATATGCATTGTGTATGGTAGCCTTCACAATGTTATTTGTTTCTTTGCAGAACCACACACAAATACACAGCCATAGCAGAGCTACCCACGCCCATTTTGTACTGTTGCCTTATGTAATAAAGCGCCAAGAGGGATAATTGTCTCCGTCCGTGTTTTAACTGACATCCCTGGGGCGAAGTTGGAAACCAGAATAATATGCTGGAAGTTTAGCATCCACGTTAAAATGGACAAACGACCACGGAACACCATACGCAAGCGATGTGTACAGAAATTACAGGAGAAAAAGATTAAGTATCTACAGGCGAATGCCTCAAAATGTGCCAACATGTCTGACATGTTTGGGGCTGTAGTAGCTGCTTCAACATCAGCATTAGGCTACCTGAAGTAGAGGAAGGAGGAGAGGTGGCTGGCTATACAGAGAAGCAGAAACAACATCATGATGACAGGGAAGAGGCCGAGGAGGAGGAGAGCGACCATGACAGGGCCACGGGAGAGAGAGGGAGGAACAGATGGAAGAGAGAGTAGGCCTAGTTGACGACGGTAAGAAGTACGTGAATTAACAGGTTGTGTGTGTGTGTGTGTGTGTGTGTGTGTGTGTGTGTGTGTGTGTGTGTGTGTGTGTGTGTGTGTGTGTGTGTGTGTGTGTGTGTGTGTGTGTGTGTGTGTGTGTGTGTGTGTGTGTGTGTGCGTGCGTGCGCGCGCGCCTCACATAATGACAACAAGCAGTTTGGCAGTAACATTAAAGTTAGTGGCTGTCAGGTAACCTAACTGTTTAAGGGTTGGCCTGTTGGGTAGCTGAAGTCTGTGATCTATACAGCCTGTTCTACTAGGCTCATGCATACTATGTATACAGCCTGTTCTACTAGGCTCATGTATACTATGTACAGCCTGTTCTACTAGGCTCATGTATACTATGTATACAGCCTGTTCTACTAGGCTCATGCATACTATGTATACAGCCTGTTCTACTAGGCTCATGTATACTATATATACAGCCTGTTCTACTAGGCTCATGTATACTATGTATACAGCCTGTTCTACTAGGCTCATGTATACTATGTATACAGCCTGTTCTACTAGGCTCATGTATACTATATATACAGCCTGTTCTACTAGGCTCATGTATACTATGTATACAGCCTGTTCTACTAGGCTCATGTATACTATGTATACAGCTGTCTCTCTACATTGCCCAGAGATTTAAGCTAAATGAATTATATCTTAATTTAGCTGACATTTCTCTCTGTTTCCCACTCTTTTAAAGGTTACCTTGTTAGATTAAATCTTTCTTGTTCATTGGTGTGGGCCAAGGCAACATTTTGATTGACTTTACTGACAATACACTTGTATACTTAAATGTTGTTAAATAATTTGAAATTATACTTTAAACTTTATCTTTGGCAATGACTTGCACTTGAGTATGGACGTTGTGTAGGCTACCCTATGGCCTCCAGGTCGCCATTCAAAAGTGAGTAAGTACACTGCTTCTCTTTTCCAGGGCATGTACTACTCCCAGCTTTATTGTAGCTTTTGGGAAGGGTTATGGTTATTGTAGTTAGCAGACACTTTTGTCTAAAGCGACAAAATATGAATCTTACAATAGTTAAAATTAACAGTAAACTGTTTTTAAAAGTTGCTAAGCCAATATTAAGCAAAATAGTAATAATAACAATAATGGCAATACAATATCAAATATCAATAATAATAATAAAAAATACCATAAATATACAAATCATAACTCTAAGAATGAATTCATTATTTAAGTGTAAGATCAACAGATAAGTCTTGAGACCTCTTGAAGGATCCAAAACTATCACATGAACGCAGAACACTAGGCAACTCATATCATAGAATGGACGCATATTTTAAGAGGACTGTCTGCAGGGAATGTCTCTGACCAATCACGGTGGGTGTGGGCCGCCTGGGCCAAAAATGCCCGGGCCGATTTTTTGTCCCAGTCCAGCCCTGTGTTATGGGGTGCTGTCGTGGTGGTCAAATGACCCAGCTGCTGTTTTAATCACTGCAGGAATTGATACGACATTAGCTGACACGTTGTAGTGAGCTAGCGGGCTATTGGCTGCTCGTATTTACATTAAACTGAACATTTCTGTTGACGGTGAAGTGCGATGAAGTAAATGGCTTCATGTCCTCATTCATCTCCTTTCCTTTTTCCACAGCCGCTGCATGTTGACACACCTAAACATGCAATGTAAGCTAACTAATTAGCGTTGTTGTCCCTACAGCTGAAGTTACTGCGTAGCGATCATGGACCGTATATAAAGATGTAGAGATCATAGACCGTATATAAAGATGTAGAGATCATAGACCGTATATAAAGATGTAGAGATAATAGACCGTATATAAAGATGTAGAGATAATAGACCGTATATAAAGATGTAGAGATCATAGACCGTATATAAAGATGTAGAGATCATAGACCGTATATAAAGATGTAGAGATCATAGACCGTATATAAAGATGTAGAGATCATAGACCGTATATAAAGATGTAGTGATCATAGACCGTATATAAAGATGTAGAGATCATAGACCGTATATAACGATGTAGAGATCATAGACCGTATATAAAGATGTAGAGATAATAGACCGTATATAAAGATGTAGAGATCATAGACCGTATATAAAGATGTAGAGATCATAGACCGTATATAAAGATGTAGAGATCATAGACCGTATATAAAGATGTAGTGATAGACATTCACCAGATCTGCTGTCATTGCTTGAATTGGAGGACAGAAGTTGCTCCATGTTTCCCCACTTTTTGCCACAGCTGATAAATTATCCAGACTTCTTTCAGCGGATTGATTGATAGCTGTCCTCCAGAGTGAACAGAACTGCGTCCATGGCAACGCTCTGCTTTTGCATGGCAACGGTGTGTTATGCTTAGCAACGGTCTGTTATGAAGAAATTACAGACCGCATTGGCACATTGGAATTCAACCAAGCCATGTAATACACTTGTTTAAATTATGACATATAGCCTACATTAGATTTAGTATTTGCTCTGTAGACGGACTCTACAGCCCCGCGCGCGTGCGTGCGTGCGTGCGTGCGTGCGTGCGTGCGTGCGTGCGTGCGTGCGTGCGTGCGTGCGTGCGTGCGTGCGTGCGTGCGTGCGTGCGTGCGTGCGTGCGTGTCTGTCGGCGGACCAGCGAGGTTGTTAAGCCCGCACGCCTTTTTGGCATTAAACTCCCCGTTAATCTTATGATGGACATGTGTTGTGATATTTAAACAAACGATCCGTCTAACGGATAACAGCGAAAAAAAGTTGAGAAGCTCCATGAAGTGAGGCGACAGCCAGCAGGCGCCTGCCCCGGCCGCTAGCTCGGCGCTCGGACAGACATGCTCAGAAACCTCGCTGTGAGCTGGAGGTCTCTCAGACCGGTCTGGTAGGAGGCTTTTATTTCGCGGTTGACGGATCTTTTGTTTAAATATCACAACACATGTCCATCATAAGATTAACGGGAACCTCAGGTTAACTGCCTTTTTGGCGTTAAACTCCACAAGCGCCTGCGGACTCAACAACCTCGCTGACCCGCAGACAGACACACACACACACACACACACACACACAGGCGGACGCGGGGCTGTAGAGTCCGTCTACGGAGCAAATACTAAATCTAATGTAGGCTATATGTCATAATTTAAACAAGTCTCTGGAAGAGAAAAGGCAGTTAACCACAGGTTTAATCTTATGGTGGATATGTGTTGTGATATTTAAACAAACGATCCGTCAACGGCGAAATAAAAGCCTGAGAGACCTCCAGCGGTGTGTTCCAGCATGACTGGCGGTCCCGGCCGCCACCAGCTGGCTTTACAGTCACGTTATGGATCTTCTCAACTCCGAAAACCTTGAAGCAAATGGTCAATTCGGCAACGATTTTCGGAAGACTGCCTATATTCGAAATCTAAACAGTTCATTTCTCGCCTAAAATATTGTCAGAAGTGAATTTAATGATGAATAAGATGGTGACATTTGTTAAGTTGTCCTGCTGTTGCTCTGTCTGCAAGTTCCGAGTTGGCAGCGGGCGTGAGAGGTGTAATGATTTAGTATGACTCCCAAGCCAAGACGATGCTCACCCGACTGGCCAATAGGAACGTGGCCCCGCCCATGACTGGCCAATAGGAACGTGGCCCCGCCCATGACACTATTTTCACAGCGAGAGCAAAATCCTGACACGAGAGAAAGAAATGACATCGAGAGCAAAGACTTAGGTTTTGAGAGCGAGAAGAAAAGCGTTTTGAGAGAAAAAGTTTCCACACTGATAGCAACAAATATATATTTGAGAGTTTAAAAAAGTATTTTGAGAGAGATTATTTTGTCAGAAATAATTTAAAAAAAATTCTATTTTTTATGTTCTATGAAAAATACATTTTCTCAAAACTTTTTTTTTGTCTCAAATATTATTTTTTGCTATTTGGTATGAAAACCTTTTCTCTCAAATATTTTTTTTTTCTCTCATTAAATGCTTTTTTGCTATCAGTGTGATAACTTTTTCTCTCAAACATTTTTTTTTATCTCTCAGATCATTTATTTTCTCGCATGTAATAAAGACACAAATCTAGCTCCATAAGTAGCTAGGTAAGATCACATCAGCTAGCTGTTTCTCTAACTTCAGTCAGTACAAGGCAGGATTAGCAGGGAGACTTCTTCTGAACAGGGCACACTTCCAACTTAGTGTGAAATACCTGCAGAACAGGGACATGGAAGTAGTTCTTTTGGAGATTATGGTGATTATGGTGTGTTGTAGCAGTGTTTTGCCATTCAGAATGAGGAGGCTAACCACTAGCATGCTAGTGCTAGCACCTCGCTAGCACCTTGTCTCGGCTACTGACGTAAAAAGCCGTGCAGATTTTGACCAGCTCACCCGGAGACCGAAGGCAGGAATCATTCAGAAACCATATCTCACTCAGAACAGCATGGATGTTTTTTTTCCAAGTTTGTATGTGTGTGGAAGCACCAGAGACACAAAATAACACCCCAAATCCCAGAAAAAGAGATTTTTTCATAATATGGGCACTTTAAACATCAGAAGAAATTGGCATGTTGGCAACATTTCATCACGCTTTACATAGCTACAGCAGTTAGAGACGTGAAGATGTTCATGTAAAGGCCATTTATCACATTAATTTACCTCTATGAATGCTCTAATTCTAATTTTACATGTTGCCCTCATGTTTGATAATTACAAGTTGAATGTTATGCAGCCTGTAAGAACACATGTCTTGCTTGATGTTAATTTTCATCTGTAGGAAGTCCATTTGCATATTTAATAATAGCATAATAATTGTATTCCTGTAATTGTCAAGACTAATGATCGCAGTATGTGATGCATACTGCAATCATGCAGCTTAAAGGTGCAGTAGATAAGCCTTCTAAAACTACCTTTGTGTCATACCTGCTGAAACTGACCGTATGTTCCAGTAGAACTACATGAAGCAGGTCATTTAAAATAAATCCAGCTCCTCTGGCTCCACCTACAGCCTGGAGGGGGATTTACAAAAATCCACCGCTCCCTGTTCAGATGCACCAATCAGGGCCAGGGGGGTGTCTAACTGTTCAGATGCACCAATCAGGGCCAGTGGGATGTCTAACTGTTCAGATGCACCAATCAGGGCCAGGGGGATGTCTAACTGTTCAGATGCACCAATCAGGGCCAGGGGAGTGTCTAACTGCGTGTCAATCACTGCTCAGGCACACACATTCATTTTCCCTTGTGGGGAGTTAGTCCCTTTTGACTAAGTCCTGGATCTTCACAATCCTACCTACAGCACCTTTTAAATCCAACAGTTGGCTCATGTCAAATGTAGAATACAATCTTTGTTACAGTGACTGTTCCCTTCATTAACAATGTTACTGTAAACTACAGATGACTCATAACTTAAAGGGGTTGTTCAGAATTTTGGACATAGGACCTCATTTCAAGTTAGCCATTTCAAGTTAGCCAGTGTGTGGAGACAGTTTTCAACACTTTCCATCCAGTTCTTCCAGTTTCAGAGTTCGCTGGTGCTAGGCTAGCGCAAGTCAACAGTATCTGCTAGCCTGCCATTAAAAGCAGTCTTACCCACTCCACAGTACACCTGAGGGAAATGAATTATAATGCCAGACTATCAATGTAAATGTCTGTTGATAGAGTAATGTTAGAATTAAAACTACCCTTTCATTGCAATAGGTACATTTTGTTCCCTGTAGTTGGTAGTATAGGCTACAGCATCGGCGGAGTGATATTACCTAGGCTACCGAGAAAGACGGTTTACATGACAACCACGCAAGTTTATTTACCTGCCGCTGTGAGCTCCAACTAATTCCACTCTGCCAGGCAATAACTCACATAACGTTACCGTTCGATGAAAGCACACGGGCTAGAAATTTTCAGGTTAACTGTCCGAGTTTACATGACTTTTCTGTCAGCAATTACCTAAAGTTAGCGGTTAGCACAGTCAGGTATCTACCAAGAGTGTAGCTATACCGTTTTATAACGTTGTCATTCTCCACAATGCATTGAACAGTTATCTCCACTAATGTTGTCAGTCTCAATTTATCAGTAGCAGCTAGGCTAACGTTATGAAAGGGGCTAGCTTTTATTACCTGTTCATCAGTAGCTGTTGGTGCATCTGGAAAGACGGATGGAACAGCATTCGTTGTCAGTGACTTGTCGTCCTTTAGATTGCGGGGGTTTTCAAAGTCGTCCTGTCTAAAATGATCACTACACATTCACCACTTGAGTAGAGTCTCTGCCGGTGTCTTGATGTCCAAGCCAGCAGCAAGAAGCCACAGCTGGTTCCTTTGTGGATCTCGCAATGGAAATTTGTTGAAACTTTGTGGTGCCCATCTGTTTGATTTATGTTTACAATTTCTAAATGCACACTGAATCACCATGTTGCCTAGTCCTTAGTTTCCAATCCAATGCTTCAATTCCAACGTACTAGGCTACTACTAGGTTTCCCGACTGGAGTGCGCTTCTGTTTACTTTTCGGCGCAGTACTACTAACCGGAGCTAAGTAAAATTCTGCCGCTGCTTAGAAACTAGTCCCTCAAAATGTAATGCGATCATTGAGATGCAAGGGTAGTTTTATTTCTAACATTATTTTATCAACAGACATTTACATTGATAGTCTGGCATTATAATTTATTTCCTTCAGGTGTACTATGGAGTGGGTAAGACTGTTTTTAGTGGCAGCCTAGCAGATACTGTTGACTTGCGCTAGCCTAGCACCAGCGACCTCTGAAACTGGAAGGACTGGATGGAAAGGGTCTCCACTGATAAATAACACACTGGCTAACTTGAAATGAGGTCCTATGTCCAAAATTCTGAACCACCCCTTTAAGTCTCACGTTATGCTAATTTTTAGGTTCATACTTGTATTTTGTGTCTACTAGAACATGTTTGCATGCTCTAATGTTAAAAAAAACACTGTTTTCCTCATACTGTCTAAATATACGTCTTAAGCCCCCGACCCACCAACCTGATAATCGTCCGTCTGACAGTCTGGCGAGGTCGGTGACTCGAGTCTGGTCGGTGTGTTCCGTGCCGTCGTCAGTCGGAGGAGCCGTCGGCCTTCATTTGGGACGATTTGACTTGTTGAATCGGAAGGTGGGCAGTCGGACTCAATGACCAATCTGATTGGTGGAGAGATAACCAGGAAATGACGAGCGGGATGACACACACACACACACACACACACACACACACACACACACACACACACACACACACACACACACACACACACATGGCCCACCTAAGGTGCTCTATAAATAAATTGACTTGACTTGGGAATCCTTGTTGCATGCCGCTCTGTCCTCATGTCTCCCCCCTCTCTGTCTCCAGTGCGTGGACGGAGTATCAGGGCTGGACCTAAACCCAACCGTCCTGTTCTTCTTTTCCTAAACCCAACCGTACCGTTCTTCTTTACCTAAACCCAACTGTCCCGTTCTTCTTTTCCTAAACCCAACCGTCCCGTTCTTCTTTTCCTAAACCCAACCGTCCCGTTCTTCTTTACCTAAACCCAACTGTCCCGTTCTTCTTTTCCTAAACCCAACCGTCCCGTTCTTCTTTACCTAAACCCAACTGTCCCGTTCTTCTTTTCCTAAACCCAACTGTCCCGTTCTTCTTTTCCTAAACCCAACCGTCCCGTTCTTCTTTACCTAAACCCAACTGTCCCGTTCTTCTTTACCTAAACCCAACCGTCCCGTTCTTCTTTACCTAAACCCAACTGTCCCGTTCTTCTTTACCTAAACCCAACCGTACCGTTCTTCTTTACCTAAACCCAACTGTCCCGTTCTTCTTTTCCTAAACCCAACCGTCCTGTTCTTCTTTATCTAACCCAACCATTGTGTTCTTCTTTACCTAAACCCAACTGTCCTGTTCTTCTTTTTGTAAACCCAACCCGTCACGCTGTATACATCTATGCAGTTGTTGGTATTATAAAAAACGTGCTGACCATCACGGACAAAATCCGAGAGATAAGCAGGAAATGACGAGCGGGATGACACACACACACACACACACACACACACACACACACACACACACACACACACACACACACACACACACACACATGGCCCACCTAAGGTGCTCTATAAATAAATTGACTTGACTTGGGAATCCTTGTTGCATGCCACTCTGTCCTCATGTCTCCCCCCTCTCTGTCTCCAGTGCGTGGACGGAGTATCAGGGCTGGACTCGTCCCTGAAGCGCGTGGCGGTGGTGGAGGATTTCTTTGACATCATCTACGCCATGCACGTGGAGATCAGCAACGACCCGGGCAAAGCACCGAAACACGCTGGCCAGAAGAAGACCTACAAGGCTGTAAGAGAAACTGTCACGTTACCATTTCATAATGAGGACATGCTGATTGGTGTGAGACCGTTTCTACTTCCTGGTGGCTTGGTGCTGTCATATTTCTTCTGTCTTCACCTTTGAGTCTGTGGTCTCTACCTTTTAGTTGTCACGTCTCTGTTCACGCTCACGCCACGCTCCGACCTCTCCCCCACGCAGTGTCTTCTCTCTTTCATAACGTCTGTTGCCAAAGACTCAACCTCTCCCTCTCTCTCTCTCTATTTTCACTCTTCCTCTTTTTTTAGGCTTCATTCCTCTTTTTACTGTCTCTGGCAACAAAAGAAAAGAAACAGACAACCTAGTTTCAGTTTCCGATCCGATGGATTGCAGTCTGATACATTCAGTCAATTTCTACTTTGACTTTGTGTGTTTTTATTAAGGGTGCTCCGATCAGGATTTTTGGGGCCGATCACCGATTGCTGGAAGACGTATCGGCCGATACCGATCACTTTTATGAACTGAAAATTACGCCATTACGTAACAGTCACACATGTTTAGAGAATGTATCAGTAACTGTTTGGCTTTCTGTCCTAGCTCAAAATCTAAAAAATGTCCTTTCAATCACTGCAGACATTTCTTCAGCACAAACACACACACACAGTCAGTCACACACACGGACCGACACACACACACACACACACACACACACACACGTACGGACCGACACACACACACACACACACACACACACACACACACACACACACACACACACACACACACACACACACACACACACCGAGACACACACACACACACGGGGAAACAGCTGTTTGAGTGGCGCCGGAGCTGCTAGCTACACGACTCCGCTCTGCCTTAGCGTTAGCTAACTGTGAAAACTCCTCATCCTCCTTTCTGTGACTAACCTTCAAATGTCTGATGAGGTTGGTGGTGTTGAAATGTCTTTGGAGATTTCCTCCTCGTGGTATTTCCTCGGTACACACGTTGCTAATCGCTAGTGTATTGTCTTTTTCCCAGATAGCAATGACTCGGCGGACCACCAGCGGTGCTCCAGAGGCAGTAGAAGCGTCAGAATGGCGTAATCACAAACACGTTTGCCGGAGCACCACCGGTGGCAGACGCTTTTAAAAGCGGTAGCCGTCTTCCTACCGCCTTCGTTCCGCGGCCGGCCGCGGGCCAACTGCTGTTCTGCCACCGTTCAGACACCTTGTAGAACTGCCAGACCGCTGAATGTAGGGACGCCGCCATTTTAGCTCCATGTAGAAAATGTTCTCAGGAGTAGTGCTCTTAATACATCCATGGTAGTGCGTCATCTGATTGGCATTTATGGAGACCACCGATCAACCTATTTAAAGCCATTATCGGTCGATACCGATCGGTGGCCGATCGATCGGAGCACCCTTAGTTTTGATCGTTTTTTGTTTGGTAGTCAATTCATTCATTAGTCCATCAACAGAAACATAATTGGAAACTATTTTCAAGTCTTTTTTTGTTCTCTGATGATAAACTGGATATCTCTTTGGGACATTTAATCACTAATTTGAGGAACTAATTGACTGATTAATTGCTAAGGAAAATAATCAACCCAGTCTCACGGCAGTTCGTGAAACGGTCACGTAATTTAATCTATTTGATTCGTGCACACAAACACGTTTATGTCTTTTTTTTCATGATGGTCAGCACGTTTTTTAAACTAATGTATTTCAATGGGAAGCACGATCTCAATGAGAAGATGACTTAGCACTAAGAGCGACAACGGTAGCGAGTAGTATGAAAGGCCGACAATTGGTTCGGGGTGTGGATGGGTCAAACAACACAGGACTTTCACCCAGGAGACCGGGGATCGTGTCCCGGTGTCACGTTTCCTAAACCCAACCGTCCCGTTCTTCTTTACCTAAACCCAACCGTCCCGTTCTTCTTTACCTAAACCCAACCGTCCCGTTCTTCTTTACCTAAACCCAACTGTCCTGTTCTTCTTTACCTAAACCCAACCGTCCCGTTCTTCTTCACCTAAACCCAACCGTCCCGTTCTTCTTTATCTAACCCAACCGTCCTGTTCTTCTTTTCCTAAACCCAATCGTCCTGTTCTTCTTCACCTAAACCCAACCGTCCCGTTCTTCTTTATCTAACCCAACCGTCCTGTTCTTCTTTTCCTAAACCCAATCGTCCCGTTCTTCTTTACCTAAACCCAACCGTACCGTTCTTCTTTATCTAAACCCAACCGTCCAGTTCTTCTTTACCTAAACCCAACCGTCCAGTTCTTCTTTATCTAACCCAACCGTCCCGTTCTTCTTTACCTAAACCCAACCGTCCAGTTCTTCTTTATCTAACCCAACCGTCCTGTTCTTCTTTTCCTAAACCCAATCGTCCCGTTCTTCTTTACCTAAACCCAACCGTACCGTTCTTCTTTACCTAAACCCAACCGTCCCATTCTTCTTTACCTAAACCCAACCGTCCAGTTCTTCTTTATCTAACCCAACCGTCCTGTTCTTCTTTTCCTAAACCCAATCGTCCCGTTCTTCTTTACCTAAACCCAACCGTCCTGTTCTTCTTTACCTAAACCCAACCGTACCGTTCTTCTTTACCTAAACCCAACCGTCCCGTTCTTTTTTACCTAAACCCAACCGTCCTGTTCTTCTTTACCTAAACCCAACCGTCCCGTTCTTCTTTATCTAACCCAACCGTCCTGTTCTTCTCTTCCTAAACCCAACCGTCCCGTTCTTCTTTACCTAAACCCAACCGTCCTGTTCTTCTTTACCTAAACCCAACCGTCCCGTTCTTCTTTTTCTAACCCAACCGTCCTGTTCTTCTTTTCCTAAACCCAATCGTCCCGTTCTTCTTTACCTAAACCCAACCGTCCTGTTCTTCTTTTCCTAAACCCAACCGTACCGTTCTTCTTTACCTAAACCCAACTGTCCCGTTCTTCTTTACCTAAACCCAACTGTCCTGTTCTTCTTTTCCTAAACCCAACCGTACCGTTCTTCTTTACCTAAACCCAATCGTCCCGTTCTTCTTTATCTAAACCCAACCGTCCCGTTCTTCTTTATCTAACCCAACCGTCCTGTTCTTCTTTTCCTAAACCCAATCGTCCCGTTCTTCTTTACCTAAATCCAACCGTCCCGTTCTTCTTTATCTAACCCAACCGTCCTGTTCTTCTTTTCCGAAACCCAATCGTCCCGTTCTTCTTTACCTAAACCCAACCGTCCTGTTCTTCTTTTCCTAAACCCAACCGTACCGTTCTTCTTTACCTAAACCCAACCGTCCTGTTCTTCTTTTCCTAAACCCAACCGTACCGTTCTTCTTTACCTAAACCCAACCGTCCCGTTCTTCTTTACCTAAACCCAACCGTCCTGTTCTTCTTTACCTAAACCCAACCGTCCCGTTCTTCTTTATCTAACCCAACCGTCCTGTTCTTCTTTTCCTAAACCCAATCGTCCCGTTCTTCTTTACCTAAACCCAACCGTCCTGTTCTTCTTTTCCTAAACCCAACCATACCGTTCTTCTTTACCTAAACCCAACCGTCCCGTTCTTCTTTACCTAAACCCAACCGTCCTGTTCTTCTTTATCTAACCCAACCGTCCTGTTCTTCTTTTCCTAAACCCAATCGTCCCGTTCTTCTTTACCTAAACCCAACCGTCCTGTTCTTCTTTTCCTAAACCCAACTGTCCCGTTCTTCTTTACCTATCTTCTTTACCTAAACCCAACCGTCCTGTTCTTCTTTTCCTAAACCCAACTGTCCCGTTCTTCTTTACCTAAACCCAATCGTCCCGTTCTTCTTTACCTAAACCCAATCGTCCCGTTCTTCTTTACCTAAACCCAACCGTCCTGTTCTTCTTTTCCTAAACCCAACTGTCCCGTTCTTCTTTACCTATCTTCTTTACCTAAACCCAACCGTCCTGTTCTTCTTTTCCTAAACCCAACTGTCCCGTTCTTCTTTACCTAAACCCAATCGTCCCGTTCTTCTTTACCTAAACCCAACCGTCCCGTTCTTCTTTTCCTAAACCCAACCGTACCGTTCTTCTTTTCCTAAACCCAACCGTCCTGTTCTTCTTTATCTAACCCAACCATTGTGTTCTTCTTTACCTAAACCCAACTGTCCTGTTCTTCTTTTTGTAAAGCCAACCCGTCACGCTGTATACATCTATGCAGTTGTTGGTATTATAAAAAACGTGCTGACCATCACGGACAAAATCCGAGATAAACGTGTCCGTGTACACTAATCAAATAGATTATATTACGTGACCATTTCACGAACTGCCGTAAGACATAAGAAATAATTGTCAGCTGCTGCTTTTTGAAAAACAAATTCCAAATATTTTTCCTAATGTATGATTTTGGAAGAAAAACCTGACAGTTGTATTTCAAATATGAATATCAGAGATAGCGAGAGTCCAGTAAATTAATTTGGAAGCAATACAATTTTATGTCTCAGGATGACAACATTATCAGCTCCACTGTTATTCAATTATTATTGTATTTATTTTTTATTTTCTTCTTTTCATCGTCAATTTTATGTCTTGTCCTTTTCTTTTCTACATTAATTCCTCACTGACTTCATCCTAAACATAACCTCAAAGCTCAAAATCATGTTTGAAATGAACAGGTCAACCTGTGGAGGCCTTTGCTGATGATGGAGGCAGATGACACTGCCCTCTTTTGGGCAAATGTAGGGAGTGCAGCTTTCACAGATGTGTATATCTCTATGTTTTTGTCTTCTTTCAAAGTATTCATTTGTTTGCACAGACTGGGGTTGGTCTGTCAGACTGTCCTCTGTGTCCTTCTACATTATGCATATATAATGATATAAATATAGTGTATATACAGTGAAGCCAGGAGCTAGCGTACCATGCCACTTAGCTTCAGGTCTGAGTGCCACCAAAGGCTGTGAGTGACATTTGCCTTTCCTTTCCACACACACACACACACACACACACACACACACACACACACACACACACACACACACACACACACACACACACACATGCGCTGCGCAGCAACCCCCATCCACCCACGCCGGCTATTTTCCACCCTTCCTCCTCTCCTCTTTTGTGTCTTTGTGCCTCTCTTCCAGAATGAATGTTTGATTTATGCAAATGCATATAGACTCATATTCTCAGTGAAGACACTCTTTAAAAAAACATCATCTTTGAGACAATAATTGGGCCAGTTTCATTATTTGGTGAAATGTAGACAACATGACTTGAATTATATACATGTAGTTGTATATCAGAAGATGTTTTAGTGGTTTAATAATGAACTGTACACATTAGATTTTAGATGGAGCACACAAGAGACTCTCACTCAGTGTTTTTGAAAAGTCTTTCTGGGAAATGTAAGAAATTACAACCTGAAGTATGCATTTACCTCAACACAACATTAGACTTGCTGCATGGCGTGAGCGTGTCAGCTGCGTGGCGTGTCCGTTTGGGTTTGCACACTGCCTGCGTAACATGCACGTGGTTTTGGCGCAGCTCGAGCCGCGCCGAAAACATGTGCATGCTAGAAATAGAACCGACATCGGTCATGTTCAACCGTCGCTTTCTCGCGATAACACGCTTTCTCACGCTATAACACGCCAAGTGGCGTGTATGTTTACGTCCGCTGTATACAGCGTAGATATACACGCGGATAGCTCAAAATGCGTACAGATAACACGCCACTTGGCTTTAGGAAAGTGTGCGTGTATGTTTACGCAAAGTGATGATGTCACGTTGTTAATGTAATGTTAGCACATAAAGCTAAATAGTTTATTAAAGTTTGATAATTAGGCCTGCCATGACATATTTATGGCTGGTTGTGTTATGTTAACACAGACATCTTAAACAATGCATTAACTTTGCATTAAAAGTGTCATAATTTGCAGTCATGAACATTCATAAAGACTCCATGTTCATGACTGATGTCATACAAACAGATTCTCTCTCCCATCTGGTAAAATACGGACGCTTGGTCAGGTGCCTTTGTTGTTGTTATTGACCATTTTGTCATCAGTGCTTTCAGAAAACAGTCAGAACTCTCTCTGTCTCTGTCTCTCTCTCTCTCTCTCTCTCTCTCTCTCTCTCTCTCTCTCTCTCTCTCTCTCTCTCTCTCTCTCTCTCTCTCTCTCTCTCTATCTCTGTCTGTTGGTGTCTCTCTCTCAGATAGCCGAGACGTATGCCTTCCTGCCTAGAGAGGCGGTGACTCGTTTCCTGATGAGCTGCGGAGAGTGTCAGAAGAGGATGCACATCAGCACCACAGGACAGGAGTACAAAGGTACAACACTGGAGCAGCAAACATCCAAGTCACAGTCCTTTTTATTCACAAACTACAGAAAACATCTTCAATGAAGTTTTATTTTCCAGGCCCAAACAGGTGACGACGGCTGTGCATTTGCTATAAGTGCATTATTTCCCCCTCGCCATTTTACTTGAGCGTTTACTGTATAGTGCCCTCAAAAATTCCAATGATATTTTGACTTACTTTCAGTGGACATATTATGCTTGTATGTATTTTCTGTCATATCTACAATGTCATAATGTCAGATTGTCATGGTAAATGTGGCCAAAACAAATAATGAGGTATTTTTAGAGGAATCCCCGTGAGCTGAAATGTTCAGATTTCCAACTGTTGTGAACGCTCCGGTTCGGCTGAGTGTTACGCAACTCTTGGTCGAACTCCGATTGGTCATCTGCTCCAGATAGGCAGGACTGGAGTGTTTTTTAACATGGTCCATGTAGCTACATGCTAACGGCAGTAAAAGATGTCATCTTGGCTGCCAATGTTGTTAATTTCTCCCCAATTCCGGGTCACATTACTGCAGAAACATGTCCAGTTGGGTAGTATTTGGTTCCCAAGCCTTTATCCACCATTATTGACGGTTCCACTACAATCCAACTTTATTTGTTAAGCGCTTTAAAACAACAAGGTTGACCAAAGTGCTGTACAGAAGAATAAAGACATAAACATTATGACATGAGTCAAAGATAATAACTGCACAATAAAAAGCAATCAAGATATGTAATTAAATGAAGTAAATAAAGTCAACATTACATTACTGGGTGTCAAAGGCCACAGAGAAGAGACAATCTAACGTTAGCATAGTGCTAACTATTAAGTAGCTGCATGCTAACGCCAGATAGCTGTAATCTAGAATGAGGGAGAGAACGAGGGAGGAAATGAGGGAGTGAATGAGGGAGTGAATGAGGGAGTGAATGAAGAAGGGAATGAGGGGGTGAATGAGGGGGGTGAGGGAATGAGGGAGTGAAGGAGGTAGAGAATGGGGAAGATAATGAGGGGGGTGAGGGAATGAGGAAGGGAATGAGGGAGAGAATGAGAGAGAGAATGAAGAAGGGAATGAGGGGGTGAATGAGGGGGTGAGGGAATGAGGGAGTGAAGGAGGGAGAGAATGAGGAAGATAATGAGGAAGATAATGAGGGGATGAGGGAGGGAATGAGGGAGAGAAGGAGGGAGAGAATGAGAGAGAGAATGAAGAAGGGAATGAGGGGGTGAATGAGGGAGGGAATGAGGGAGAGAATGAGAGAGAGAATGAAGAAGGGAATGAGGGAGGGAATGAGGGAGAGTGAGGGAGAGAATGAAGAAGGCAGTGAGGGAGGGAATGAGGGGGTGAATGAGGGAGGGAATGAAGAAGGGAATGAGGGGGTGAATGAGGGAGGGAATGACATTCATAAAGCATTGATTTAGAAATATTGAGTTATTAAGTTTCAGCAACGATAAGTCTTTTGTCAACGTGTAGAAATGTGAAATGTAACGCTGCCCTCAGTCATTCAACAGAAACCCGTTGCCCCCCCATTATATCCTCTAACTACTGGCCCCCTGAAGGCCCCCCTCCCTCCTCCATATCTCAGTTTCCTCTCCTCCTTTTTCCTTCCCTCCATCTTCCACCCACCATCTCGCCTTCTATTTCTTTTATTTCTACCATGCTCCAAGCTTCCTGTCCCATCCCTGTATCCCTCTCCTTCTCCATCCTCCCATCCCCTGCTTTATCCCCTCCCCTATACCCTGCGTCCATCTCTCCATCCTTCCCTCGCTTACTCCCACCCCCCCCACACCCCACCCCCCCATTTTTTCCTCCTCGTTCCTCATTAAGAAGAGGAGTCATTGGAGTGTCCTGTCTCTCCCCTCAATTAGCCTAATTAATGGCTTTTAACAAAGAAAATGGCCCAGGAAACAAGCTCATCTTCCTCAGAGTCGGGGGAGAAGGGGCTGGGGGGGAGGGGAGAGAATCTGAGGGAAGAACGTTTCAAATCTGTTATTTAATGTGAATTCAAACACTGCATCGGTCTGTTTGCTTTGACCAGCTGGTCATTGATTGAAAATTAAAAACAGTACAAAATGAAATACATGTAGATATGATGTTTCCGCTGGACACAATAGAAATAATTTAATTAGAAGATGAAGTAAGCTGAGCAAACAATGGCACGCACACACACACACACAACACACACACACACACACACACACACACACACACACACACACACACACACACACACACACACACACACACACACACACACACACACACACAATGAGCTCTGTGTGTGTGTGTTGTGACCACACTGGATGCCACTCAGAAACAGAGCAGCTAATTGCCTTCCTTCCCTGTGGGGGAAGGAAGGCAACACACACACACACACATGCACACACACACACACACACACACACACACACACAACCTCAGCCCCCTTTATCTCTATGCTGAAGTGACTCCCACTAAAGTTCAGTTGTGAATTATTAAATGCAATTAATCAGCGTGGACCAGAGCCATGCTTAATTGATACAGGCAGCAGGCTCACACTGTGGGTGTGTGTGTGTGTGTGTGTGTGTGTGTGTGTGTGTGTGTGTGTGTGTGTGTGTGTGTGTGTGTGTGTGGGTGGGTTAGGGTTAGGGGTTAATACAGTATTAGGGGACCACTAAGGTCTATATAAAAGAGACTTCAGATACAGTATTAGGGGACCACTGAGGTCTATATAAAAGAGACTTCAGATACAGTATTAGGGGACCACTGAGGTCTATATAAAAGAGACTTCAGATACAGTATTAGGGGACCACTGAGGTCTATATAAAAGAGACTTCAGATACAGTATTAGGGGACCACTAAGGTCTATATAAAAGAGACTTCAGATACAGTATTAGGGGACCACTAAGGTCTATATAAAAGAGACTTCAGATACAGTATTAGGGGACCACTGAGACCTATATAAAAGAGACTTCAGATACAGTATTAGGGGACCACTGAGACCTATATAAAAGAGACTTCAGATACAGTATTAGGGGACCACTAAGGCCTATATAAAATAGACTTCAGATACAGTATTAGGGGACCACTGAGGTCTATATAAAAGAGACTTCAGATACAGTATTAGGGGACCACTGAGGTCTATATAAAAGAGACTTCAGATACAGTATTAGGGGACCACTAAGGTCTATATAAAAGAGACTTCAGATACAGTATTAGGGGACCACTGAGACCTATATAAAAGAGACTTCAGATACAGTATTAGGGGACCACTAAGGCCTATATAAAATAGACTTCAGATACAGTATTAGGGGACCACTATATAAAAGCATCCAAAAAGCAGCATGTCATAGGACCTTTAAACTTGCGTTTCCTGCTGAGCAGGGGTCCAGAGCCTCATGTTGAAGACAGCTTTGTGTCTCATATAATCATAAGTCAGTTATCACCGTCTGTCCCTCTCTGGAGAATACATGCTCTCTTTCTCCTGTCCTCGTACAAGACTAGCAATCACCCATCAATGATGTCGCTCCTGTCTATTCTGCTAAGCCGTATTGATCTCGCAGCCTTGCATTCATGTCCCCATGCTGTAGACGCTCCAGATGTTAGACACGTCCTTCCCGAGGTCAGTAGATAAACAACTGAAAAGGGGAGGCAGAGGAGGGGAAGTATGTGGGTGGAGATGTGGAGATAGTGTGGTTTGTCATGTGCTTGTATTTTCCGTTTCCTTTCTTTCCTTTTCGAAAAGAGCAAAATATTCAGACAGAGAAAGAGAGTTACACATTTAGTTTATTTTCTGACTTAGCATCTCTTTACCCTCTCAACTTTATTTATAAAATATACATTGTATATGCCATATAGCATACGGCTCAGTCTTTTGACCCAGGATTCAGATAAGGAAAAACTGGAGAAAAAACCCCTCTCTTTGGACGAATAGATGTGCAATAGACCAACAAAATAAAATGACAGTTTAGATGGGGTGGCAGTAGCTCAGTCTGTAGATCAGGGGTGTCAAACTCAGCTGCTGGCCAGCTCTAGAGCGCCCTCTAGTGTCGGCTTTCTGACAAGGCACCCTATAATAAACCCCAGCATTGTCCCTCTGTTGTCGTCCCGTCAACCTGCAACTTTGGGTTTTTCTGGGTAGAAATGTCAACATTTCATTGTTCTTTTTCTAAAAAATATTGTCACTATTTTGACATTTGTTTTATTATGTTTTTGTGACTTTTTCAGATTTCTTTGGTCACTTTTTTCAGCGTTTTAAAAATCTATGTTTTTGTCGATTCACCAAGGCATGCCTTATCTCACAATGTTAATGCACTGTGAATTTTCCCAGTCAGGAAGTCATTTTCCGGTTATTTCAACAGCACATAAGTGCAGCACAAATGCCCTATCTCGCAATGTTGATAAAAGTGAAAAATCCAATTTTTGGGGCATTTTTTTATTATGTTTTTGTCACTTTTCCTTTCATTGTTTTTGTCACTTTGTTTAACACGTTTTTGTCACCTTTGGTGATGTATTTGATGTTTGTCACTTTTTCAGATTTTTTGGATCACTTTTTTCAGCGTTTTTGTCATTGTTCTGATATAGAAAGTTTTTGTAAACGGGTCGAATTTGACCCGAGGAAAATTTTTTAATGACACTTGTTGCTTTTCAACGTTTTTGTCACTTTGTTCAATGCTTTTTGTCACTTTTTTTCCACGTTATATATGTCAGCTTTTTTTCTATGTTCTTATATAATTTAATTTAGTTAATTTAATTAATTAAATAAAACACCCACATTCATTTAAAGTAGTGAACTGATCATTTGTTTTACTTGTGAACAGCGTTGCAGGAAACCTCCACACACACACACACACACACACACACACACACACACACACACACACACACACACAGAAACACACTAGTAAATACCAGTTTTTTAGAGCTGTCAAAACGATCATTTAAAAGTCTTCTTTTGCAGTGACGGACTCATTTAGTGGCATGCGGTACTTCCCCTGTATATATTGTTAAAGTGTATAATACATATGTTAAAATAACTGCTGCAGAGCCTCCTCCATCACGGGCAGAAAAGGGGAAAGATGGCTGTCACTGGCTGACGTTTGTCTTTGCTCTTCTTCTTGTCGTCTTCAGAGAACGACAGGCCAAGCTCTCTGGTGCTGGAGGTGATAGACTATAACATGCCTCTCACCACCACCTACATGAAGCACATGAAGCTGCAGTGCATGGGCAACAACAAGGTACGTGAGGTCACTGACAGTGACAGAGCTGGGCGTCAAACAACAGAAAACACTGGAGCTGATCCTGGGCTCTGGTGTGAGTCTGCAGCGCAAATCATTTCTGAATGGATGTGTGTGTGTGTGTGTGTGTGTGTGTGACGGATGGGCGAATAGAGGGTTGAGCTCGTTCCAATTAAGCCAGGCCCCTGAGTGTCTAGTTAATTAGCTGAGGGGAGAGAGAGAGAGGCACTGAAGTGCCACTGGAATGGCAATATGTCTGTCTGTCTGTCTGTCTGTCTGTCTGTCTGTCTGTCTGTCTGTCTGTCTGTCTGTCTGTCTGTCTGTCTGTCTGTCTCTCCATGTGCCTGTTCACCTGTCTCGCTCTAGTCACAGCTGAGAAGTCAAGGCAGCCGAAATCACCATAAACTTGGGTGTTTTATTTTGAAAACGTACTTGACTGCGCTGTGGCTTTCCTGTGTTTGATGACCTACCTAGCTTGACAAATTTGCTCGCAGCACACACACACACACACACACACACACACACACACACACACACACACACACACACACACACACATACATATGTCTGTGGGTCACTGTCACGAGAGTTGACAAAGTTCATGGCGTCTTCTGTTTTCAGTAGTGAAAGGTTTTCGAACCTGGCTGTATGATGCTGTATGCTGCCTACGGCACTTCAGCTTTGACTGAGTCAACTTTTGAGAATCTGAAGTTTTCGCAAATAATATAGTGTGTGTGTGTGTGTGTGTGTGTGTGTGTGTGTGTGTGTGTGTGTGTGTGTGTGTGTGTGTGTGTGTGTGTGTGTGTGTGTGTGTGCATTAGGATGGGACTGTGCTGCAGAAAGATTACAGTGTTCGGCCCAGAGGAGCAAAGGTAGCGACAGGAATAGAGAAAACAATGACTCACTCACCTATAGAAATAACGTAGGGCTTGAGGGAGCGCGTGTGTGTGTGTGTGTGTCTAAGCAGACAGTGCAAGGCAGTTCAATAGCCTAGCATTCTGTGAAAAGAAGGTCTGAGTCTTTTGTCCTGGTTGTTATGAGAGAGAGAGGAATAAGAGGGAATAAAGGGAGAGAAGGCCATCTATACTTTACTCAAGAGAGAACATGAGCCAAAGGAAAGACAGAAGTAGTAGAAGAGAAGAATGTGTTTGTGATGGGTGAAGTATGAATTCTCCATTAGCACTCATCCCAAGCCTCCGTTCATCTGCCCATCCCTTTATCTCTCCCGTCCCAATTCAATAAGAGGAGGAAATTACCCAGGATGCTTCCTGGCGGGGGGGTGGAGGTGGTGCTGCCTCAGACAATGTAGAAACGGGTGAGGAGTGAGAGGAGACAAGAAGAGGGGGGGGGGGGGGGTGAGAGAGATGGCAGGGTGGGGGCTCTGTCTGGCTGAGGGAAGGGTGAGAGTAGGTGGATGTGCTGCAAATAAAATGAGAAAATGTGTAGGTGACGGTGGGATGCATGGAGGAGGAGGAGGAGGAGGATGAGGAGGAGGGAGGGAGGGACGGAGGGAGGGGGTTGGGGGGGAGAAATCAAGAGAAGGAATTAAAAAAGGAGAATGAGGTGGTTCATTATCGTTTATGGTCTCCCCCTCTCCCTCTCTTTGCCCATTATTTCAGCTACCTCCGGAGGAAAGACATTTCATTATTTTTGGGAGGAGGGGTGTGTGTGTGTGTGTGTGTGTGTGTGTGTGTGTTTCTCTCTGTGTGTGTGTGTGTGTCTCTGTGTGTGTGTGTCTGTGCGTGCGCAGAGGGGAGATAGGTTGGGGGTTGGTCCATTATAATGACTAAAAGACTGTTGAGGAGACAGGAGATAAAAGGCTCGTCAGTGGAACAGCCTTGGAAGTGACCACAAACCTTTTTGTCCACAGTTTGTATGCTGAAAAACAGAATCTGATCTAGAATCATGTTGTCTTTTTCAAAATCTCTATATAAACGGTAAGTAGCATCTAAACTTCATCAGACTTTTGTGAAATTGCGACTTTTCTAACGTTGAGTCCAGATGTCTGGAGAAATATTGCAAATGACCTCAGGGCCTCACATGCACAAATCCACGTGGCAGATAGGAACACGTGACCCACTGGCCCCTGATGGCAGGTGTTCTGCTCAGGACCTGAGGAAGCGCGGCGTCGAGTGTAAAGCTGCTTGTGTGGGTGGTTGTCGAGAAAGCTGCAAGCAGCAATAACGCAGGCCAGGCAATCTGCACTGCACTAGTATTAAGAAAGGGCGTAAATCATCAACATACATTTTTTGTAGACACGAGGCAAAGCTTGCTGAAAAAAAGGCATCTTTTTTTTATATTGCACATTTCAGCAACGAGGCAATGTAGCAGTAGTATTTTGAAAATCAATTTTTTGAGAGACAGGATGCCAGTGGAAAGAGCTCAGAAGTGGAGTGATGTCTTGGTCTAAGTGAGGACTGGAGCTGCAGCTGTCTGATTGGTTGTTTTAGGGAGACCTGTAAAGACACCGTTAACAGTAGTCGAGTCTACTGAACATATAAGCATGGACAAGTTAGCAGGTGACAGTTTCATAGTTCAACATACAGCAGCACGGCCACAGCTGGTTACTTTCAGTACGTTACTAACCAGCTGAAATCAGACCCCCAGATAATGAATGGTAACCTTGCCAAACAGTCTTGTTAGGTCACCAGGCTGTGGTTGCATGAATACATTGTGAAATGTCTGAATGCATCAGAGCTTTTAGCTGACATAAAGATCCCACGTAAAGTGCCGGTCAGCCTTGAAGCCCTCTGGGTGGGTTTGCACAAGGGGCACGACCTTTATCGCGTCTTATCCTCTCACCATCTGCCCCGGCTCTCTCCAGTGTATACTGTCCAACAAAAACAGAGACGCCATGGAAACAGCCCTGGAAGAAAAATCCCCTTGATGGGTTTTAAGTGCACAGCACATAGTACGTGAAGCATATGAAAGCCTCATGTCGGAGCGCTGTTTCACTTATACCCTACTTTCATGCACCATCTGAGGCAGCACAGATGAAACCAAGGCCTAGTCCACATGTACACGGGGATTACTGTACCAGATTGCTATGGATCGCTCCGTATAACACCTCTGTCCCTCATTATAGTGCTAAAGTAACTATACATTTACGTATGAACATGTCCGCCATTGCATGAAATGTGACGCCTCACGAAGGAGATAGCTGTGGGAAATGAACATTTTAGATTTACAACCCCAAATCAGAAAAAGTTGGGACAGTATGAAAAACACAAATAAAAAAAGAAAGTAGTGATTTCTAAATGTACTTTGACTTGTATTTCATTGCAGACATTGTGAACACAAAATATGTCATGTTTTGTCTGGTCAACTTAATTTCATTTGTAAATATACATCCTTTCCTGTCATTCAGACCTGCAACACATTCCAAAAAAGGTTGGGACAGGAGCAATTTAGGGCTAGTAATCAGGTAAATTGGTTAAATAATGATGTGATTTGAAACAGGTGATGTCAACAGGTGATTGTAATTATGATTTGGTACAAAAGCAGCATCCAAGAAAGGTCTAGTCCTTTAGGAGCAAAGATGGGCCGAGGATCGCCAGTTTGCCAACAAATACGTGAGAAAATTATTGAAATGTTTAAAAACAATGTTCCTCAAAGAAAGATAGGAAGACATTTGCTTATTTCATCTTCAACAGTGCATAACAATTAAAAGATTCAAGGAATGAGGAGGAATTTCAGTACGTAAAGGACAAGGGCGCAAGCCTAAGCTGAACAACCGTGATCTCCGATCCCTCAGGCGGCACTGCATCAAGAATCGTCATTCATCTATAAGCGATATCACCACATGGGCTCAGGACTACTTTGGCAAACCTTTGTCAAGTACCACAATACGTAGTTACAGCCACAAATGCCAGTTAAAACTGTACTGTGCCAAAAGGAAGCCCTATGTTAACAGTGTCCAGAAGCGCCGCCTCGGAGGCATCTGGGATGGACCATCACACAGTGGAAACGTGTACTGTGGTCAGATGAATCAGTATTTCAGGTATTTTTTGGGAGAAATGGACGCCGTGTGCTCCGGACCAAAGAAGAAAAGGATCATCCAGACTGTTACCAGCAACAAGTCCAAAAGCCAGGGTCTATCATGGTATGGGGTTGTGTCAGTGCCCTTGGCAAAGGTAACTTGCACTTCTGTGATGGCACCATTAATGCTGAAAAGTACATAAAGATTTTGGAGCACAATATGCTGCCTTCAAGAAGACATCTTTTCCAGGGATGTCCATGCATATTTCAACAAGATAATGCAAAACCACATTCTGCACACATTACAAAGTCCTGGCTGCGGAGGAAGAGGATACGGGTACTTGACTGGCCTGCCTGCAGTCCCGACCTGTCTCCAATAGAGAATGTGTGGCGCATTTTGAAGCCCAAAATGCGACAACGAAGACCCCGTACTGTTGCCCACCTTAAGACTTGTTTGCAGCAAGAATGGGACAAAATTACACCTGAAACACTTCATCACTTGGTGTCTTCAGTCCCTAAACGTCTTTTAAGTGTTGTGAAAAGGAATGGCAACATCACAAAGTGGTAAATGCTTTACTGTTCCAACTATTTTTGAAATGTGTTGCGAGAACCAAAATAGGAATTTTGTCTTTTTGAAAAAGAAAAACAATAAAAATCACGAGGAACACATTCAATTATGTGCTGTTGTGTTGTCTGCCATGAAATACAAGTCAAAGTACATTTAGAAATCACTACTTTCTTTTTTTATTTGTGTTTTCCATACTGTCCCAACTTTTTCTGATTTGGGGTTGTAGATAATGTTGGTGAAGCCTATATTCTATGTGTTTTTAAGTTGTGGGGTAGTCAGCTGAGAGGAACATGAGCATGTCCATGCAGAGTGATGCAGCAGTCGGTGTACTGTGTACTTTATGTATGTATGCATGTATGCACTATGTTATGTTGAATTCTGTAAACAGCAGATATTGTCTGTTTGTCCAAGACAAATTGACTGATGCTTTCATATGTCAACCCTTTGACCAACGTTAGCTTGGAGACCTTATTTATTTGTTGGGCCACAGACTAAAAAAAACCCGACACCACCTAAACTAGCAGCCAGTACGACCGGTGGTGACGCTGTTCATAATGTCAGATTTAGGTTATCAAAGACGCTAGCGAAGCTACACAGGACAGAAACTAAGCACAGCAGAGACGTCAGATAGGTCGGACCACCGTGTTTGACTATATATTTTTAAACATTACCGTCACGGAAGTGATTTTTGTGTTAGTGCAACGGTGATTTGGTCAATAAGGCAAGGCACTCTGGAGAGAACACCATGTTTGGATCATCTCTCCATAACATGAAGTAAAGAGTTTAATTCATCACTTATTTTTGAGAGAACTAG
>CM042433.1:38898967-38933967 GCA_023631565.1 Gymnocephalus cernua | reverse complement strand
GAACTCGTACCAGATCTGTTGATGCTGTACAGACACCGGTGGTTAACGCTGAGAAATAGAAATAAATAGACATAAATAGGCAACATTAAGTAATTCCTCACATTGTAATCAAAACAATACACATACGATTGTGTACTACTACAGGTTATGTTTATTAAATGAAGCCCAAAGTATGTCGCTGACTAGAAATCGCTAGTATCAGCTAGCGCTAGCTAATGTCAATGGTAGGTAGCCGCACGCTAACGCTAGCTAGATGGGTTTGTGGTGACTTTGCCTGGAACGCTGTCACTGCGCGATGTGAGTCTCAACGCTATCTGAGTCGCGTCGAGTTGCTCATGCTCAGATTTAAACAATTTACGGCATAACGACAATAATGGAAGATGGGAACAGCAATAATCTAAGATATAGAAGGTGGAAATCATTTCAAAAACGTTTTAGTTATCAAATGCTATCTATGATTGTTTGATTGCTAACGTTAGCTCATAACACCATTCCAGTAACAGCCGTTGTTGTGTCTGATTGCCAACTTGTAGCCAGCAGTGAACCAACTTGGTCATGTAGCTCCATTTTTACTGACTTTTTTATTTTTTATTAACTGACGTGAGGGATCATGCCGTGAACATGTGATGCTTTACGCTAAATAATACATTACTGCCATTTCCATCTTCCATATCTCCGATTATTGCTGTTCCCATCTTCCGTTATTGTCGTTATGCCGTAAATTGTTTAAATCTGAGCATGCGCAACTCGACGCGACTCAGATCGCGTTGAGACTCAGATCGCGCAGTGACAAACGCTACCAAGTCATGACTTGGAGTCGTAATTTACGGGCTAAAATTGTGTCTGGAACTCAGCATAAAGCTGCACGGTTCTGTTACAAAGAAGCATACACTGAGATTGAGACAGATATAATACTTTCTCTCTTCAGCGTGTGGTGTTGTGTATTTCACAGGAGCCGCTTTCAGGGTCAAAGGTGAAAAGGCCATTATCAGGTCCAGTGGTTGTGGTGGGCTGTTGTACAGTTTGAAGTTTGGCTCAGGTTTGGATTTTGTAAAAATGTTGTTATATTTTTATTTACGACATTTCCCTTGACAGGCCTCATATCGACAGGTGTCTAAAGGGTTAATGTTAGGATTCCCCTTCCCTCCCTCCCTCCCTCCCTCCCTCCATCCTCAGCCTTCTGCCAGGGGACAGCAGGACTAGAAGTGCCTCTCCCAGGATAAATCCTTCTGTGAGGGCCTGCTTAGCTCCTCTCTGCTCCAAAATAACTCCAGTTTCCCCCTGACCTGGCCATGGGCTTGGCAGGAGGGCAGGGGAGGAAGGATAGCCTGCTTTCTAATCCCCTTTTCCCTTCATCCTCTTCTTCTCCTTGGGTTGGGTCCCTGTATTTCTGGAGTCTGCCTGCTAGACCTGCTGGAAGGCATTTTGAGACACCATGAGGGTCAGACACCTGCCTTTGGTCCAGGGCCGCAACAAACAGGATGCACCGCTTTACCAACATCGGTATCGGTCGATAGTCACCATTCATGCTGCCTGTCTTGCACTCGATTTAGTTGCATCACGGAAAGCTCTTCAATCAACCAGCCTGTTGAGCTCCTCCTGCAGCGAGCGGCTCACAGCTCATCTTCAGCCTATGTGGGAGCTGACGGCTGCACTGAGCGCCGCTGTCGTGTATTGTTGCGTTTTAACTACCTATCTTAAATCCACCATGTCAAAATTGTCGTGTATGATGGTCACAAGCAGATTCACTCTACTTGCCAGGAATATTAAATGGAGAGGAATTCTTCTTGGTGAAATTGTCTGAGGGACATTCATGACTAATGTGAAGACATTATTACATGCTGACGCAAATTGGGGATCAATGAGTGGTACTGTCAGGCAGTACAGGAAGAAGGTTGACTTTACATATCACTCTGAATATATACAGTATGTCCAGTTCCACTACTTCTTATCTGGTTTCAGACAATGGCTGTTTAGGCATGTGTCCCTCGATAAATGCTAGATATAAATCATGTTATCCCCTTTTTTATCCTGTGTACTAAGTTTTAACGTTGGTTGTTATCAGAGAAACCAAAGACATAAGCTAAGCTGTGACGTGAGAGGCCACCAAAGACTGGAGATATTTTTACTCCCCTGCAGATGAGTCACCAGCAGAACGACTGACATTACCTGAGCTCCCATTAGGTGGTAATTATACAGGAACTGTTACCGGTGCATGAACTTCTGAGTCTGAAAACTGATGCTTGGCAACATTTGAAGCATAGCAATCGGTCTAAGTAGTCTGAATACCTCTTTCTCAACCTGCTCTTCCAAGCTAGTTCTTAATCTTCAGGAGAAATTGGAAATGGGCTTGAATGGGCTCTTGGCTAGGCTAGTGGACATGTGGACTCGACCTAAATGTTGGACTACCTTGCTGCATACGTGGCTATGAATGAGACAAATGGATTTTCTTGAAGGTAGTTTTCACAATAATACTTCCTGTAATGAAGCCGCCAGTTTTCATTGGCTTGTGTGTAATATAGGTAATGGTGGGACATTTAGCAGCTTTGTGCTGTGAAAATGTTGGTCTGCCTCTGCGTGGTTGGCGGTTTACCCATGCTCCGAGCTTGATGAGCTCAGTCTATTGTGCAAACGCAGTGTGGAGTTCCCTGGCCTTGTACAGTGGAACCATAAAACAAGGAGAGGACGTGCTAAACTCTTGTAAATGTAAAGACATTTTTCAGGTTGATGTGGCAGTTAAATCAATCACATGACATGTTTTCATTTCAGTTAAAGGGATACGCCACCGTTTGTTGAAATAGGGCTTATCACGGTCTCCTCTAGCTGTAGATAGGTGGGCCAATGCATTTTTTGTCTCAGTGCATGTAATTAGGTTGTTTTTTTGTCTTTTGTTGGCTCACTTTTACTCACAACATGCTAACCGGCAACATAGGATTCCATTCACTATGCTAAGCTAACTAGCGGCGGGCCTGCTGGTTTTGCACCGGACTAAAACAATGCATGCACAAAAAATGCGTTGATAACCTATTTCAACAAACGGCACAGTCAGGAAGCTCTCTGAATATTCAAAATATTTTCACTTTTCCTGGAATTTTGGATGTCGTTTTTCCCACATCAGCCTGCAGGCAGGCTGTACTTAATCTGCAATGGAGAAAGGAGCATGGGGCGCCGAGCCGGTACTAGTAGTGGGTAAGCGCCATAATGCGGTTTGTGTTTACTCTAACCATCCTTGGCCTGACTCTGCCGCAGTTAACAATTCTGCTTATTCTGCAAGCTGCTTCATGCTTTTATTTCCAGCAGACTCGATTATCGCTATACACTTGACTTGACTTGTATTAGTTAAGCATGTTTGCAAAGCTCCCTGTGGTTTCTTTATTTCACCTGCACAGCTAACTCTCCGAGGGTAAACCATTCAGCAGCTCTGTGTGAAGAGTCACTTCAGTGTTTCACAGTTTAGTTTGAGCATGAACATGTTTTAGGTCTTGTGATTCTTTTAGATAGGGCCGGGCAATATATCGATATTATATCGACATCAATATATGAGGCTAGATATCGTGTTACATTTTGGATATCGTAATATCTTGAATATGACACACGTGTTGTCTTTTCCTGGTTTTAGAGGCTGCATTACAGTGAAGTGATGTCATGTAAGCCCTACTTCTCTCCTGTACAACTAACTTTTAGTCTTGTATTTGTATTATTTGTTTTATTTTCATGACCGTTTTTAATTGATGTTTTACGTAGAGCACTTTAACTGCCTTAGTGCTAAAAGATGCTGTAGAAATAAAGTTCCCTTGGCTTGCCCTACAACCTCAGCCTGTCAGTCATTCACCAGGGCGTGTGTGTGCGTGTGTGTGTGTGTGTGTGCGTGTGTGTGTGTGTGTGTGCGTGTGTGTGCGTGTGTGTGTGCGCGTGTGTGTGTGTGTGTGTGTGTGTGTGTGTGTGTGTGTGGGAGCTGAGCCCCGCTCTCTGTGAAAGACACAGATAGGACAGAGAAGCTCCCCCTTACGTGCTGTGAGGTACTGAAATTTGGTACAGATTGATTTATAAATTGGTCCTTGGTAACACCGACTTGATTCTGCACTCACGTACCGATATCGTGAGACAAGTTTTAACCCTCAACGTGAACTATCGTAACGTTTTGATCTCGTGAGATCTCGTCACACCTCTAGTTAGTGTTCACCTCCCCAAACTAAAGTTGTCGTATTACACTGTCCTCAGGATGAAAGTGTCAATCATAAAGCATTAAGTATGTTATTCCATAGTGGGTTAAGCAGAAAGCGTTTCCATGTAATTACCTCGGCTGTCTGTGGCAGACTAGTGCTGCCTGGCGGCCATGCTGCTGTGTGCTGAATGTTCAGCCAGTGGAACCAGAGAGTCCCTGCAGAGATCAGCTATATAATACAGCTGGAGCTGAACTCTGAGCTCTTCTTCTGCTCCCTGAAGCCCTCAACCCCTCCAGCTCTCTCCTTCTTCCTCCTCTAGTCAACTTTCTCTCGCATCTCCGACTTCTAATAGTATAAAGTGATCAGTTAGAAGAGAGCCTGGCTGTAGTAGAGATGGACAACTCTACTACAGCCAGCCAAGCGAGCACCCAGAAAGCGTACCTACTATGGGGGAGATTCTGAGGCTAACAAGCCATCACCTTCCGTTAGCATTCTGAGGCTAACAAGCCGTCACCTTCCGTTAGCATTCTGAGGCTAACAAGCTGTCATCTTCCGTTAGCGTCCCGTTGACTGCCATTCATTTTGGTAGGTAGGCTGTCACGAGGAGACCGCGCACCAGGCTACCGAATGTAACCGTAGCCAGTTTGTTAGTCTAGTGTCGGTCAGTATGAGTGTAAATAGTATGTCAGAGACATGGAAAGCAGGACATTTGCAATTTGAGGCCATCACCCGTCGTTAGCATTCCATTGACTGTCATTCATTTTGGCGTCACTTTGACAGCCAATAACTTTACATCTGAAGCGTTTAAAGACTTCATTTGTCCGTTGTTTATTTCTAAAGAAACACGACAATGTATAAAAGGCTCCGTTACCTTGTACCTCACGTTATGGCTCCGTAGCAGACGTTTTTATAAAAATAGGCTAACGATTGTGTCATAACCACGAGACTTACTGTCACACGGTAGAGAAATTCCACTGTTGGACTCTCGGTTGGGGGACCTTTGTCACATGTCCTACCCCTCTCTCTCACGCCACGCTTAATGTCGCTCTCAACTGTCAAAAACAGAGAAAGTGTTTTAAGAAACTGCAATAATGCAGGTTTAAGTACAACCCCAAATCAGAAAAAGTTGGGACAGTATGGAAAACACAAATAAAAAAAGAAAGTAGTGATTTCTAAATGTACTTTGACTTGTATTTCATTGCAGACAATACAACAGCACATAATTTAATGTGTTCCTCATGATTTTTATTGTTGTTTTTTTCAAAAAAAACAAAATTCCTATTTTGGTTCTTGCAACACATTTCAAAAAAAGTTGGAACAGTAAAGCATTTACCACTTTGTAATGTTGCCATTCCTTTTCACAACACTTAAAAGACGTTTAGGGACTGAAGACACCAAGTGATGAAGTGTTTCAGGTGGAATTTTGTCCCATTCTTGCTGCAAACTTGTCTTAAGGTGGGCAACAGTACGGGGTCTTCGTTGTCGCATTTTGCGCTTCAAAATGCGCCACACATTCTCTATTGGAGACAGGTTGGGACTGCAGGCAGGCCAGTCAAGTACCCGTATCCTCTTCCTCCGCAGCCAGGACTTTGTGTGTGCAGAATGTGGTTTTGCATTATCTTGTTGAAATATGCATGGACGTCCCTGGAAAAATGTCTTCTTGAAGGCAGCATATTGTGCTCCAAAATCTCTATGTACTTTTCAGCATTAATGGTGCCATCACAGAAGTGCAAGTTACCTTTGCCAAGGGCACTGACACAACCCCATACCATGACAGACCCTGGCTTTTGGACTTGTAGCTGGTAACAGTGCCTCCGAGCCCAGAGAAGTCGACGATGCTTCTGGACACTGTTAACATAGGGCTTCCTTTTGGCACAGTACAGCTCTAACTGGCATTTGTGGCTGTAACTACGTATTGTGGTACTTGACAAAGGTTTGCCAAAGTAGTCCTGAGCCCATGTGGTGATATCGCTTATAGATGAATGATGATTCTTGATGCAGTGCCGCCTGAGGGATCGAGATCACGGTTGTTCAGCTTAGGCTTGCGCCCTTGTCCTTTACGCACTGAAATTCCTCCTCATTCCTTGAATCTTTTAATTATGTTATGCACTGTTGAAGGTGAAATAAGCAAATGTCTTCCTATCTTTCTTTGAGGAACATTGTTTTTAAACATTTCAATAATTTTCTCACGTATTTGTTGGCAAACTGGCGATCCTCGGCCCATCTTTGCTCCTAAAGGACTAGACCTTTCTTGGATGCTGCTTTTGTACCAAATCATAATTACAATCACCTGTTGACATCACCTGTTTCAAATCACATCATTATTTAACCAATTTACCTGATTACTAGCCCTAAATTGCTCCTGTCCCAACCTTTTTTGGAATGTGTTGCAGGTCTGAATGACAGGAAAGGATGTATATTTACAAATGAAATTAAGTTGACCAGACAACATGAAATATTTAGTGTTCACATTGTCTGCAATGAAATACAAGTCAAAGTACATTTAGAAATCACTACTTTCTTTTTTTATTTGTGTTTTTCATACTGTCCCAACTTTTTCTGATTTGGGGTTGTACAATGTTGTGCCACTTCCCATTTTATCTGGCAGTGTTATACATTAGTGCACATGTTGGCCTCTGTTGTTGGTGTGAGGGGCCTGTTTTAAAGTAGTATTTCATGTTGTGGTGACTGCACACAGCTCAGCAGTGTTACATATGTGTTTGCAGGGTGAAATAGACATGGTCCAGCAGTGACCTTTGCCTGCACTAATCCATGCTGTTTCTCTAGGATTGCTTCCTGCAGGGGAAAGGGGTTAATCGTCATGCTTGGGGCAGATTTGTGACTGACTGGATTAAGTGGTGCTCAGAGTGTTGGACACTCCACTAATCTCTGGTATTCATACCCCTGCTGGCTGCTGGGTAAAGACCGACTGACTGATTCTCTGGCTGTCTAGCTGACTGAATTTTTCCCTGATCGTCCAAAGTGAACGACCTACTGATCCAATGATGATGGAGTGGTTGAGTTTCCAGCTGACAGACAGGTGACCCACTCAGTGTCAAAGGAGAAAAAGTAGAATATTTCTAGCCCTATGCACTCTGTACTCCACACTCAACTTTTTATGAAGAAATAGTGTGCAAACAGTTGTTATATTTGGAATGTCAGTGTTGATTTAGCACTTTACAACAGTTCCCACTCCCTTGTCCTACTTTGTGAGTCAATGATTATCTGAGACTGCTCTGGAGTTTTAGGTCCACAGTGTTGGAATGAACGTGTTGTGTGGCAGTGCTGCTCAGCTTCCACAACAACTTAGTTTTGTGTTATGAGTCATTATTGTAGTACAGTTCATAGTCCTAAAAGTAGGTGTAATATTCCTCATTATCACACATGGTGCTTTTTCGGCAGCAATGAATCACTGCTTGAGCTAAATAGAGCTGCCCTCTGAAAGTCGATGAGTCGACCCGTCGGTGACCCCCTCAGTTGAGCGGTCGTTTTTTCAGTCAGTTTGCATGAAATATTTTTATTTTCTAGGAGGGCAATGAACAGTGTTTCCAATAGGTGGTTTATAGACATGAATGGTGAACGTCACAGACTGCGTGGACTGGCACCCGTTGAGAATAGGGATGGGCATGATTAATCAACGATCGACGATTGATCATTAAGAATTTTGTCGATCACGTTAATTTGTCATCGATTAAACTAATGCAGGTTGCATTGTGTAGTGTGATTGAAGCAATGAAATTAATTCTTGTGTGGCAGCAGCAATTAAACATTTTACCACCTGGGGGCGCCATAGGCTGCTCAGTTAGCTGCCAGTTTCCGTTTTGATTTCAAAAGTAATCATGATGAGGTCACGGCGAAGTGTGGCATGGGACCATTTTGATTTAAAAAACGACTCAGTTCACTGCAAACACTGCGACGCCGTGTATAAGTACAACACGGCCACGACTCAAATGATGAACCACATATGATGTACAACATCCGACCCTGGTTAATGTCGGTGCGTCCTGCTCTCAGTCTCAACCTAGCATCAACTCGCCGTTAGCACGGAGGAGCTGCGATGCACAACGAGCAGAGGAAATGACCCGAGGGATCTGAAGTTCATTGAGATGGATACTGGAACCAGCGTGTCACATTCCGTCACGACGTACCATCACCAGACTGGTAGAAACTCACTACGAACAACGGAATAAGGTTCCCCGGCCCGGGCTGGCCAGGTTAGCGAGGAGGTACCGGTGCATCCCGGCCGGCGGGTGTTTTCGGCGGCTGGACTGACGGTCACCAGGTAGCGGTCACGTCTGACCCAGATCATGTCAACCTGCTTATTTTTCTCAACAAAAAACAGTAGACTGGTGCAGAAGTTGTATGTGAGTAACTGGTTATTTTGTATTAGGCTTTGTCCGCCTTGGATAGTTTTGAGTTACATTTTGACAAAACCTGTCAGATCTAAGTAGTCTTATGTATTTGGTTGAGTTATTATTTAACATGATTCTTTTTATTTATTATTTTGGAACAAACGAGGGTCTCTGTTTAAGAAGGCCGGCTCGCAGCAGCAGGTTCCGCTGCTTCAGAGCACAGCATATATATATATATATATATATATATATATATATATCTTCAAGTTTAGCCCAACCTCCAGTTTAACTGCCATAGTTTGTTCTTCTTGTAATTAAGATCTCAACGAGGAAAAACATGCTATATTTTTGTATTTTCATTGCGTTTTTAATGTATAAAATAAGGGTGCTCCGATCAGGATTTTTGGGGCCGATCACCGATCGCTGGAAGACGTATCGGCCGATACCGATCACCGATCACTTTTATGAACTGAAAATTACGCCATTACATAACAGTCACACATGTTTAGAGAATGTATCAGTAACTGTTTGGCTTTCTGTCCTAGCTCAAAATCTAAAAAATGTCCTTTCAATCACTGCACATTTCTTCAGCACACACAGACACACACACACACACACACACACACACACACACGGGGAAACAGCTGTTTGAGCGGCGCCGGAGCTGCTAGCTACACGACTCCGCTCTGCCTTAGCGTTAGCTAACTTTGAAAACTCCTCATCCTCCTTTCTGTGACTAACCTTCAAATGTCTGATGAGGTTGGTGGTGTTGAAATGTCTTTGGAGCTTTCCGCCTCGTGGTATTTCCTCTGCACACACGTTGCTAATCGCTAGTGTATTGTCTTTTTCCCAGATAGCAATGAGTCGGCGGACCACCAGCGGTGCTCCAGAGGCAGTAGAAGCATCAGAATGGTGAAATCACAAACACGTTTGCCGGAGCACCACCGGTGGCAGACGCTTTTTAAAAGCAGTAGCCGTCTTCCTAGCGTCTTTGTTCCGCGGCCGGCCGCGGGCCAACTGCTGTTCTGCAGCCGTGCAGACACCTTGTAGAACTGCCAGACCGCTGAATGTAGGGACGCCGCCATTTTGAAAATGTTCTCAGGAGTAGTGCGCTCTTAATACATCCGTGGTAGTGCGTCATCTGATCGGCCTATCTGATCGGCCTTTATGGAGACCACCGATCAAACTATTTAAAGCCATTATCGGCCGATACCGATCGGTGGCCGATCGATCGGAGCACCCTTAGTATAAAAAGTTAAATAGTTAAATAAATAATGAATTTTAATATAAAAATATTAATGATTAATCGATAATTGATCATTAATTCTCCCGACGATCGACGAAGAAAATTTTATCGAATGCCCATCCCTAGTTGAGAAGTACAAAAATATTTTCGGTTCATTATGCAACTGTGGTGGACCACATTTGACTACTATGGTCAAAATCAACAATGAAACTCATGCAAAGAGGTACTGATTGCCAGATCGTCTGCAATGAAAAGTAAAATATTGGAACGAATAGTTGAACAAAACAGCCACATCTGATTTGAATCAAAAACTTAAGCACAACAATTCGTATGATCTCTAACAAAATTACAGTAACCGCTGGCCGGTAACATGATTACCGGTCACATGACAGTTAAGTTTAGTGGTCTTTACAGTTACATTTAGCCCAGAAATGGTTACTGTGAGCTGAGGACAGGGCACAGTGAAGTCACTGCCGTTTCAGGGGCCATTGCAGTTGAGTTTAGCCGACACAAGGTGACCGTCCTGTGGCGACGACAGTTACGTTTAGGCAGCAAAACGACTAGACAAATCTTTTATGACTAGTTAAAGATTGTGGTTTGGGTTAAAACACCGGTCCCTTTAAGTACCGGTAGTACTCCTGGGCCACAACCACCCGTTTCCTGGGTGAAAGTCTTGTCTTTTCTCCTTAACTTCTTCAGGACATGAACACCTGTTTCCTGGGTGAAAGTCTTGTGTTTTCTCCTTAATTTCTTCAGGACATTAACACCTGTTTCCTGGGTGAAGGTCTTGTGTTTTCTCCTTACCTTCTTCAGGACATGAACACCTGTTTCCTGGGTGAAAGTCTTGTGTTTTCTCCTTAACTTCTTCAGGACATGAACACCTGTTTCCTGGGTGAAGGTCTTGTGTTTTCTCCTTACCTTCTTCAGGACATGAACACCTGTTTCCTGGGTGAAAGTCTTGTGTTTTCTCCTTAACTTCTTCAGGACATGAACACCTGTTTCCTGGGTGAAACTGGGGTTCCTCAGCGATCAGTCCTGGGTCCCCTCCTCTTTTCTCTGTATACCAACTCTCTTGGGTCTGTCATTCAGTCCCACGGCTTTTCTTATCACAGCTACGCAGATGACACCCAACTAATACTCTCCTTTCCTGAGTCTGAAACTCAAGTAGCAGCACGTATCTCGGCCTGTCTAACTGACATCTCCTCTTGGATGTCCACACACCATCTGAAACTCAACCTTGACAAGACTGAGCTCCTTTTCATTCCAGGGAAAGGCTCTCCTACCCAAGACCTGACTATAACAAATCACAACTCTTTGGTAGTCCCCACCCAGACTGCTAGAAACCTGGGTGTGACACTTGATGACCAACTCTCTTTCGCTGCTAACATTGCTGCAACCACCCGATCTTGTAGATACATGCTGCATAACATCAGAAGGATACGCCCCCTTCTAACGCAGAAGGCGGCCCAGGTTCTGGTTCAGGCTCTAGTCATCTCACGTCTAGACTACTGCAACTCCCTCCTGATTGGCTTTCCGGCATGTGACATCCGACCCCTGCAGCTCCTCCAGAACGCAGCAGCTCGGCTTGTCTTCAACCTCCCCAAGTTCTCTCCCACTACACCGCTCCTCCGCTCTCTTCACTGGTTACCAGTTGCTGCCTGCATCCGCTTCAAGACACTAGTACTTACATACAGGGCCACTACTGGATCAGCCCCAGCTTACATCCGGGACAGGGTCAAACCATATACCCCAACCCGCCCACTTCGCTCTGCATCAGCCAAACTGCTCGCTGCTCCCTCACAGCGAGGGAGAACTAATCACTCAACTAAATCCCGACTGTTCACTGTCCTGGCTCCCAAATGGTGGAACGAGCTCCCCACCGACATCAGGATGGCCGAAAGCCTACACACATTCCGCCGAAGGCTAAAAACACATCTCTTCAGACTACACCTCGGATAAAAAAATAAAAAAATAAAAAAAAAGTACTCTTTGTAGCTTTACTTATTTTAAGCTATCTACTTGCACTTCCATATGTCTCTTTGTAGCTTTGCTTATTTTAAGCTAATGTACTTGCACTTATTACTTGCTGTCTTGAGTTTGTACCTTCACAGTTGAAAGCACTTAATTGTAAGTCGCTTTGGATAAAAGCGTCAGCTAAATGACATGTATTCCTGTTTCCTGGGTTTTCCTGGGTGAAAACCTTGTGTTTTCTCCTTAACTTATTCAGGACATGAACACCTGTTTTCTGGGTGAAAGTCTTATGTAAAAATGAGCCCTGATATCTGAAATGCATGCAGAAAACACCTGGTCGAATGTAAAGAGTAGTAAATATCAGGCAGCGTGGTGGCCCAGTGGTTAGCGCTGTGGCCTCACAGCAAGAATGTTCTGGGTTTGAATCCAGGCCTTTCTGTGTGGAGTTTGCATGTTCTCCCGTGTCTGCGTGGGTTTTCTCTGGGTGCTCCGGTTTCTCCCACCACTAAAAATATGTTCCCCTCCCTAACTAGCTGATGTGTGGTGAGCGTCTGGCGTCTGCCGTCGTAAGACGTTGTATGGCTGCCGTGCATCACCCAGGTGGGTGCTACACAATGGTGGTGTTAGAGCAGTCCCCCTCGAAGCGCTTTGAGTGTCTATGATAAAGCGCTATATAAATGTAATAACATAAAATAAATAATAAATAAATAAATTATCTGTGTGAAAAGAGGAGATATGTTCATGCTATTATCCTGTTTTTGTTCTGAAAATGGCAGCTAGTGGTGTTTTCATTTACAGTAACTCTCAACAATCTCTTTTCACACACAATCATATTACCTCAGCCACTGTGTGGATTATAATGTATTACTGTGCATCATGTGGTCTGTAAGAGTTCAGTTTCCATGGTTATAATTCAGAATACGTTCTCGATCCAGGTAGGCACGCACGCACGCACGCACGCACGCACGCACGCACGCACGCACGCACGCACGCACGCACGCACGCACAGTGTTTGGTGTTTTAAGTAAGGGTGCTCTGATTGATCGATCACCAATCGGTATCGGCCGATAATGGCTTTAAATAGTTTGATCGGTGGTCTCCATAAATGCCGATCAGATGACGCACTACCACGGATGTATTAAGAGCACTACTCCTGAGAACATTTTCTACATGGAGCTAAAATGGCGGCGTCCCTACATTCAGCGGTCTGGCAGTTCTACAAGGTGTCTGAACGGTGGCAGAACAGCTGTTGGCCCGCGGCCGGCCGGAAGGCGGCTACCGCTTTTAAAAAGTGTCGGTCGGTCGGTGTGTGTGTGTGTGTGTGTGTGTGTGTGTGTGTGTGTGTGTGTGTGTGTGTGTGTGTGTGTGTGTGTGAGACTGTGTCTGTGTGTGTGTGTGTGTGTGCTGAAGAAATGTCTGCAGTGATTGAAAGGACATTTTTTAGATTTTGAGCTAGGACAGAAAGCCAAACAGTTACTGATACATTCTCTAAACATGTGTGACTGTTATGTAATGGCGTAATTTTCAGTTCATAAAAGTGATCGGTGATCGGTATCGGCCGATACGTCTTCCAGCAATCAGTGATCGGTGATCGGCCCCAAAAATCCTGATCGGAGCACCCTTAGTTTTAAGCCCCCAACGTTCGTATTCTGCAGCCTCACCTCAGTTTGTCAGTGCCATTTGTGTCTGCGGTTTCCCAGACATAAAATCTGGCACTGTGTTAACTGTCACTCACTCTTGGTTTTCACTCTGTTTATTAGTGCAACTTAACACTTGAGCATGTGTCGTCCCATCAACCAGATGGAAAAACAGGCAGTTGAAGCAGCCAGAGAGTCAGACTGGGAGCCAGTCAGCTAAACACAACAATTGTTCCTCAGATTCTTGTCAAGCGAGCAATCATGTAGTCTATATGGTGTCTGAAAATAGTGACAAATGGCCAACAAAGGTTCCAGTGGCTCAGTAGCCAGCGGTATTTAATTTGTACAAATCCTCACATTTGAGCAGCTGGAACCAGAGATATTAAATTAACGATTTGCATGCTCAACTGTTAATAGGATAAATGTAATCTTCCATCATTTTTGCAGCCAACAATGGCCATTTTGCTTCAGCATTATGTTGGCTTTGTCTTCTGTTGGCTGTTTTCCAGATTCCATCCGTTTCGGCACATTAAAATGGCTGGTTTGCGGCAAAAATCACGACCACATTTGGCTTTAGTTATGGCAGCGATCACGTGTTGTACTTCTTCAGTCTTGTTGTTGATGTCATGAAAGCCTGCAGACACAGATACTTGGCTCGCAATGCTGTATTGTAGTGTCCACCAACACACCACACCCAACCTGAGAGTGTGTGTGTGTGTGTGTGTGTGTGTGTGTGTGTGTGTGTGTGTGTGTGTGTGTGTGTGTGTGTGTGTGTGTGTGTGTGTGTGTGTGTGTGTGTGTGACGATGGGGGAGTTGCACCTGTGAAACCATCAGATCTGTAAAACCAAAGTTCACCCACAGAGCAGCCTGGATCTGACCAAATGAGCTTCGTGGAGAGATGGCATGTTCATAGCCTGCAGCTACACACAGACATACACACACTCAGACACACACCCGCGCCAGGAGGCTTGTATGTCCACAGCATGCTAAAGACACTTCCTGTCTCAGACACACATATACCTACTGTACTGGCTATGAGATGAATAACTGACCTGACTAACTGTCAGGTTTGCACACATACGCTGTGATAAAGCACAGGAAATAAAGCTAAAATATCAACATGTATTATCAATGCACCACAACAGTTTGTAACTAAGTACATCAATGCATGTACTGTACTTAAATAACCAATTCAAGGTCCTTGTACTTTACTTGAGCATTGCCTTCTTTATGCATCTTTCTCATTGTATACTCCATATATCTCAGAGTATATATTGTACTATTTACTCCACTACATTTGTCTGACAGTTTTAGTTACTTTTCATCCCCTTCCTGTCCAATGAAAACCATGGATCTCCAGATGTGTTGATGTTGAATGTTTGTGATAAATTGAACGATGAAGTGTTCCTCTATGTGTTGAGAAAATCCCCCTGTCTTTAAAAAGCCTCTTGGATCAGCTGTAAAATTGCATCATCACAAAGCTGAAAACAGGGCTGTTTGTATTACACCATGAACAGTTGACTTTATAGAGAAACATGGTTCTCACAGGACAGCAAGGCTACAAACATAGGATGATCTTATAGAATATGATGCATTGCTGTAGATCCTTAGGCGATTGACATAAAGTAAATAAAGTCTGTTTGTTTAGCAGCAGAACGTGATCTCATTGGCTGACAGTGGGAAGTTCTACATGGCTGAATAAATCTTAAGCTCGTCCTGGACAAACCATTGACATCCTGATGGACTCTTTGACCTGTAAAATGAGATTTTGGTTACTCCAAAGTAGTATTTGATTCCACGCTAACAAGCAGGAAGAGGAAGGACAGGACAGAGAGATGTATTCATAACTCCATGTCCTCGGTCTGGGACTGTTTTATGACTGAGCATACTTTATGCATCTCAATATGTCAAATCATGTATACAGAAACTGGTTTCTGATGATCAGTGAAGTCAGAAATGGAAAATTACATTCTGTGCACTAGTACTAAGTGGAAGTACTGTAAGTGAAGGAGTTAGAGGGTTAGAGTGGAGGGTTAGTTAGCATGTGGAGACAGATTCTCTCTACTTTGTTCTGTGCAAACATGCATGTGACATACATAATACATTCAAACTTAAGATCTACATATAGTACAACCACACACACACACACACACACACACACACACACACACACACACACACACACACACACACACACACACACACACACACACACACACACACACACACAGTCCATGTATGAAGTAGTTGTAGGCCACAGCTACACACAAAGGCCTTCTCTCATATCAAGACAAGGTCAGTGTCTGTCTGTCCTTGTGGAGATGAATAGGACAGTGATCTCTCTCTGTCTCTCTCTCTCTCTCTCTGTCTCTCTCTCTCTGTCTCTCTCTCTCTGTCTCTCTCTGTCTCTCTCTCTCTCTCTGTCTCTCTCTCTCTCTCTCTGTCTCTCTCTCTCTGTCTCTCTCTCTCTCTCTCTCTCTGTCTCTCTCTCTCTGTCTCTCTCTCTCTGTCTCTCTCTCTCTCTCTCTGTCTCTCTCTCTGTGTCTCTCTCTCTCTCTGTGTCTCTCTCTCTCTCTGTCTCTCTCTCTCTCTCTCTCTCTCTCTGTCTCTCTCTCTGTGTCTCTCTCTCTCTCTGTGTCTCTCTCTGTCTCTCTCTCTCTCTCTCTCTCTCTCTCTCTGTCTCTCTCTCTGTCTCTCTCTCTGTCTCTCTCTCTCTCTCTCTCTTTCTCTCTGTCTCTCTCTCTCTGTCTCTCTCTCTCTCTCTCTCTCTCTCTGTGTCTCTGTCGTTGACATTTATGGATCTGCTTTCCTGCTTTCCTCCTGTTCATTTTGTTCCTGGCTGCTCAGCACTGAACACACACACACACACACACACACACACACACACACACACACACACACACACACACACACACACAGCATAAACAGTCCACCTTTTCTTGATGTTTGGAATCTTTATAAACCCACAGTGTGTGTGTGTGTGTGTGTGTGTGTGTGTGTGTGTGTGTGTGTGTGTGTGTGTGTGTGTGTGTGTGTGTGTGTAGCTGTAGCGGTGCCCTGCTGTCTGTGGTTATATTTCTGGTCTGTACTTCCTTGTAGTCCGGACAGATAAAATGTTCTGTGGCTTTAGAGTTAAGATTCAATTTACAATGAGACATTTATTATTTATTGCACTAAAATGTTTTTGGTCTCAGTTTTCCACCTGACTTGTTGGACAGCCAACTTTTTTATTCTGTTAACCATATTCTTGAAAAGCTCGGTGTTGCCAAAAACCTGCTGATATCCAAGTCTTTCTGTTTTGGGCATGCTTCTGTTCCACAGCCCTGCAAACCGGTTGGCTGGTTGCTTTGTGTCCAGCGCACAGAGCTGACCTAAACAGGCAAGAGACCGGGTGTCGCAAACTGCTGTAAAAACCCAGATTCAGACGCATATGGACTTTTACGGAATGGAATTTTAATTGCGTATGTTGGCAATGAGTGTAAATATGCTGGCATGAATGGGAGTATGAGTGAGTATGGATGGATGGATGATGAATAGGAACATTTATTATCCATCCATCCATCTAATCATGTCCCAAAAATGCTGAATGCTATCGACATAGTCCACGTCTTATCTGAAAACGCTATACCCAAACTCTAGAAGCGATGTTTTAGCTTTTACTTTGCACCAAGCTCATCTCAGTCCAACGTTTTGGTGCGTGATCTCTGTGTATACCTGCCATGATGTCACTTCTTGAAGGATGAATGTAGCTCCCAACAGGAAGTGGAGCCGTGAGACGAGACCATCAGTGTGTCTAAAACTGGTGCAGACATGTGACTAGTCATGGCTCTACTTCCTCTCTGTGTCTCTGTTCAATGAAGGTCAGTGGCAGCTTATTGATCGTGACCGGCCGCCTCCTCTGCACTGCATACTGTACCAGGCTTTTAATAACCTGACAGACAGACAGCCTGCTGACACTGACAGAAGCTCTTTATAGCTGTCTGTCTGTCTGTCTGCACCGGTTTTCATTCTTGGTGTTTGTTCTCCCACTGTCTGTATCTGTCAGTCAACCACAACCTCCTCGTGGATCCACCGTCCAGCTCATTGCCTTTGTCTGTATGCTACCGATGGCGCAGCATCAAGTATTATTTCTGTATGTGTGTGTGTTTCAGTGGTGATACCCCTCCACCCTCTCACAGACACACACCTCCTCCTCATGGCTGGTTGTCTCGCCGATCAATATTCTGCAGTGGAGCTCCTCGGCCTGCACCCTGTTAATCCTGTGTGTGTCTCCCCGGCCTGCTCACCTCTTATCAATATCTCCACCTCTCTCTCTGTTCAGAAATGATCCTCGCCTGTCGCCTCCAGCACTCATCGACCGCTGTGAGAGATGGATGCAATCAGAAACAAGACGTGGTCGTCGTTGTTGTTGTTGGACTGAATACCGAGCGGCAGTCATGTGGACTGACCGGCACTAAGTGCCTCAAATGTTCCTGCAGTAATGTCAAGTGTAGTTGTGGCATGCTCATGTATTCCCAATGCTGCCTCACAGCAGGCGATAGCGGTGCTGACTCATGATAATTATGGCCAGACAGCGACTGTGTCATCACAGTAACCTGATTTTACTGTGACGACTGAGGTGTGCAGATGACTCACTGGAAAGCTGCATTTGAACGGACTTGTGTGCCGAATGGTGGCTCGTATGTTCTCTGTGTGGGTTTCCGTTTCCTCCCACACCCTGCAGACATGCAGGTTGGGTTAATTGGACAACACATAGGTGTGAGTGTGACTGTGAGTGATTATCTGTTAGGAGTGGGCGGTATGAAAGAAATCCTTATTTGTATTGTGATATTGTAAAGTTTCAGGGAAATCAATTCAGAAACTGTTGATGGTTGAACAAAAAAAAATGCCTTCAATAAAAAAAATCATAAAAATGAAGCATTTCAGCTCATTGATTGCCCAAAATGGCGTACCACAGAGAGATAGTGAAGGGATAATTAACGTCTATAAACAGTACGACTGACGGGAGGGATTTTATTGTCTCCATGTGTATCGCCCAACGACAAGGCCTTCTTATTTTAAGTGTAAGACAACTTAAAAAAATATACATGTATGTATGTATGTACAACCCCAAATCAGAAAAAGTTGGGACAGTATGGAAAACACAAATAAAAAAAGAAAGTAGTGATTTCTAAATGTACTTTGATTTGTATTTCATTGCAGACAATGTGAACACAAAATATTTCATGTTTTGTCTGGTCAACTTAATTTCATTTGTAAATATACATCCTTTCCTGTCATTCAGACCTGCAACACATTCCAAAAAAGGTTGGGACAGGAGCAATTAAGGGCTAGTAATCAGGTAAATTGGTTAAATAATGATGTGATTTGAAACAGGTGATGTCAACAGGTGATTGTAATTATGGTTTGGTACAAAAGCAGCATCCAAGAAAGGTCTAGTCCTTTAGGAGCAAAGATGGGCCGAGGATCGCCAGTTTGCCAACAAATACGTGAGAAAATTATTGAAATGTTTAAAAACAATGTTCCTCAAAGAAAGATAGGAAGACATTTGCTTATTTCACCTTCAACAGTGCATAACATAATTAAAAGATTCATGGAATGAGGAGGAATTTCAGTGCGTAAAGGACAAGGGCGCAAGCCTAAGCTGAACAACCGTGATCTCCGATCCCTCAGGCGGCACTGCATCAAGAATCGTCATTCATCTATAAGTGATATCACCACATGGGCTCAGGACTACTTTGGCAAACCTTTGTCAAGTACCACAATACGTAGTTACAGCCACAAATGCCAGTTAAAACTGTACTGTGCCAAAAGGAAGCCCTATGTTAACAGTGTCCAGAAGCGCCGTCGACTTCTCTGGGCTCGGAGGCATCTGGGATGGACCATTACACAGTGGAAACGTGTAACGTGATGAATCAGTATTTCAGGTATTTTTTGGGAGAAATGGACGCCGTGTGCTCCGGACCAAAGAAGAAAAGGATCATCCAGACTGTTACCAGCAACAAGTCCAAAAGCCAGGGTCTGTCATGGTATGGGGTTGTGTCAGTGCCCTTGGCAAAGGTAACTTGCACTTCTGTGATGGCACCATTAATGCTGAAAGTACATAGAGATTTTGGAGCACAATATGCTGCCTTCAAGAAGACATCTTTTCCAGGGATGTCCATGCATATTTCAACAAGATAATGCAAAACCACATTCTGCACACATTACAAAGTCCTGGCTGCGGAGGAAGAGGATACGGGTACTTGACTGGCCTGCCTGCAGTCCCGACCTGTCTCCAATAGAGAATGTGTGGCGCATTTTGAAGCGCAAAATGCGACAACGAAGACCCCGTACTGTTGCCCACCTTAAGACTTGTTTGCAGCAAGAATGGGACAAAATTCCACCTGAAACACTTCATCACTTGGTGTCTTCAGTCCCTAAACGTCTTTTAAGTGTTGTGAAAAGGAACGGCAACATTACAAAGTGGTAAATGCTTTACTGTTCCAACTTTTTTTGAAATGTGTTGCAAGAACCAAAATAGGAATTTTGTTTTTTTTAAACAAAAACAATAAAACTCATGAGGAACACATTAAAGTATGTGCTGTTGTATTGTCTGCAATGAAATACAAGTCAAAGTACATTTAGAAATCACTACTTTCCTTTGCTATTTGTGTTTTCCATACTGTCCCAACATTTTCTGATTTGGGGTTGTAAATCGTTTTTTAAATCAAAATGGTCCCACTCCACACTTCGCCGTGACCTCTTCATGATTACTTTTGAAATCAAAACGGAAACTGGCAGGTAACTGAGCAGCCTATGGCGCCCCCGGGTGGTAAAATGTTTAATTGCTGCGACACAGTGGAATTAATTTAATTGCTTCAAGACTCACACTACGCAACGCAACTGAACGTGATCGACGAAATTCTTAATGATCAATTATCGATCGTCGATTAATCATGCCCATCCCTAGTATGTATGTATGTATGTATGTATGTATGTGTGTGTGTGTGTGTGTGTGTGTGTGTGTGTGTGTGTGTGTGTGTGTGTGTGTGTGTGTGTGTGTGTGTGTGTGTATATGTATGTATGAAAAGCCATCTCTGACCATATTCCCAGGAAATAATCTTCCCAAAATGTGTCCATATCACTCTGTTTAAACAACCGTCCTGCAGTTATTTCTGCATGAAAATAATATATGTATACATAACATATGTCACTGTTTGGTCCCTTGGTTTGAAGTTATGCTCTGATTGAATTGATGGTATTGAATATTTTTCACTTAAGCTGCAGTACTTGCATTGTGTTGGCAGCGAGCGGGAGTACTTCTTACTTCTGATGGGTGTCGGATAAAAACCGTGCTGCAGCGAGAGGGAGGTGTCGGTGGGGGTAGAGCTGAGAGGGGTGGGGGTGGCAGGCTGATGGAGGAGTGAGGAGGGCGACAGCAGAAGACAGGGATGGAGTTGGCAGGGTAACGGCATAGGGGGGGAGGCAGAAATAAAGGCAGATAAATGAGGAGGTGGTGTGGGAGAGCGATGGGTGGGGGGAGGTGGGTAGGTGGAAGGATGCCAATTTGACAGCTTCAGGGTCCAGCTCTGCACCACCACTGCCCGTAACACAAAGAGAACAAAGAGGAAGAGCCACCAACCCCCCCCACCCCCCCCCGAACTCCTTCATGCGTGAGGGAAAGTGATTTTTGTAATGATATTCATTTTACAGTGCTGCACTGTAGGACAGACTGGGATCAAGCTAGTCTTGCATATCTGCCTAGTCCACACAGCAATCCTGGATAGGAGGAAAACATCCTCTGGTTTATTGTCATTTCTTTAGACCAGTCACACTCGTCTTGGGCGGTGCTAAGCTCCGGACGGAGCCACGGTGCCTCTGCTAAATAGTCTCAGGAAGGAACTTGTTTTGGTGGAACATGTGTATCACGAAATTTCCGGAGCAATCCCGGAAATAGAACGTCATCGTTATAGACTAGCCTGAGTGTGCTTGAATACTAGAACAGCACCGAAACATATGGGATGTACTTCTGGGGCCCTATTTTAACGATCTAAGTGCACGGCGTGAAGCGTCTGGTGCAGCTGCGTTCAGTGCGTGTAGGAATCCACTGGTGGTGGAAGATTTTCTGAGCAGGAAGGAGAGATGTTCAGGAGAAGAAACTGATCTGCTCGTGCGTGAAGTGAAAGATCATATCATAATACTATTTCACATTGTAATATATTTATTTGTAATCTTCTGCATGTGTGTGTGCTGCTGTACGTCCCTGTATGTGTAACAAGCATAGTGTGCACGCGCTGTGCACGAGCCTCGGAGCATTTTACTAATGTGCTGTTAAAATAACAATGAAATGCTGCGTTATTGACTTTAGACCAGGTTTTTGTAGGTCAATGGTGCCATCACTTCCCGCTGCCTCAAGATAGCAATATGCCCAGAATGCACCTGAACACACCTCCTTGTAAGACCAGCATGCCCAGAATGCACCTGAACACACCTCCCTGTAAGACCAGCACACCCAGAATGCACCTGAACACACCTCCCTGTAAGACCAGCACACCCAGAGTGCACCTGAACACACCTCCCTGTAAGACCAGCCCGCCCAGAATGCAACTGAACACACCTCCCTGTAAGACCAGCACGCCCAGAATGCACCTGAACACACCTCCCTGTAAGACCAGCACGCCCAGAATGCACCTGAACACACCTCCCTGTAAGACCAGCATGCCCAGAATGCACCTGAACACACCTCCCTGTAAGACCAGCACGCCCAGAATGCACCTGAACACACCTCCCTGTAAGACCAGCACGCCCATGATCCACAGATGGGCACAGGTGCGTTTGCTATTTAACCGTCGTTGGTCTTAACTAGCACTTGCGTCAGGCTTTGCGCTGTGCCGGGTACAACATAGGACCCCTGCTTACACAAGGAAATAACAGGACAGTAATGAGTCAGAAGTTATTACAAATATTACAGATATTTTTTATTATCTTAAAAAATAGAGACAGTCCAGTCTACCTTTCAGTAGCACCTTACATGCAAGCTTGCAGCCCAAAGTGCTCCACAAAACAAAAAGAAAACACAGATGAAAATATAAGCAACAATAAGACGATAAAATGTAATACTGACCAAAACCTAAACTTTTTTTGGGCTTTTCTGCCTTTAATGTTGACAGGACATCTAGGTGAGAAATAATAATAATAATAATAATAAATTGAATTTATATAGCGCTTTTCATAGACTCAAAGTCGCTTTACAGGGAGCTAGATTATAAGGTAAAGCAAAACTGGACAATACAAGACAAAACAAAACAAAGCAAAAGAAAACAAGACAAAGCAAAACAAGATACAGTCACAGAAGACAAGGGGGCTACAGATAGGCAGAGGTGAAGAGATGGGTCTTGAGGCAGGACTGGAAGATGGTGAGGGACTCAGAGGTGCGGATCTCTTGGGGGAGGGAGTTCCAGAGCCTGGGAGCTGCCCTGGAGAAGGCTCTGTCCCCAAAACTGCGGAGTTTGGACTTGTGGATGCAGAGGAGACCGGCTGAGGTGGATCTGAGGGACCGTGAGGGTTGGTAGGGGGACAGGAGGTCAGTGAGGTATGAGGGGGCCAGATGGTGGAGGGCTTTGTAGGTGAGGACCAGGATTTTGTAGGTGATCCAGTGGGAGATAGGAAGCCAGTGGAGTTGTTTTAGGACTGGAGTGATGTGGTGCCAAGATTTGGAGCGGGTGATGAGTCGGGCAGCTGCGTTCTGGACCAGTTGGAGGCGGTTGATGTTGGTAGAGCTGATGCCGAGGAGAAGTGAGTTACAGTAGTCCAGTCGGGAGGAGATGAAGGCGTGAATGAGTCTTTCAGCAGCGGGGGGTGTGAGAGAGGGTCTGATTTTGGCGATGTTGCGGAGGTGGAAGAAGGAGGTTTTGATGACATGGCGGATGTGGGGCTCAAGGGAGAGGGTAGAATCAAAGATCACGCCAAGGTTTTGGGCCTGGGGAGATGGGGAGACAATGGTGCCGTCAATGGTGAGAGTGGGGTTATTGGTTTTGCTGAGTGTGGATTTGGAGCCAATGAGAAGGAATTCTGTTTTATCACTGTTGAGTTTGAGGAAGTTGTGTTGCATCCAGATTTTAATAGCTGACAGGCAGGAGTTGATGTGGGAGAGGGGGGGATTGAGGGGGGATTTGGTGCTAAGGTAGATCTGGGTGTCATCGGCGTAACAGTGGAAGTCCAGGTTGAAGTGGCGGAGTATCTGACCAAGGGGGAGGATGTAGATGATGAAGAGGAGGGGGAAGAGTACGGAGCCTTGGGGAACGCCTTGAGTGACTGTGGCTGTGGCAGAGGTGTGATTATGAAGAGAGATGAAGTGTGATCTGTTGGAGAGGTAGGAGTGGAGCCAGCTGAGTGCAGTACCTTCGATACCAAGGTCTTTGAGTCTGGTGAGCAGAATGTTATGGCTCACGGTATTGAAGGCTGCACTCAGGTCGAGGAGGATGAGGATGTTGAGGGAACCGGTGTCAGCAGAGGTGAGGAGGTCGTTGAGGACTTTCAGAAGAGCGGTTTCTGTGCTATGGAGAGGGCGAAAACCAGATTGGAGGGGTTCAAATAGGTTATTGGTATGAAGGTGGGTTTGTAGCTGTGAGGCGACTATACGTTCCAGGGTTTTAGACAGAAAGGGGAGGTTGGATATTGGGCGGTAGTTGTTGAGGGAGAAGGGATGCAGACCAGGTTTTTTGAGGATTGGGGTGACAGCAGCGGTTTTGAAGGCAGAGGGGACAGTTCCAAGGCACAGTGAGGAGTTGAAGAGGTTGGTAAGGTAGGGGCATAGTACGGGGAGGCAGGACATCAGGAGGGGAGTAGGGAGGGGGTCCAGGGAGCAGGTAGTGGGTTTGGAAGAGCTGATGAGTTTTGAGATTTCAGGAGCGGTGACCAAGTCAAACTCGGAGAGGAGGCAGTGTGGAGGAGGGGTCAGGAGGTCAGGAGAGATGGGGATAGGGGGGGCCGTGGTGGGCGATGGAGTAGATGGTGGGAGGTCGGATACAGGGGATAGAGATTTGTAGATGATGTTGATTTTGTCGGTGAAGAAGTGGAGAAATGAGTTGCAGAGATCCGGAGTAGAGGTAGGGAGGGTGTTGGTCCGAGGCTTGAGGAGGTTGTTCACTGTGGAGAAGAGGGTTCTAGGATTTTGGCAGGGGTTTGGCAGGGGTCGGTGAGGATGGTGGAGAGGTGTTAAAGGTGACGTTTTTTGTTTTGAGGGGGGCCAGAGTGTCGAGGGAGGTACACAAGGTGGAGTTGAGGTGGTTTGTGAGATCATCAGGAGAGGTGACGGTTGAGTCCAGCTGGAGAGTGGTGGAGAGCAGGTCAGAGAGATGGTGAGGATCAATTGATTTGAGGTTGCGGAAGGTGATTTTTCTGATGAGGCGAGGGCGTGGGGTTGGAGAAGGGATGGTGAACCGTACCAGTTTATGATCAGACAGGGGGAAGAGGCATGGATGGAGGTCGAGCACTGGTTGGTTTGTGGAGCAGACCAGGTCGAGGATGTGTCCTTTTTCATGGGTGGGGAATGTGACATGTTGGATGAGAGTGAAGTTGTCCAGTAAAATGGTGAACTCTGTTGAGAGCTTGCAGGTGGGGGAGTCCATGTGGATGTTTAAGTCACCGAGTAGCAGCAGACGTGGAGAGAGAGATGAGGCCAGTGTGAGGAGTTCAGTAAAATCAGAGAGGAAGGAGGGATTTGGTTTAGGTGGCCGGTAGATGAGGATGACTGTCAAGGAGGAAAGAGCTTTGAAGGCGAGAAATTCAAACGATGATACTGAGGGGAGGGTAAATTCTGTGATCTGGAAGTTCACAGAACTTGCAGGAAATCATCACAGGTCGGACTCGAACCCTGGACCTCTGAGTCGAGGCATAAACCTCTCAGTACATGTGCGCCTGCTCTAACACTGATCCAACCCGGCCACATTCAGGCCTACTTTGAGACATAATAAATACTATTTATTCAACAATGAATCCAAATTACAGAATTCTTTTTGCTAAATAAATTACTGCAGAAAGTAATTAGTGAGGCTGTGCTGCATGTCTCTGTTTTTATTTGTTATATTGTTTTTTGGGACTGTTGGAAGCAGATTTCTCCCACCCCAGAGTATTAAGTTCAGTTAATTTAAGTGAGCGATTGTATTTAATCGTCAGCTCTGTCCCTTTTATTCCATTATTGTGTTTCTCCGTGTACCCAGTAATCACGGTCGGCTCATTTGTTACTCAGCTCTGTGCTTCCCTCCCAAAAACATATCTCGGTGTGTAATTTGTGTCGGCTAAGAGGCTTCACGGCCCTCCTGTGGCTCTGTCTGTGGGGATGCAGGAGCTGACTGCGTGGGCGGAACAAGGTAGAGAGCTTATTACATTTTACAGAAGAGAATTTCACAGAAGTTTGAAGCAGATACTTTAACAGAAGACCGCGATGCAGGGGCTCTTGTGCAGGACTGAAAAGGTCTAAAATGAGTCGGACTGGGGGGTGACTGAGTACCCAGGGCTCTCATGTGAAGAGGGCCCAAAAAGATGCTAGAATGAATAGCTGTGGATGCAGGGAGGGGCCCATAGAAAATGCCTTTCTACGGGGCCCAGAATTTAGTGCTATGACCGCACAACTTTCTGTGACATTACTTGTAGAGCATTGTTTAGATATTCAGTGATATGGCTGCATGTAGTGCAAGAAGTCTACAGTTTGAAGACTGACCAAAAACTTAAAAGTATTTGAGAGTGAATGAGGGGAGACGAGCCAAAATATTTTCTGGAAGGAATATATATGGTACTCTCCTCCCCTCCCGTTGTTTTCAGTGATGGTCAACGAGAGCATGAATTAGAAAATGGAGGGGGTGATGGAGGAGGAGATGAGCGCAGAGAGAAAGGGACGTTTCCTTCCGTCTGTCCGGTGGCTAACCTGATTAGCTTAGCAACGCCGTAGGACCAGATCCGGTTGTTCTGCTCTGGAAACACAAACAACAATCGATGCACTTTTTATGCAGACATGTACAAAATGCACATGCACGGACCGCTACATGACTCTCTGTTTGTTCATAATGTAGAGCAATGATTCCCCAACTGGGGTTATGTGTGTGCGTCTGGTGGGAAGAGACTGAATGATTCATCCTCATTGTGATTATCTGTTGCTCTTTCTCCTCTCCTTCTGCTATTTTCCCTAATGGCGCTGACACGCCAACCTGATAATCGTCCGTCTGACAGTCTGGCGAGGTCGGTGACTCAAGTTTGTTCGGTGTGTTCTGTGCTGTCGTCAGTTGGAGGAGCCGTCGGCCTTCATTTGGGCCGATTTGACTTGTTGAATCAGAAGGCGGGCAGTCGGACTCAATGACCAATCTGATTGGTGGAGAGCTCACCAGGAAATGGCGAGCAGGATAAGCGTGACGAACAGCCTCTCAAAATCTGATGAAAATCTTGTAAACTGATGAGACTAGAAGCCAGACCCACGTGACACATTCGTCCAATCAGCTGCCAGTTTTCATTTTTCGGCGACAATCCAGATTAGCGCCGCCTGCTGTTATGGAGACGTATTACGTCTTGTGCACGCGCAGAACGTACGCTCAAGTCGGCGTCTCTTCGGTGTGTTCTGAGGAACTTTTTGGACCGACTCGGGGAGACTGATCAGTCCGACTGGCTCTACTGCCGACGGTCGGCCGTCTGGTTGGTGGGTCTCGGCCATTACTCCTCAACTGTCCACAACTTCAGCTGTTATTCCTTTTTTTGCCTCTCCATCACCAGAGCTGACATTTCTCGTGTGCTGCACCATGTCTGCTCTGTCATTGTCCACAGCCTCTCCTCTACTGCTTCTTCTTGATTGTCCCCCTTTCCCTCCACCCTCCTTGCAGCTCCTCCCTTGTTCCTGTTCGTCATCTTGCCCGGCCTGAGAGAAAAACACTACGTTTGTAGGGGTTTGTCCCAAAATCATAACCCTCCTCCTCTTGTCTGATCTACAGGCCTCCTCTTTTGTTCTTTTGATGAAAGTTGAAACACTAGCTCACGTATGGAGCTAGATTTGTGTCTTTATTACAGAACCACAGGTTTAATCTTATGATGGATATGTGTTGTGATATTTAAACAAACGATCCGTCAACGGCGAAATAAAAGCCTGAGAGACCTCCAGCGGTGTGTTCCAGCACGACTGGTGGCCGGCGAGCAAGCGATCCGGCCGCCACCAGCTGGCTGTACGGTCATTTTATGGAGCTTCTCAATTCCGAAAACTTTGAAGCAAATTGTCAATTTGGCAACGATTTTCAGAAGTCTACCTATATTCGAAATCTAAACAGTTCATTTCTCGACTAAAACATTGTCAGAAGTGAATTTAATGATGAATAAGATGGTGACATTTGTTAAGTTGTCCTGCTGTTGCTCTGTCTGCAAGTTCCGAGTTGGCAGCGGGCATGAGAGGTGTAATGATTGACATTATATATATATATATATATATATATATATATATAATGATATACATTATTTTCACAGCGAGAGCAAAATCCTGACACGAGAGCAAGAAATGACATCAAGAGCAAAGACTTAGATTTTGAGAGCGAGAAGAGAGAGAGAGAGATTTTTTTCTCAGAAATAATTTTAAAAATTTCAAATTCATATTTTTTTATGTTCTATGAAAAAATACATTCTCTCAACATTTTTTTTAGTCTCAAATATTATTTTTTGCTATCAGTGTGATAACTTTTTCTCTCAAACATTTTTTTTTCTCTCAGATCATTTATTTTCTCGCATGTAATAATGACACAAATCTAGCTCCATACTCACGGGTGTCAAACTCAGTTTCCCAGAGGGCCACACTGGAAAATGACAATCACATCAAGGGCCAGACATGTAGACATTATTTTAGAGAAAAAGTCAAATATTGTGACTGTATTATTGCATGTCTCATATACTGTAGTCTTCTCACTTACATTTTGGGCCTCATAAAGCCCCAAAAACGTTCCTCAGCCAGCGACAAATACGTTGAAAAAATACGTCAAAATTGTCTGAAAAAGTGACAAAAAACACCGTAAAAAGTGACCAAAACTGCTCATTACTGAGACCATTAATAAACAGCGCGCACACACACACACACACACACACACACACACACACACACACACACACACACACACACACACACACACACACTGAACCAACTTTAGCTGACTGGGGGAAATGGAGAAGAAAGGGGGGGGATGGGGGGGGGGTGTGCCTCTGAGAGCAGATTTCCAACAGATGACCAGTAAGATGGAGGAGTAACACCTTATTGAGCACGTGATATTTCACCATGCTTAATATGTAAGTTGTAATACTGATTTTGTCGTTTGCTTTTGTGCTAGAGGAGCAAATTTGATATCCAGCCGATTGTATTCTATATTTTTCTTTTTGTCAATAAATCCCATGGTGTCTGTTTCTCAGCTTGGAGCCAACTTCCTTCCTGCTGAAGTCCTAAAACACAAACAGTATAATTGTTGTCACTGCGCGATGTGAGTCTCAACACGATTTGAGTCGCGTTGAGTTGCGCATGCTCAGATTTAAACGGTTTACAGCACAATGCCAAGGGGGTCAGGAAGGGATCTGGATCCGGCTGCAGGCACGGTTTACGGCATAATGTTAATAACAGAAGATGGGGACAACAATAATAGAAGATACAGAAGATGGAATTCATTTCAAAAACTTTTTAGTTATCAAATGCTATCTATGATTGTTTGATTGCTAACGTTAGCTCAAAACGCCATTCCAGTAACAGCCTTTGTTGTGTCTGATTGCTAACTTGTAGCCAGCAGTGAACCAACTTAGTTATGTAGCTCCATTTTTATTGTATTGACATTACAGAAGTCTCTCGTTAGCATGTTTATCAGCTACTTCAGCCTCTAATCTACAACTGACGTCAGGGATCATGTCGTGAAAATGTGATGCCTTACGCTAAATAATAAATTACTGCTATGTAATGTTATTGTCGCAAACTGACGCATGCGCAACTCAACACGACTCAAATCGTGTTGAGACTCACATTGCGCAGTGACAATTGTATATGTAATTTCCTTAAACAGCTGGTCACTGTATTTTTTTAATCAAACAAACAGGAGGAAATGGTGCATTCGTTGGAGACTATTTTCAGTAGCGGATGATTCTACATTTGGTGCTCTAGTGAGTATTTGTGGCAGCAGGATGGAGTGTGTGGGATTGAGTCCAAATAATGCTGTGTGTGTGTGTGTGTGTGTGTGTGTGTGTGTGTGTGTGTGTGTGTGTGTGTGTGTGTGTGTGTGTGTGTGTGCGTGTCTGTGTGTGTGTGTGTGTGTGTATGTATGTGTGTGTGTGTGTGTGTGTGTGTGTGTGTTTTATGAAGGAACATGTCAGCCAGTGTAACAGTGTGGCTCTTTGATGTGTTTCCGGCTGTGATCCACACACAGGATCACTTCATTGATTGTTTGGGGGTTTTAATGGGATTTGTTGACCACAGCTTTGACCTTTTAACATGCCGATGATAAAACATAAAGACCTGCTTCATTTCCAGCTTTTTTTTCCGCCAGGCGTAAGACTGGAGGGGATCATGTGTTCGGTCGCATGTGTGTATATGTCTGTGTGCAGCTAATCTGGCATATTTCTGGCCCCCTTCAGCCCAATGTCTTTTGTGCACATTGTGCTCCAGGACCTGTATTGGTTGTGGTGATTCACAGTTGTTGAAAAACTGTGTCTGTCCCGCTGGAAATAGGACAGTTGCATACTGTAGTTTTGATGAGCGGCGTTCGGCAGCCGTGTATTTTGGGCTTAAAGGAGCGTATTCAAGGAAAACAGGAGGGTGTAAGTAGATAAGAATTGTTATTTTGGTGCATTTGACTGGGTTTTGATAATGCTCAGCTACCAGCTATCGTCATATTTGTCTCGTCATATTTGTCCAGTAGTTTGAAGTTGCAGTGCATGCTGGTTACTACAACCCCAAATCAGAAAAAGTTGGGACAGTATGGAAAACACAAATAAAAAAAGAAAGTAGTGATTTCTAAATGTACTTTGACTTGTATTTCATTGCAGACAATACAACAGCACATCATTTAATGTGTTCCTCATGATTTTTGTTGTTCTTTGTTTTTCAAAAAAACAAAATTTCTATTTTGGTTCTTGCAACACATTTCAAAAAAAGTTGGAACAGTAAAGCATTTACCACTTTGTAATGTTGCCATTCCTTTTCACAACACTTAAAAGACGTTTAGGGACTGAAGACACCAAGTGATGAAGTGTTTCAGGTGGAATTTTGTCCCATTCTTGCTGCAAACAAGTCTTAAGGTGGGCAACAGTACGGGGTCTTCGTTGTCGCATTTTGCGCTTCAAAATGCGCCACACATTCTCTACTGGAGACAGGTCGGGACTGCAGGCAGGCCAGTCAAGTACCCGTATCCTCTTCCTCCGCAGCCAGGACTTTGTAATGTGTGCAGAATGTGGTTTTGCATTATCTTGTTGAAATATACGTCCCTGGAAAAGATGTCTTCTTGAAGGCAGCATATTGTGCTCCAAAATCTCTATGTACTTTTCAGCATTAATGGTGCCATCACAGAAGTGCAAGTTACCTTTGCCAAGGGCACTGACACAACCCCATACCATGACAGACCCTGGCTTTTGGACTTGTTGCTGGTAACAGTCTGGATGATCCTTTTCTTCTTTGGTCCGGAGCACACGGCGTCCATTTCTCCCAAAAAATACCTGAAATACTGATTCATCTGACCACCGTACACGTTTCCACTGTGTGATGGTCCATCCCAGATGCCTCCGAGCCCAGAGAAGTCAACGGTGCTTCTGGACACTGTTAACATAGGGCTTCCTTTTGGCACAGTACAGTTTTAACTGGCATTTGTGTCTGTAACTACGTATTGTGGTACTTGACAAAGGTTTGCCAAAGTAGTCCTGAGCCCATGTGGTGATATCGCTTATAGATGAATGACGATTCTTGATGCAGTGCCGCCTGAGGGATCGGAGATCACGGTTGTTCAGCTTAGGCTTGCGCCCTTGTCCTTTACGCACTGAAATTCCTCCTCATTTCTTGAATCTTTTAATTATGTTATGCACTGTTGAAGGTGAAATAAGCAAATGTCTTCCTATCTTTCTTTGAGGAACATTGTTTTTAAACATTTCAATAATTTTCTCACGTATTTGTTGGCAAACTGGCGATCCTCGGCCCATCTTTGCTCCTAAAGGACTAGACCTTTCTTGGATGCTGCTTTTGTACCAAATCATAATTACAATCACCTGTTGACATCACCTGTTTCAAATCACATCATTATTTAACCAATTTACCTGATTACTAGCCCTAAATTGCTCTTGTCCCAACCTTTTTTGGAATGTGTTGCAGGTCTGAATGACAGGAAAGGATGTATATTTACAAATGAAATTAAGTTGACCAGACAAAAATTTTGTGTTCACATTGTCTGCAATGAAATACAAGTCAAAGTACATTTAGAAATCACTACTTTATTTTTTTATTTGTGTTTTTCATACTGTCCCAACTTTTTCTGATTTGGGGTTGTAGTTAGGAAACACACACACACCATTGTGCATGCGTCACGATTAGCTCAGCTGGTCAGTCTTGCACCTGAACCAGCTACTGTATATTGTCATGCCACAGTATTAAAAGACAACATTTCACTTAACATGAGTTCTTCTTTGAGCACATTTGTATTTCCAAAGAGGAAATCTTTATTACTCACAAATGCCATTTTCCGCCAAACACATTTCTAATGGCGCTTACCCACTGCTAGTACCAGCTTGGCTCGTGCCCCCGTCCTCCTTTTCCGTAAACTGCCGTGACCTAACGTGACGTGCACACACCCAGAACGTGGAAGGTGTGTGTTTTTGATTCTCGGCATGTGGCTGTTTGCCAGAAGACACATTTAGTTTCAGAAGAACACCATCATTGCTGTTGCTTGCTATGATGACACAGTGATTAGTAACGATTCTCTCCGACCAATCAGCAGTCTGCAGGTTTTCACGTCACCTCTTGGTATCGCCTCAGCTCACTTGGAATCTCGACGAAGGTGGTACTAAATAAAGTACCTGTTCAGAATGGAAAACCAAGAAAGGCGAGTAGAGGTGAGGTGAGCAGCTACCATATGATGGAAAAACGGCATAAGGGGCCCACAGGCACAACCGCACTGCCTATATTTACGCCCCTGATTCTTATCACAGCAAGTTATCTGAGAATAGAAAGACTGTTCAGTTTCTCTTTCACAGCACCAAAGAGGAAGCGAAAAAGCTTTCTCATGACTTGATCAGTGCTCGTTTTCCAAGAGTTTTTATGAAAAGTGAAGTCAGACAGATCTACCATTAGATGGCTTCCACGGGTCTTAATACGTTTCCTCCAGCACCACGACAAAGACATGTAGCCGTAGCCGTGATTATAGCATCGAGATTATATGGTAATTGAAAATGAGCCAATGTGGGCTGCTGATGGTAGTAATTGAAAAGGAATTATTGTCAGAGTAGATCCATGTGCCTGGCTGTGGTGAATTAACAGCCTCAGAATAATCTCCGAGCTGATTAACATGCCGCGCCGTAAGTTCACCAACTCGCTCACAAAACTCGCTTGTAATGTGAGCCCTCGAAATCTGCAGGATTTCCCTTTTTTCCCTCCTGGAATTGCATGTAGCTGTGAGGGAGTCTTCCCCAGCAGTCTTAGTGCCTGGAGCAGCTTGGTTTCCTGGCCATATGAGCTCCCTGAGCATTGTTTCAGAAAAGCACCAGGAATTTTTGGGCCTTTGGTCATTTCAGTGGCCTATAACTATTGTCTTATTCCAACATTGACTCCCCACTTTTTGAACAGCTGTGGTTCAGTACGTCATTTTCCCCCATTTATTGCGCCATTGACGTTTCAGAAAATGCTATTGATAAAACTTTTAAGCCTGGAACCAAGCCAACCAGCTACGAGAATATTCGGACCGAAAAAAACAAACATTTTGAAAACTGAAAAAAAGCAAAAGTACTGTACATTAATTGTGTACATAAACGGTCATATACTGTAATTGTAATTTATTTATTTGAACAGGGACAGTGCACAAAAAATATAAAAATTGCTAGTTTCCATCCATAGTCCCTGGGCAGGTAGATGGCACAATAGAATACACACAAAGTATTTACAGTATACAATACAGATACATAAAGTCATAAAAATCCCCCCAAAATCGAATACAATATCTAGTCTCATATCATGATATCGATATTTTGCTCAGCCCTAATGCCAACCATTGAATCATTTCAGGCTCCAAAATGTGAGAATCTTTGTAAACATTATTGAAAACTGAATATTTTGGGGTTTTGGGACTGTTGGTTGACTTTGAGGCTTCTTTTTTCATCTGGAGCATGGAACTCTTAGGATTTTCCACCATACTCCCAGCTGCAACAGCAATGACAATGTCTTCCAGTTCATGAGTCTTCCATATCATCATTAAGCCTGCCATCATCTACCGAGCCCACTGCTGCACATTCTGTGAAGAAGGCGATGAATACTAGCCAATCAGAGGCAGAGTAGGGTGGGTTTTTGCAGAATGCGGATGGGGAAGAATTCAGTCAAACTTTGGTAAATAACAGGCTGCGCTCCCGCCGATGGCTGTCATGTGGCATGCAGATTGGAACATTTCCAAAAACTCTTTGCATGCTTCTTGCTAGTCTGCCATTGGTTGAGCTACCGCTTGCCTAAGGTTGCTGACCTCTGTATTAACAAACAATACACTGGTTACGTGATGGTGGTCCCTGCCGTGTCCTGCCACCTGTACGCTCCAGAGAGAGCGAGGGCGAGAGGTCTACAGTGTGTTATGTAAGGGATAATGTAGAGCGAGGCGGTTGTTGTAGCGAATACAACCCCGACAGGGTGATCAGGACCCCGACGCGGTCTTGAATCAGCCTGAAGTGATAGACATTCACCAGATCTGCTGTCATTGCTTGAATTGGAGGACAGAAGTTGCTCCATGTTTCTCCACTTTTTGCCACAGCTGATAAATTATCAGGACTTCTTTCAGCAGATTGATTGATAGCTGTCCTCCAGAGTGAACAGAACTACGTCCATGGCAACGCTCTGCTTTTGCATGGCAACGGTCTGTTATGAAGAAATTACAGACCGCATTCTACATTAGAATTCAACCAAGCTATGTAATAATAGGTTTTACGTTACAGGTATTATTTTATTAGTTTATTTTGTATTGTATAGGTATACTTATACAAGTAGTTTTGTCTCCCGATGTATTGGTTAGCCCTCTTGTGGACATAATGCACAAACATAGATTTGAATATATTCAAATCTGTGTTGTTTAGAAGGAAATTTGAATATTGATATTGGTTTTAATTTTTTGGGCGACAATCCAGATTAGCGCTGCCTGCTGTTATGGAGACGTATTACGTCTCTCGCACACGTGCAGAACGTACGCTCAAGTCGGCGTCTCTTCGGTGTGTTCTGAGGAACTTTTTGGACCAACTCTGGGAGACTGATCAGTCCGACTGGCTTTACTGCCGCCGGTCGGCCGTCTGGTTGGTGGGTCAGAGACTTTAATGACACAGCTCTCTGGATAGCTGTGCTGCTCCAGACCTACATTGATGCCACTAGTTATTATACCGTGTGTGTAGTCGTACTGGTTGGCTGCAGTGAAGAAGCTAATC
>CM042433.1:38828967-38893967 GCA_023631565.1 Gymnocephalus cernua | reverse complement strand
ACCAGTGAAGTCTAGATGTGACGTGAGCAACGTGTCTGAACGTTGTAAGTCTTCTGGTAGCTGTGCCAAGAGAAATCTCCATCATTCCCAATCTATCAGAGACGGAGAGCGTAGGTATATGTAAGGAGATAACATAGGCACAGGCTAATTACTGATAACTAAAATGCTAGTTAACATTAGTAATTAAACTAAACAGCTGATGTAAGTCCAAACTGCCTGTGAGCTTCTCCTGTACTGTACGGTAATTCCTCTACTATGAGACAGTAAGTCTCGTGGTTATGACCCAACCGTTAGCCTATTTTTATAAAAACGTCTGCTACGGAGCCATAACGTGAGGTACAAGGTAACGGAGCCTTTTAAACATTGTCGTGTTTCTTTAGAAATAACCAACGGACAAATAAAGTCTTTAAACGCTTCAGATGTAAAGTTATTGGCTGTCAATGTGACGCCGACTGCTTACGGCAGCTGATTGGACGAACGCGTCACGTGGGTCTGGTTTCTCCGGAAATTCAAAGCCAGACTGTCATGGCAGCTTGTTGAGAATACAATCTCATATTTTACTAAAATAGTTGAGGTTTTTGTAAATTTGTTTTTGTCGCATTTTTGTTGATATGAAGCGCTGCAGTGATACATTCTCACAGCCTGAATATGAAAACTATCTGCTTCTGGGGGAATTTCTGAATCTCAGAGATGGCAAATCTGCCAAAATTCTGCTTTGAATGTCAGGTAATTGCAGTTTAAAAAACTGTGTTTTTGGTTTGGCGTACAACTAAGTGGGCTAAAATTGATTGTGAATCTAAATTGATTAGAGAGTGCTGCATGATTTGAACAGAGGAACAAAGGTGTGAGGTGGATTGAAGACGGCTCAGAGTTGAGAGGAGAATGTTGCTACCGGCGAGCCCAGCAGGAGCTGCACGCTGAGCAGCAGTTGACATGTTGCGTTTGATTTGCCTGCCTGGCGCTTATCTGCCTCGTGCTTCTGGTTTCCTCTGACGTTTGGGTTAAACCAGTGGAGCAGCTGTCAGAGAATAGAGAGATTAAAGTTGTCTCAAAACGGCTTCAGTCATGAAAAGGTGACTGATCTCAGGTGGATTGAAGATTTCCCACCGTGGTCAGAAAGAACAGGGACATACACACACACACACACACACACATAGACAGACACACACACACACACACACACACACACACACACACACACACACACACACACACACACACACACACACACACACACACACACACACACACACACACACCAGCGCACAAGTATAACCTTCAGGCCACTAACGTAGGCTATGGAGAAAGCTCTGCGTGGAGCCTCCGCAGAAGCATTAAACAGGCTTTAGTGTTGATAATGCTTCCTCTGTCCTTGTGAGGTGTCTCTATCGATCCATGCAGACAAAATTTCTGCTCAGAAGCCATGCTTTTGTTCACGAATAACCAACTCTGAAACTTGACTTTTATTCTCGTCTGTTGAGTTACTGTCCCAGGTGTCCTTGGTTTGAAGCAAACATTGTGTGCATCTGCCATTACATGTTGTATAAGACATCTCATGGAGCAAGAAATATCTGAGAGAGACTTTGCCTGTACATAGTGTGAACGGTGATGCATCCACCCTCTGCACTGCCTTGGGTCCGGAGCAATACGCCGGCCGAGTGTGAAGTGGGTGGGATGAATGGTTTTCCACATAATGGAAGGACAGATGCAAACATGTGTATCTAACGTTGCTCTTGTGTCTCTTGTGGTCAGGATGACAGTTCACTGAGCAGTGAGGAAGAGGCCGAGATGAGCGAGCCCACATGGCTAGCAGCTGATCTGGGAGCAGCGTCTGACCTGAGCCCGCCGAGCCGAGGAGAGAGGATGCGCCACAGTCCCCAGAACGCACACGGCAAGGAGGACGACGGTAAGGACCACAGTGATCTGCTCTTAAATTCATGTTGCAAGAACACGTTGTTCTTCAGGAGCCGAGAAAAACAGGAGTTCGCAGATAGGAGTTATCTTCAAAATAAATGTAGAGGTTTTTTTGGCTTTTTTATCTTCTTTTTGTTGCTTTTTTTGTCGCTTTTCTGTAGTTTTTTGTTGCTTTTTTGTCGTTTTTTTGTAGCTTTTATGTCGCCTTTTATGTTGCCATTTTTTGATGCTGGGTTAGATCCTTAGTCTTCTTGTGAGGTCTTAATTTGTAATTTCGGTGTAAAACACGATATCTTACATTGTCAATGGGTCAGATGTGAAGGTGGGAATCTACCGGATTGGATAGTTTAGCTCAAATTTGCTTCTGTGAGTTTCAGCTGAGATTATATAAGAATATCATAAGAGTAGTTAGCATTGATATAGTTAGTGTGGTGGTGTCTAATATCATGGAAGGTACAGTACATCCTGGTACCTGGTGCTCGGCTGTGTGCAGCTGCCATGTTTGCGTTCTTTCACTAATTGCGGTGATTGTGGAGAGCAGAAGGGTTGCAGTGGAGATGGCTTTGTTACTGGAAAGCTGCAGATAACTGACCCTGAACACAAGCAGCCCAATCAGACCAATCACAGTTCTCCACAGTTCTCCATGTCTCCCCGTGGTGTCTGTGTAGCCCAGTGCTATTTGTTAACATGCTTGGTATCTTGTCTGTCTTCTGTCAGTTTGTCTGTTAACGCTGTCATTGTTTCAAGCTTCACACTTAATACGGTGTTCTTGGAATATCACTGAGTTTGAGAAATCTCTTCCAGGACTCTGCAAAGATACCCAGATACCCTAACCCTTGTGCCCGTGGCCCCTCGTAGCGCCTATCCCGGGCGCTGCGTTTTAACCCTGCCCTAACCCTAAGCCAGATAGGTCCACTTCACATACATTCAGTACAAGCAGCAGATTGAGTGTGTGTGTGTGTGTGTGTGTGTGTGTGTGTGTGTGTGTGTGTGTGTGTGTGTGTGTGTGTGTGTTGATGTGAGTGGGCTTGACTGTTCAGTGGCAGGCGGGGGTAAGTGCTTCAACCGATCTCCATCAAGATCTTTCTTTCTCTGCTGGATGACGAATTCAGGAGAGGAGGAAACGGGGGGATGAGTAAAGGGAAAGAGGTGGAGGAGGAAGAGAAATCCACTCCAGATTTTAGTTTAGTTTAGTGCTTCAAATTAATTGCTGTGGTCTTGTTGCCTTACACTTTTTTCAAAAAGTCACACACAAATGATATTTTGATGTTCAGTTCCTCCTTTTGATATTATTTCATGTATAGTTGTTATTAATGTAGTGACACACAATCTAAGCCTGTCAGTTTGCAGAAACGGCCCTTTTAGTGACGTAAGTTGACGCAGAACATTTGCCTTATAGGATTACACATTAGTCACTTAGTCACAAATGCATTGCAAAAACAGTTCCAGGTCCAGGTTGAAACATATTGAAATTCCCTGTATAATATTCATATAATACCTCTTCAGCTTGCGCCTATCGCTCCCTTTTCATGGAGCATAGGCCGTTGAACACAGTTTGAGTCTTCTGTCCTGGGCTTTCCATGTCAGCACGCTCTGTTTGACATCAGTCCCAAGCATAGTATAGACTGTGTGAAACGCTCTCAAGGTCCCTTCACCGGTGGTCGGAGAGACAGCCGTTCAACCTCTCTTTGGTGGCTCCATGTAAGGGCCTGGCATTGGGTTTTGTTGAGTGTGTTGCCGATCCATCACCGACTTCTTCTCTTGGTCTCCTCTTCCACTGGTCGTTGGCCTGTTCTCTCCCAGAGATCATCGTTGCTGATGGGATCTGGCCAGTGGATGCTCAAGATCCGCCTCAGGCGGCTGTCGATGAATGTTTGTACATTGGTGATTGTTGTCTCTGATTCTTAGAGTAGTATAGGAGTAATGTTTGAGCTGAAGCGTCTGAGCTTTTGTCTGCTGGCTAATTTTCTTTGGAGCTCCAAAATAATATAATATCTCTAGAGGGGCTTAAAACATGTACTGTAGCAGGCGAAAAAGAACTACTCTATCCAATAACGGGTGCCAAAATAGCTGCAAGGCCGCGCGTGCGTGTGTGCAGGCAGAGTGTAAAAGGTCACTCCCTACACCTCATATGGAAGCCAGAGAAGGGTTGTAGGCGTCCAAATGCCACAACACCCAGAGGAGCTATGAGGCAGAGTTGGAGTGCCTTTCCTGCTCAGTTAGACTCCAATCCAAGAAAACAGGCAGGCAGGCAGCAAAGCCTCCTCGTATTCCTCTAATGTGCAGGAGTGTTGGCCTGATCGATGGGTCTATAGGAAGTAGGGAGTTCCCCGAGGTCTTGAAATGTGTTTGTGGACTTTTCCTTGATAGTAGCTCACACCCTAAGGAAAGCCTTGCCTTGGATTCTTTTCCTTTTAGATTAAAACATCAGTGATTTCTGGATCAGATCAATGTGCTGCCTTCTTTTTATATGTAATGTTTAGATGAGTGTGGTCACCACTCGTGTTCCCAGTTAGTTCCATTCAGTAGTGCCTTGCAATTACCACAAGCCGTGTGAGAGCTGTGCCGCTAACGGCCTCTCCTGTTGCTATTAGACTTTATAAAACCTCTTCGACGTGCTGCACTGTTTCAAGTAATATCTGGAATATTTTTCACTTTTCTTGCTGTGTTCTCCCAGCGCTGAAAGCCCACTAAACGCTCACCACTGCGGGGAACTCGCAGCGGCAGCAGCTCTTTCCTCTGAACACGCAGCCAAAGAGCTTGCGGTTGATGTGACTCCCAGAGTTAATATCAGGTGGGTGTTTTCCTAACCAGCAAGCTGTCGGAGCATTTAACTGGAGTAGGCTGCTGATTTCAGAAGAGCAGATGGTCTGCGCACACACACACACACACACACACACACACACACACACACACACACACACACACACACACACACACACACACACACACACACACACACACACACACACACCCATGTCCAGCTCAGAAGCAGCAAGTAAATCACGTTTAAGAGCTTCTGACCGCCACCTTGCTTTTATTCTGCGCTGCTCCACTCAGCTTAACAGTGACAGCTAAAGTGAAAAGCTCTTACTGTGTGATGGCTCAGAACGGCAGTTTGAACGTGTGGCCGACTGATGAGTTGTCAGCTGTCCAGTTCAAATTGGTGTTGAAAGATGCATAAAATTATCAAAAATAACAAACCAATTTTGTAATTTCAAAGCTGGCACAGTCATTTCTGTGACGATATGTGGTTTCCATCCGACAGCTGCAAAATGAGGTGCTAGTGCCAAACGAGTGCGCTGCAGCAGGGCTAACCTCGACTCAAGATGTCACTGTGGATTTGTTCAACCGACGCTATGGGATCCAACCTCGGGCAGAAGTCAAACTGGCCGGCAGGCGAGCTAGGTCACCAGATCTGCTTGCGCCAGCCATAGACTCATTTCATGTCACCTGTATTCTTTAGCTTTCTGAGAGGGGGTGTGCATGTGTGAGAAAGTGAGTGTGTACTCCACGCCACTCCACATCACTCTGGTTTGCGCTCTGTAGAAGTGGCCCTTCTACTGCCTCTCAATTCTGGGAAGCGAGTCCTGTGCGTCCCTCTCAGCCAAGAGACATCCATCCACACCAGATCCCCTCTGTGCTTCTGAGCTACCCGCCCGTAGAGGCTCCTGTCTGCTGTACAGAGCAGAGTCCAAGGCCTCCTTTTCCTGGAGCCTTTTGTTCTGTAGAAAGCGTGGTGATGGAGAGGGCTCGTCAGGAGATGGAGCTGACAATACAGGTCCTCTCCACAGGGGATAAACTGAAGACACGGAGGGAGAGAACAGAGTGGAGTGGAAGGGAAATGGAGACAGGATGACGTCGTCTAGTTAGGAGAAAGAGGGAGAACAAAATGGTGGCCGGTGGGTGATACATAGGCCAATATATTGATCTGCTAACATACTGAGCGTGACAGTGTCTGCGACTGCTGATATTACAGATGTTCCAGTAAAACGGGTTTCCCTCCTCCTTGTAATGGAGGAGTGACGATGGGGATGGATGGAGAGATAAAGAGACAGTGGGTCAAACAGATTAGTGGACTCTCTCCCTCCGTCTCAATGCATCCATCATTTAACAAGCTAACTACTCTCTGTATTCTGGATGTGTGTACAGATCAGATACAGGTCTCTGAAATCACTTACACATACAAACTGTAGGTACATTTTCCTTCCTTCTATCCTTTCCTGCCCCGACCCACCAACCTGATAATCGTCCGTCTGACAGTCTGGCGAGGTCGGTGACTTGAGTCTGGTCGGTGTGTTCCGTGCCGTCGTCAGTCGAGGAGCCGTCGGCCTTCATTTGGGACGATTTGACTTGTTGAATCGGAAGGCGGGCAGTCGGACTCAATGACCAATCTGATTGGTGGAGAGCTAACCAGGAAATGATGAGCGGGATGAGCGTGACGAACGCCTCTCAAAATCTGAGTAAAATCTTTTAAACTGACCTTTTTTGATCTGAAATGAAGACAGATTCAGCAACTGCACGGCCTATTTCTCCTTAATTTTACAAATTGAATAAATAAAATATGTGGAATCTGGTGGTATTATCTGTATAATGAGACATGCACACAGCTAATCCCAAATGCGACCTTAACTGTGATCATAGATAGGTCATAGCTTTTTCAATGCTCTCTCAGGGATCAAAGTGTCGTAATAGGAATCACAGAGATAGGCAGACTTACCTGTGACAGGTAAACAGTCAGGACAACGACATGCTGCAGTCAATAAAGACAGAGAGGAGGCCGAGTTATCCTCTCTGCATGCACAACCCTCTCCTCAGATACACACACACACACACACACACACACACACACACACACACACACACACACACACACACACACACACACACACACACACACGTGGATGCTGTAGGCCAGTGGCCCACATGGTCTAATGTGCTGAAGCAGTGCAGCAGAGGAAAGTAGGGCAATGGGAAACAAACGACAGGATGACTTTGATCCCCCTACTCCTCCCTTTGTCTTCCTCCCCCAACCTCCCTCACCCATGCTACCCAAAGCCGAGTGAAAGGGGGGGGGCAGCGAGGAGGGAAAGGTTCTGAACTGCAGGATGGAGGAAGAGAGGTCAGGCTGAATTAGAAGGAGAGAAGAGGAGGGAGCGTTGGATTAAATCATCGTCTCTCTCTCTCTCTGTCAGGAGTAAACTGGATGGAGGCCAGCAGACTAAGACCAGGATCAGGTTCAGTCTGATGCTAAAACCAGAGTACAGTTTTATCACTGAAAAAATACACCTGCCTTAAAACCAGGAGGGGATGGCAATGATGTGTGTGTATTGTTTTGCAGGCAGCTTAGTTCTGCAGCACATGATTTATGTATGTAATGTCCAGTGCAGGAAGAAGTCTGTTCAAAAGGACCATTTGAATATCAATTACTCACCCAGTGTTGCCTGGAATACTTGGAGAAAACTTAGTTTCTGTGGCATGCCTCCACGATTGATGGAAAATCCAAAAACGGAGAAAAATCTTGATGAATTGAACAGGGCTGCATTAAACAGCAATTGTGTTTTTGTGTTTTCATTTGTATGGATGGAAGTTTTGTAAGAACGGAGCAGGGAAAGGCCTGTTTTGAATGTGTATGTGGACTAGAGGCATACATCCATTATTGGTATTTTGATTCAATAGGGTCTTTGTGAGTTACAAAAAAAACACATGTGAACCAGTGAACTTTAAATTACGACAGTGTGTCTTTTGAATATTTCTTATGCCTTAAGTAGTGTTTTCTCTAGATCGCACGCACGAGCACACACACACACACACACACACACACACACACACACACACACACACACACACACACACACACACACACACACACACACACACACACACACACACACACACACAAACAGTTCCAGGTCATTGTAGTGTCAGCCTGCCAGAGGACCAGTGGTCAACTTAATGGAAACAGCCTTTAAAATGCACAGAAGCATTAACATATGACATTTCTTCTGGATGTGGGTTTATTTGTATGGCTTTGGCATCATGTTAGTTATTGCACGATTGCGTTATGCATTCATTATTTTGTGTTTGCATGTTGTAACATTATGTTTTTACATGAGGCTGCATCTCATCTAGCTGCATATGAATGTACATTTTATGTTTATGTCCTTAGTTCTCTCATCACATATGCAACTATGTGTGTGTGTGTGTGTGTGTGTGTGTGTGTGTGTGTGTGTGTGTGTGTGTGTGTGTGTGTGTGTGTGTGTGTGTGTGTGTGTTGGTCAGGGATGCTCTCCAGCGGGGTACAGTAGCTGCTTAATTATTAATACCCCCCCCCCCCCCCCAGACTCAAACTCAAATAAGAAGCCATGCAATTAATATTAAAAACCCACTGTACTGCTCCTCAACAGACACACACACACACACACACACACACACACACACACATACACAATATTGACAATAAAAGTATGTCAACAGGTTGTGTTCGATCACAGCTGGTTGTGTGTGTGTGTGTGTGTGTGTGTGTGTGTGTGTGTGTCTCTCTGGTGACTGTAATTAGGAGCAGGGTGCAGTAGCCTCCCGCCTGGCTGTAATGAGGTCTGGAGCTGTGAGAGACTGCAGCCTTTTACACAAGGGTCTGACTAATAAACTCAATAAACTCGATAAGATCTCAAAGCAGCATGGACGCTGCCTTTTCCTCCCTATCAGATGCTCAGTGTATCAGACTAAATGTGTTCATTTTGTTGTGTTTTGTGTAAAAGAGCTGAGTCCAATTTGCAGCAGCAGTTGCATATTTCTCAGCCACTTACAGTACTATCACATTTCCTTTTTTTTTTCCTCTTTCTTGGATTATATTGTTCAGCAGAGTGAACTGAGCTCAACGATGTGTCTCTCTCCTCGTTCCTTATTTTAGAGTCAGAATGTTGCACAGCCGACATCCTGACATGTCTGTGTGTGTGTGTGTGTGTGTGTGTGTCTGTGTGTGTCTGTGTGTGTGTGTGTGTGTGTGTGTGTGTGTGTGTGTGTGTGTGTGTGTGTGTGCGTGCGTGCGTGTGTGACGCCGACTTGAGCGTACATTCTGCACGTGCGTGAGATGTATGAATGTATGAAAAATAGGAATAATTCTTAATACGACCAAGATAATGATGTGCAACTAAAGTCTCTGCCTCACCAAGCAAACGGCCGACCGGCGGCAGTAAAGCCAGTCAGACTGATCAGTCTCCCCGAGTCGGTCCAAAAAGTTCCTCAGAACACACCGAAGAGACGCCGACTTGAGCGTATGTTCTGTGTGTGCGCAAGACGTAATACGTCTCCATAACAGCAGCCGGCGCTAATTTGTATTGTCACCCAAAAAATTAAAACTGGCAGCTGATTGGACGAACGCACGACGTGGGTCTGGCTGCTCCCCGACCATAATGGCGACTCGTTCAGAATATTTTAGTATTTTTTTACAAAGATAGTTCACCAAAACGTGTTTCTGAAAACATTTTAAGCGAGAAATAGGCCATGCAGTCAAGGGTTAGCTCTCAAGCAGTCAAGGCCTAAAAAAAAAAAAAAAAAATAAAAAATAAAAAAAAAAAAGGCCTTGTTTCACTGGAAAGGATTCCAAGTACTAGAACGTACAGCAGTCTGCAGCTAAAGACACAGAGTAGCCTAGCTGCACTTTGCGAGACACTGCCACTGTCGGAGTTGTAGGAGAAACAACACCAACAGGACTTAATGGTGCCTTCAATTGCACCTCGTGAGCTCATGGTGCAGTCAAGTGCACCTGGACATTTGTTGTAAAGTTCCTTTCTGCCATTTAGTGGTTCTTCTTGCTGACTGGTGAAATAAGTCATTGTCATTACATTTTGGAGACTGAGGTGGTCCCTGAGGTGTGTAGCTGTCTCTTTATGTTACTGCACTTCAAAAGGCACTGTGTGTGGGTGTGTGTGTGTGTGTGTGTGTGTGTGTGTGTGTGTGTGTGTGTGGGGGGGGGGGGTAATGGGTGCTGATAACCACGGTTACAAATTTCAGATTGGGACACATTTTATTGAGCCAACCTTTGGCCATCCTCAACCCTCCAAACCATAAAACAATAAGAGAACACACACACTGTCACTCCCAAGGTCTTAACATGCACACACACTCACACACACTCACACACACTCACTCACTCACTCACTCACTCACACACACACTCACTCACTCACACACACACACACACACACACACACACACACACACACACACACACACACACACACACACACACACACACACACACACACACACAGACAGACGAGGAGGGTGGGCAGTGTCTTTTATGAACGGCAGTCCTTGGCCTTGTCTGTTGAATGCAGGGTGAGGAAGGAGGCACCTGCACCCCTTAACCTTGGCCGTGTGTGTGTGTCTGTGTGGAGTGAGCGAGCGAGCACGCTCTGTGATTTTAGCCCTCCTTTCAGAACAATATCCAGGAGCAATGGCGATCAAATCACGTCTAGTTGAAGTTTAAGTTGATTATTAGTTGTATTGTCGTGGAAATAATTCCTAATAACACGGGGTAAGTATATAAAAGGTTTAAATTGAAGCGAAACAAATGAAGACCATCGAGCAGAAATCAAAGTCTGGTTATTGAGTGTTTATTCTCATTTGCAAATGGAGAGACGCCGTACCACGTGCACCTTCATGCCAGTGGAAGAGCGCTCTAATTCACCTTCAAGCAGACAGTCACAATATACAGAACAACAAATGGTCACTTTCAACCCCCAAGCCCCCCCCCCCTGGCTTCCTTCAAAAACCCAGCTTACACAATCAAAAAGCAAAGAGTCATGTCACGCATTTTGGTCTAGTTGAAACGAGAAGACATAACATCTTCGCAGTCTCAGCTGCTGAAGAAATTAAACTGTGTCTAATAAGAGAGTTTTTGGCGCCTCTGTCCCCTTATCAAGGGTTGTTTGGATAAACAGATGACCGGAGGCCTTCGAGAAAGGCCTCAGAGTTCTTTCTCAGCCAGGGCTTTATACATTCAGCTGTTCCATCTGTTAGAAACCTTTTTCTAAGTTTAAACCATAATCTAAATACCCTAACCTAACAGTGTTAAATGTAATTTGCCATCACAGTATTTATTTTCATTTTTAATTCCTAGATATGTTAAAATGACTTAATGTTTGCTTGGTAGTAGTGAAGGGCAAAACAATACAACAATGTGGTATATATATTTTTCTATATCATTTCTATCGCGAATTCTTCCATCATTTGGACAATGCTTTACCTTCTGATCCTTGCACGTTATGTTCATTTTTCATAAAACTTCTTAATAACATGAGAAAATACGCAAGTATTTAATTCACTCAGGAGTATACAGTACACCAACAGGCTCTACCATGTGGTTTTTCATACTTATTTGTTTCTTGAAAAACAGAAACACAGAAAACACTGTTCACAAACAGCTCTGTTGTAGTCCAGCCTTTACTTCAGAGACAAACGTGGTCACTTTGGAACACACGTTATAATGCTCGCCTAGCTGCTAGCATGGCACGCCCTCATACTCTGCTTCTGACTGGCTAGTAGTCCTTACCTAGGTACTGTCAGGACACGCCCTCATACTCTGCTTCTGACTGGCTAGTAGTCCTTACCTAGGTACTGTCAGGGCACGCCCTCATACTCTGCTTCTGACTGGCTAGTAGTCCTTACCTAGGTACTGTCAGGACACGCCCTCATACTCTGCTTCTGACTGGCTAGTAGTCCTTACCTAGGTACTGTCAGGACACGCCCTCATACTCTGCTTCTGACTGGCTAGTAGTCCTTACCTAGCTACTGTCAGGACACGCCCTCATACTCTGCTTCTGACTGGCTAGTAGTCCTTACCTAGGTACTGTCAGGACACGCCCTCATACTCTGCTTCTGACTGGCTAGTAGTCCTTACCTAGCTACTGTCAGGACACGCCCTCATACTCTGCTCCTGACTGGCTAGTAGTCCTTACCTAGGTACTGTCAGGACACGCCCTCATACTCTGCTTCTGACTGGCTAGTAGTCCTTACCTAGGTACTGTCAGGACACGCCCTCATACTCTGCTTCTGACTGGCTAGTAGTCCTTACCTAGCTACTGTCAGGACACGCCCTCATACTCTGCTCCTGACTGGCTAGTAGTCCTTACCTAGGTACTGTCAGGACACGCCCTCATACTCTGCTTCTGACTGGCTAGTAGTCCTTACCTAGGTACTGTCAGGACACGCCCTCATACTCTACTTCTGACTGGCTAGTAGTCCTTACCTAGCTACTGTCAGGACACGCCCTCATACTCTGCTTCTGACTGGCTAGTAGTCCTTACCTAGGTACTGTCAGGACACGCCCTCATACTCTGCTTCTGACTGGCTAGTAGTCCTTACCTAGGTACTGTCAGGACACGCCCTCATACTCTGCTTCTGACTGGCTAGTAGTCCTTACCTAGGTACTGTCAGGACACGCCCTCATACTCTGCTTCTGACTGGCTAGTAGTCCTTACCTAGGTACTGTCAGGGCATGCCCTCATACTCTGCTTCTGACTGGCTAGTAGTCCTTACCTAGGTACTGTCAGGACACGCCCTCATACTCTGCTTCTGACTGGCTAGTAGTCCTTACCTAGCTACTGTCAGGGCACGCCCTCATACTCTGCTTCTGACTGGCTAGTAGTCCTTACCTAGGTACTGTCAGGACACGTCCTCATACTCTGCTTCTGACTGGCTAGTAGTCCTTACCTAGCTACTGTCAGGACACGCCCTCATACTCTGCTTCTGACTGGCTAGTAGTCCTTACCTAGCTACTGAGCATGTGTGAATCCCTACAAAGATTTAACAGAAGTGAGATGCACTTTAACCTATATATATCCCCGCTTCATGAAATAAAGTAATAGTGTATTTCTGATACCTTGAGAACGGGGGAATGTCTTCATGGCTTCAAATCCATCAATATTTTTTTTTTTTTTTTATATTTCATGTGTTGGTCTCGCGGCTATAAAAAGTTAATAGACAGGGAGACATAAAGAGGGAGGACTTTAACTGGTTAATAAACACCTGCGGTGAGTTGTGATAGCCAGTCAAGTTACAGCAAGGTCATAAAGTTTTACAAAATATGCTTCTGGGCAGCCTGTGTGTGTGTGTGTGTGTGTGTGTGTGTGTGTGTGTGTGTGTGTGTGTGTGTGTGTGTGTGTGTGTGTGTGTGTGTGTGTGTGTGCGCATCTGCGTCTGTGTGCGTGCGTGCGTGCGTGCGTGCGTGCGTGCGTGCGGGTGCGTCTGTGTGTGTGTGTGTGTGTGTGTGTGTGTGTGTGTGTGTGTGTGTGTGTGTGTGTGTGTGCGTGTGTGTGCGTGTGTGTGTGTGTGGGTGGGTGGATGCAAATGCAGCGCCGTGTCTCCAAATCCTGCCCGTTGAGCTCTCAGGCGGTTGAACCAACAGTGCTGCTTTTAACACAATCCCCTCATCTGATTTCTCAGTTTGTGCATCCTCAATTCCGAAGAGACATGAGGAGAGAGGAGGCGTTTACAACAAGCTCCCAAACCATACGACGATATATATCGGTCGTCTATTATACACATATATACAACCCACAGGGGCATTTGATAAATGAATGCCGCTAGCGGTGGCAGGAAATACAACCCACAGAAACAGTCACAGTAACTTCTCAGTCCCTCCCCCCTTTCCGCTCAAGCCCAAAACGGTCTCCTAAGCCCCTCCCCCCACAAGGGAGAATGGGTCAATCACTGTTCATGCGTGTGCATGAGCAGTGGTTGACACACAGTTAGACACGCCCCCTGGCCCTGATTGGTGCATCTAACAGTTAGACATCCCCCTGGCCCTGATTGGTGCATCTGAACAGTTAAGACATCCCACTGGCCCTGATTGGTGCATCTGAACAGTTAGACACCCCCCCTGGCCCAGATTGGTGCACCTGAACAGTTAGACACCCCCCTGGCCCTGATTGGTGCATCTGAACAGTTAGACACCCCCCTGGCCCTGATTGGTGCATCTGAACAGTTAGACACTCCCCTGGCCCTGATTGGTGCATCTGAACAGTTAGACACTCCCCTGGCCCTGATTGGTCCATATGAACAGTTAGACCCCCCCCCCTCACTAGAGGGCGCTGCCATTTCATGCTACAAACTTAAATATGAGTCGTTATTTTTGCTTGAACAAACAACTTATGGGGGTGTTTTTTTTGGGGGGGGGGGGGGGGGGGGGGGGGGACACAATCTCGGCATTTAATAAAATGAGTTGTGAATGGTTTAATTCTCAAAAAACACCATATATTTGTTGTACTGCACATTGCTGCAGCTCCTCTTTTCACCCTGTGTGTTGAGCTCTCTGTTTTAGCTACAGAGTGAGACATCTCACTTCTGTTCCATCTTTGTAGTGAGTCTCACATGCTCAGTACCTAGGTAAGATCACATCAGCTAGCTGTTTGTTTCTCTAACTTCAAGGCAGGATCAGCAGGGAGACTTCTTCTAAACAGGGAACACTTCCACCTTAGCGTGGAATACCTGCAGAACAGGGACAGGAAGTAGTTCTTCTGGAGATTATGGTGAACTAGTGTGTGTTGTAGCAGTGTTTTGCCATTGAGAACAAGCTAGCATGCTAGCGCTAGCATGCTACGGTTAGCCACCTCGTCTCTGCTACTGACGTAACAAGCCGTGCAGATTTTGACCAACTCACCCAGAGACTGAAGGCAGGAATCATTCAGAAACCGTATCTCACTCAGAACAACATGGATGGTTATTTTTCCAAGTTTGTATGTGTGTGGAAGCACCAGAGACACAAAATAACACCCCAAATCCCAGAAAAAGAGATTTGTTCATAATATGGGCACTTTAAGAGAAATGAGAAGAACCCTCTGAATATTGATCCAGCACCACTACAGTTCAATAGCCTGTGGCTCTAAGGATCTTTTTCTTTTCCGCCTAGCAGAAAACAAACAGTATATAATGTCTGTATTATTCTGCACAATGTACTCTATGACCTCTGCATGGTTGTCAAGGAAACCTCTCCTCCATTGTGCACTCAGTGACTCCATTAGGTGAGAGAGGTGTCACCATCTGCAGGTATCTGTATCTGTGAATTCATGCAAAGATTTGTTATTATTCACAGGATGAGATCGCTTTCTGTGTCTGTTATCTACAGTAATAACAGTTTAAATCCAACATACAATACATGGCAGTGATTACTGCTCGTATCGATCCAGTAAGTCCTATAATCATGCACATACTGCATCACAATAACTCGGATGAGACACCAACATATCGTCATTTAAAAATCAATCTGTCTGCTCAAACTGATCTCATGAAGTGGCGTATGTATGACACGCCAAACGTATGCCATTATTACTCGCTTTTTAGCATGTTTATCAACGTTTGGCCTTCATTGAGCTAACACTGAGAGTGTGTGTGTTTCTGGGCTGTTTTTGTGTGTGTGTGTGTGTGTGTGTGTGTGTGTGTGTGTGTGTGTGTGTGGGAGGTAGGCAGAGAGGGAGGGGTTCTCAGCATTGTCTTTTACCTCCCAAGGCCACAGCCACAAGTTGCAGGATACACACACACTGCAGCAAGTGACAGAAAGAGACAAGAGAGAGACGTGGAGGAAAGAGAGTGGATGAGTGGAGCGAGGGATGGACTGAGGTGAACAGTGATAAGACCAATGAAATCTGAGGCATTTGATTTTATATATATATATATATATATATATATATATATATATATATATATATATATACCTCATATTTCATTATATATAGTAGGGCTGTCAATCGATTTAAAAATGTAATTGAATTAATTACAGACTCTGTGATTAATTAATCTAAATTAATCGCATACATCATTTTTGCTGTGAAAGTATTTTAAACATTTCAATTCAAATGAATCAATGAATAACCAGCATTAGTTACATTAAAGTTAAAAAACTCTTTTTATTATTATTGTCACTGTTCAAATAATGACCATAACAATCAACAGTATGACCTAATATGCTGAGGAAATAAATTCAAAAGTGCTTCAGGAAGAAGATTTTTTCACTGTACATACAGCATCTCAGGCCACAGTTATAACCTAGGGGACATAATGAATACATTAACACTCCCTCAATGTCAACACTATTTCTCTTGTATGTGCCATGAATAAACTCAGGCAACAGAGACCAAAAGTTTAACATAGTGCAATATCAATTCAAGGGCTTTTTGTGTAATTGAACATAAACCTTCAATGAAAAACCAGCCCCTTTTACCACATTTCACACAACAAAATCAACATAGCAACAATTTCTCATTTTTAGGTTGTAGTCAGACACATCTGCCTCACTTCTGCTTCTCCTTCAGCCAGTCACTGAGACAAACTAGCTTCTCTCCATTCTCAGAGCTCAAGGCTGCCCTCTTTTTTTGGACTATGTTACCTGCAAGTGAAAAAAGTCTCTCACAAGGGACAGAACTGGCAGGGGCAGCCAGATCTTTGCGAGCCAGGACAGACAGCTGTTGATGGGCTCCTGCATGAGTTGTCCACCATGCTGATGCTTGGTTTCACCGTGTCATCATCTGAGTCTGTGTCTGAAGCAAAGAGTAGGAGGCTTCTCTTTTTCGGTGGCTCTTCTGCAGGCTCTGGGGTAGCCGTACTGGCTTTATTTTGCAGCAGAGCCTCAAGGCTGGTCCACACCTCTTCTCTGTCTCCTTTTTGAAGATACTTCAAGTCCTTGAAGCGTGGGTCCAGTGCTGAAGCTATGTTAAGCCATCCATTGTTGAGGTTTGCTTGCCGTTCAGACAGGTCCTTTTTAAAGGCAGTCTTGAATTTTCCTGTGTAGGCTGGGTCCTCCTCCGAATACTTCCATTTTGGTACAGGTGGCAGAGAGCAGGAAACACCACAGAGCAAGAAATATAAGTCTCACCTCCAAGGAGCTCAGTCACATATCTGCAGTGGATGATAAGAGATGCACACAGTAGATGTATTATCAGTGTCATAGTAGTAGCCTAGCCTACTTCACTTCGCAAAATAAAGTACATTTCTTCACAATAAATTAAAAAAAGACTGTGTGTGTGTGTGTGTGTGTGTGTAAGCTTTTACCTGCATGTTCAAGGATGGTTTCCAGCCTCTGAAGTTTGTCCCACTCAGATGTAGTCAACATAGCTCAGTGTAGCCTTGACAGCCTCCTGGTTCTTCAGGAGGTCATGGCGAGTGACGGGTTCCATCTCGTGGGAACGTCCTGAATCAGACTTTCTGTCAGTTGCCCAAGTTGATTTTGCTGCTCCAGCTCCTCTGTATTGGCAGGGCAATGTTTAAAATGTCCCACTGTCTCTGCGAGGCAAACAGTGATGCTTCTCTGTAACATATGAGCAACACAAGGCGTCTGCTCACATGGAAGCTTTCTCACCGCAGCAATCATGTTTCGGGGGCTGTCTGTGCCGAGTGTGGTGACATTTTGTTGAACTCCTCATACCTCCGCCACAGACAAACTGCTGGGTGCAGGCATCGGTGGAATGCCTGGTGTCTGTTTTTAGCATTGCTAACGCAAATGACTGGAGTTTCCACTCAGTCAATGATGTGTGCCTAACACCAAGGTAATTGTAATTGCTAACTGAAGTCCAGTGATCCCCTGTCAGAGCAAATTCCTTGCTGCAGACATTGCAGACGACTTCATTTTTATCAACTCTTCCATCAGGCCGTTTTTTATAAGTAAATGTTCCAATCAATGATACAGGCAGCACGTTCTCGTCTCCCTCCTTCATTTTACAGTCGAGGTCAAATGGTGGCTAAAACGGCTCCGGGTCAAAGGTCAATACAAATGGATTATGTATATATATATATATATATATATATATATATATATGAAGTCACTACATATATGATTACATAATGTTTGCCATGTGTGCATGTATGAATAGTGTATATGGATGCATGTGTTTGTGTTTATGTGTGTAGTTGGCTGTGTCTGGTGTATTTGGCCTGCTACATTCCTCTTCTGCAAATATAAGCTGTAAGCTGTATGAAAGCTGCAGTAATGATTGTGTAAAGCCGGCTTGTAGGCTGCTATTTGAAATATGCTCGGTGGGCTAATCAGAGTGCTGTGGTGCTGTTGTATGGTCAGAGCACCCTCACTGAAACGTCGAGCAACCCCATAGCACCTGCAAAAACCATCTCCGGCTGCTGATCTGGCAATGCAAAGGCTACTCTTGGAACGTCTCTGCAGGCATCTGCAAAGACAATAACTCACGGCAAGTGTGGACACACTTCACCAAAGTCCCTTAGCCTTCAGGTAACGTTAAGTGCATCAAGTAAATTTATATTTGCTGAATGAAAAAGTAGAATTATTATTATTTCAACTTATTGATTTGACTCCTGCTGCTGCTGTAGGATTGGGAACTGGAGTCAGACTACGTGCTAACTAACCCCACCACTGGTCACCAAATCATAGCAGCCAAAAGCTACATGTTTTCCTGAAGCCTTCTCTGACATGTTTATAAAAGGTTATGTTGTCTAGGATTTTAAGTCAAGCTTTCATAACAAAGACATTAACAGGTTATATTGTCTTGCTTATGCCATCTTTGCATTAACTTTGCGTGTCACAATTAATGGTAATGGTCATAAACATTCATAAAGTATGTTAATGACCGGTGTCATGTCATGGTTATAATAATAATAATAATAAATTGAATTTATATAGCGCTTTTCATAATGACAGTATTATGTCAGTCGTATACCCTTTCAAATAAAGTGTACTGTTTTTTTTTACATTTGCTGATGCTATGAAGTAAAATAAAGCCTGTGCACTGTGGCCGAACTGCTGTGCTTAGTTGCCATGTTTTATGGCTCAGGATCCATCAGTTGTTCTCTTTCAAAAGGCCGGTTGGCTTGCAGACTGATGCTATGTAGATCACGTTAGATCACCGGCTGTTTCTGAATGCTTCAGGATGGAACATTGCTCGCTTCATTTCACGCTGCTTTGACAAGAACCCGTGCAAGTTGCAACTCCCCGTAAAGGCCCCGTTGCTGTAAGGAAGTACTTATATACAGACACACACACACACACACACACACACACACACACACACACACACACACACACACAGATACACACACACACACACACACACACACACACACACACACAGATACACACACACACCACACACACACACACACACACCACACACACACACACACACACACACACACACACACACACACACACACACACACACACACACACACACAGATACACACACACACACACACACACACACACACACACACAAATACACACACACACCACACACACACACCACACACACACACACACACACACACACAGATACACACACACACACACACACACACACACACACACACAGATACACACACACACCACACACACACACACACACCACACACACACACACACACACACACACACACACACACACACACACACATACACACACACACACCACACACACACACACACACATACACACACACACACCACACACACACACACACACACACACACACACACAAATACACACACACACCACACACACACACCACACACACACACACACACACACACACAGATACACACACACACACACACACACACACACACACACAGATACACACACACACCACACACACACACACACACCACACACACACACACACACACACACACACACACACACACACACACACACACACACACAGATACACACACACACACACACACACACACACACACACACACACACACACACACACACACAAATACACACACACACCACACACACACACACACACACACACACACACACAGATACACACACACACACACACACACACACACACACACACACACAGATACACACACACACCACACACACACACACACACCACACACACACACACACACACACACACACACACACACACATACACACACACACCACACACACACACACACACACACATACACACACACACACCACACACACACACACACACACACACACACACACACACACATACACACACACCACACACACACACACACACACACACACACACACACACACACACACACACACACAGAGGAACATAGACACAGCAGCAACATGAATATGTAAGAGTAATAGGAACAGAGTGGATCTGTTCCTATCTCCAAATCAAACCAAGTGAATCATTGAGCTACATGAAAGCCAATTAGAGAAGGAGTAAGGGCCTCTTTTACAGTCGCCGCAGCCGACCTGTCGCGCGCCAATGTGACGTCAAAATGACCTAAATCTCGATGGTGTGCCAGGATTTTGTTTGCGTGACCAGAGGCCGTGCACCACTCTATTTTTTTCAGCGGCGCGAGACAAAGAGGAAACAGGAAGCGTGAACAAGTTTGAGGACATCGTGATGCCAGGACTCTCAGAGTGACTGCTAGTCTCTCTGGTAGACTTACTGGGTTAAGATGAGTTCTTTATGGTGAATGAAAGGCTTGATCCCACCAAGTAGCTCATCCAATCAAATCAAAGCATTGACGTCAACGCTGCTACTAGTTCTGACCTTGTTTATCTTTTTCTTCTTCTAGTCCGTAGAAAGAGCAAAGTCGGTAGTCTTTCCTCATTAGCACCACCTCTGTTCAGGAGAAGACTGCAGCTAGTGGCACGACCACCAGCGCGGGTATAAACAGTTACGGTGCTCCCATGATGTCACACTGGCGCTCAACAGCTCGGCTGCGGCGAGTATACCCCACGTTTAAGAGTGCGAAGAGGTAACTAAATACTACAGAGCACAGTACATTCAGGCTGCCGCGCTCTCTCTCTCTCTCTCTCTCTCTCTCTCTGTCTCTCTCTGTCTCTGTCTCTGTCTCTCTCTGTCTCTCTCTCTCTCTCTCTCTCTCTCTCTCTGTCTCTCTCTCTCTCTCTCTCTCTCTCTCTCTCTCTCTCTGTCTCTCTCTCTCTCTCTCTCTCTCTGTCTCTCTCTCTCTCTGGCCCACATACACTTCACCTCCACATCAATCTTTCAAGGCTTAGCCCCAAAATATAGAGCATACCTAATGTAGCGTGAGTCAACACACACACACATGCACGCACACACATGCACGCATGCACACAACACAGCACACACAGACACAACGTCAGCATGTAAACAGGAATATTAGTGAAATATTCACTGTCACTAGCCATGTAAACAGCTTAGTCAGAATACTGTCTTTTTCAGAACAAGGGCAAAAACCGGAATATTAAGTGCATTTGAACTGCGTTTCCAGCGGACTTGTTATCCCAATTTGTTTAGTGATAGTTTGGGAACCTGATAACAAGTGTGTAATGTCAAAGTGCTTCCTGTTTCTATGAGTGTTGGCTCGACATTCATTCATCAGTTGAAATGAATGATGTGAAAAACTAATGTCGTATATTTCATCCTGAGGCATCTTATATTTATATAACAAACTATTTATATGTGAAAGACCATTTTAACACAAAAGCTACATTCAGCTCTCTCCCTCCCTCCCTCCCTCCATCCATCCTTCCCTCCCTCCCCATCTATAATCCATTTTCTTCAAGGTTGCAAAGGAGCCAGCAGCAAAAGAGAGGGCAGAGTGAGAGGAGAGGGAGGTGGGGGGGGGAGAATTGGTAGAGGAAAGAGTAAAGCTAAAGGGAAGCCAAAAAATGATAAGAGAGATGGAGCGGGAAATGAGAATGAAACAGATGGAGGGCAGAGCTGAAGTAGAAAATAAGGAGAGGGAAGAAGAGAGGCCGGGGAGGGGGGGCAAAGAAGAGGGAGAGTAAATGAGAAGGGAGAGTGTCGGTGAAAGACGGGAGGAGGAGGAAATGAAGAGCAGAGCCAGAAGGCAGACGATGAGGGCAGAGGGAACAGGAGAAATGGGAAGGCTGCAGGAGGAATGGAAATCACGTGCTCCGTCTTACCCTAAATATGTCAGGAAAACACCCCCAAACTGTTCCGTTACACTCACATTGATTGTGAAATCCAATACTGATTGCTGATGTTTTTTGTTGTTCTTGTTGTTGTTGTTGACTGTGGGACCATTGGGTTGTGGGACCATAGGCACGCTCCTGACACAAGTCTGCATGGCTGCCCAGTGTTTTAATGAAATGCACCTCAGTGTGTGAGTGGAACCCAGTCTCACGTCAGTTTGTGATGGCATCACGAAAAGAAATCTATTAGATCGTGATACCATCACGATATGGAGCTTGCTCCCCGGAGTCTTTGTTTCTTTTCACCCAGGATGATGTCCCGGGATTAGGATGGCACCAAAATCATGGTTCCAGCTGTGGCTGGGATTCTGCCGCATTTCCCTGCTATGCCATGCTGCCCCCTGCTACGCTCCTACAACCACAATTTCACTATTCTGTTTCATTTTCTGTTCTGTGACTGTTGCCCCCATCCGGCTGCGTCAGCCACCGCCTACCAAGAGCCTGGGTCTGTCCCGGGTTTCTTCCTAAAAGGGAGTTTTTCCTCGCCACTGTTGCATTGATGCTTGCTCTTGGGGGAATTCCTGGAATCTCTGGAATTGTTGGGTCTTTGTAAATTATAGAGTGTGGTCTAGACCTACTCTATCTGTAAAGTGTCTTGAGATAACTCCTGTTATGATTTGATACTATAAATACAATTGAATTGATATTGTGAAGATTTACGTGATGGGGTCAGCTGTCATGTAGATATGGTCTCCAAAGTTTAACCACTGTAAGCACTGTTAAATATGGTAATAAGCTATTTTCACCTATTTAATTATTTGATTTTTAAAATCTGATGACACCAGTGTGTTCCCCATCCCCAAAAACCCCAGGGGGCATCCAGAATGATACGCTTTTAACTTCTAATTATGAGAAATATACCAATATACTTTAAAACTACAACTCCCATGCGTACTTGTAGTTCTTCCGGGGTGGGGGGGAGGACATGTTCGGCATGTGTTTCTGCCGTCTGCCGTGAATGGGCTTCATTCCATTTCAGATTGCCGCCGGCCGCCGGCCGACCGAGCAGACAATACATGAAACTGTATATTATTATTATTATTATTATTATCTTCATTGTTTAAATCCTCAAATACAATGTTAGACAAAAACATCAATATTACGAATATTATGTATTTGTATCTTTCCTATCTGTGGAGCGGTAATTACTGCGTCACTTCCTGAGTCTTTAGCTGATTGTTTTAAATGTTATTACGGTGCATAACTTACTGGAACACAACTGAACAACGTGTTGTTGTTGGTGACAAAACCACAGATTATATATATATATATATATATATATATATATATATATATACATTGAAGAGATACTGGCGTTAAAGACTCGCTGATTGCTGTCTGATTCTCTGAATGAATGACCGCGTTGCATTGTGGGATACCTGCTTAGAATGCGCTCCAGCTCGGCTCATATCATAACGTACTCTTCTGTCTTATTTACTGTAATATTTCACCGGTAATAAGACCAAAATAACATTATTAAAATAAAGAAATGAATAACATAACATCTAAATAAATGTTGATAGATGTAGCGTTATAGTTAAAAAATATCAATAAACATAAAGCCATCCAGCTTCCCTGGCCGAAATAGACCGAAGTAATAACAGTAAAAGAAATACATAAAAACCATGATACGATCTGGTGAATAAATGTTGATAAAAACAGTGATTATTGGGCTGAAAATACCAATAATAACGCAGCTGTATCCAGCTTCTCTGCTGCAGCTGATTGGCAGAAAGAAACGTGATGTAATCACCAAAGATGCTTCCCATTAAAATACATAAGTTTAAAAAACGTGACCCCATCGCAAAAATCTTCACAATTACGTGATGGTATCACGTTCTAATAGATTTATTTTGGTGATGCCATCATGAACTGACGTGAGACTGGGTTGGTGAGTGAGTGTCTGCATACAGTATGTGCATGCAGAATGGACAGTTAGAGATGATAGCCTCCTCTCCTCAATTGTGTCTCCCTCTCGTCTTCTCTCTCTCTCTCTCTCTCTGATGCAGATCAGGGGCAGTGGCCCATTGTTCTTCCTCTCCTCCTCCTCCCCATTTCCCAGAGCTCAGCTTCATGTCACAGCGTGTCTCTTTCACATGCAGAGAGCGCGTGCGTGAGTGCGTGCGTGCGTGTGTGTGGTGAGGCCCATCACAAGCATTGTTCACAATATTTAAAGTCGTTCTTTTGCATGATTCTTTCTCACGAAAGTCAGTTTTACAGATGGTAAATGCAATTCAATCAGGAAAGACTTGTTTGCAGATATGCAAAGATTTATTGTACGAGAATAAAATGTACATTGTTTTGGCGATTGGACTCCATCGCAAAATTAATACATTTAAAGATGTATATAGGGGTAGGGAACCAAGATATAACCCCCCGATGGAATCCAGACACCGGTGGTGGCGAAGAAGGTTTCGAAGACCAGGCCGAAGGAGGAACCACAGGGACAGTCGGAAAAGTCCTATGACAGGAGGTGGAAGGGGAGGAGTAGGGTCGAACGCCTTGTCTGCAATGACAGCTGTTACACAGGGAGAGAACACTTTTAAGCAGAAGTTGTAATCCTTGCCAATTCTGATTGGGTTATCGAACAGGTGCCGCCTCCAACATTTATTCAATTAGGGAGGGAACTGATTGTTAAGTCTTCCTGGTAGAATTTTCGCTGAGCTTCATAAGTGTGTGTGTGTGTGTGTGTGTGTGTGTGTGCGTGCGTGCGTGCGTGCGTGCGTGCGTGTGTGTGCATGCATGCATGTGTGTGTGTGTACGGATTAAATTGCCAGTTATGGTGTATTGAGTTAGGAATGGAAATGTCAAAATTGGATTACATTTCCCCAGTATCTCAGAAAATGTGATTATAATGAATCAGTGTCAGTCTGCTTAGTATTTACAGGAGTTCTTTAGAATGTAAATGTGCTGTATAATTCATGTGTTTTTACCTCTGTAGTTCTTGAAAGACTTCCTAGATTGTTGTGGTTTGTCAACTATAATGTTCTTTATATATTCTGGAGCGCAGTTTATTTATCCCTTCAAGCTAATTGAGATTTTTATTTTTGGGCCATATTTCCACATTTCAACCACATAAATGTGTGTGGCAGCTGCAGGAACCGTAGCTGTGTTCAGTATGTGATGAGAGCCTTCAGGTGAACAGCCAGCTGCTGGCTCGGCTGACATTATTTTACCCACGGTCGTCTCCCCTCTGCTGCTCACATGTCCAATATTAATTGCCTTTGATCAAAGGAGGGAAGGTTTGTGTGTGTGTGTGTGTGTGTGTGTGTGTGTGTGTGTGTGTGTGTGTGTGTGTGTGTGTGTGTGTGTGTGTGTGTGTGTGTGTGTGTGTGTGTGTGTGTGTGTGTGTGTGTGTCTGTGTGTCTGTCTTTGCGTGTGTGTGTCTGTGTGTGTGTGTGAGAGAGAGTGACTGCTCACAGTAGTTTGTGTGTGCTACAGGATTTTGTGTGTGTGCGTGCGTGCGTGTGTGTGTGTGTGTTTCTATGAGTGACAGGAGGGAATTGCTGGAGAGGATTACATCTCATTAAACAGTGAGATTGATCTGCTCAGCTCCAGATTGCCATCACAAGGATTAACTCTGCTGCTGATAATGAGTGACATAATGAACCTGTCCCCGCGGCGTTCATAGAAAGATGCAACTCTGGGCTTCTTCATCTCAGTATGAGGAGATAGTTTGGACTGTATTTGTCAAATACATCATGTGAAATGTGTGGTAATTAGCTAGCTAGCTAGCAAGTTACCAACTGGGGAGATGTACTTTGAGAATGTAAGACAACAACTGGAGCTGTGTGCAAAACTGTGGGTTTAAAGTGAACAACTAAGATAGCAGAAGTTAAATCTGTACTTTGCTTCGGGCTACCATCTGCTGCTTATGTAAGGGTCAATGCCCGACGAGGCGGCCATTGTCAGGTATTAATGGACAACGGCGAGGCGTGATGCGCGGAGGATGGTTGCCTCTGCCGAATACCTGACAATGGACACCTCGAAGGGCATTAACCCGCTTATACCATGGTCACTTGCCAAATAACATATTTTTAAAACTTTATTTCACATTTTAATTAGTTTTACAATCGAAATCTAAAGTTTTTACAAACAATAACTCTGTTTCCCTGGTTACGCCTGACGGTTTGACTAATAATGACAGATAGAACCCTTCAGCTTCAGCTCAGCTACGAGCCAGAAGGCTAACGCTATGCTAGCTAACGCTATGTTATCAAGATCCAAAGTCAATAACATTGTGTACAGTTGGCAATCAGTAAATATAAGGTATAAGACAGTATGTTAAACAACAAGACAAGCTAGCTATCCAGCCATGTCCCCAAAACAATATAACAACTTTAACGAACAATTTGATCCGCGTCGTAGCGACCTGAACAGTGAACGGGATGTGAGATAACATTCTCTGTGAAACAAAATCAGTCCAGAGGGGAAGTATAACTTACTTCTTGCAGTGTGTGTGTTAGCGCCATCCTGTGGTGATCAGAGGACGAGTTGGAGATAACAGAAAATAATGTCGTCCGTTGGCTCAGACAGTGCAGTAGTGTGATGGAGAATGCACTGTGCATGCACACGGTTGTCATTTTACTGAACTCATATTTCATAAATGCTACATGCAACAGATTCTCCCTGCCATCTGGTAAAATACGGACACTTGGTCAGGTGCCTTTGTCGTTGTTATTGACGCTAAAAGTCTCCTTTAGCATCATATAACGCGCTTTATCTCAATGTGCTTGGTCGGGACTATTGGCGTCCCTTTTGATGCCGTTATGTTATGGAAAAGGTTGTGGGTGGGCTTACATTTCCGTTACACGCGTGAAGAACGGGACGGTTGGGTTTAGGTAAAGAAGAACGGGACAGTTGGGTTTAGATAAAGAAGAACGGGACGGTTGGGTTTAGGTAAAGAAGAACGGGACGGTTGGGTTTAGGTAAAGGAGAAAGTGACTTTAGGAAAACGTGACACATGGGCAGTGATGGACTGGCAATCTGGAATTTGGGCAAATGCCAGAAGGGTCGCCCCCCTTATCGTCCTCTATGGGCCACTACTGATAATTAGTCTTTGGTTTATTTTGATAAGTTATTTTATGCATGCAGCCACAAATATTCTGCGGAGCTACAAGAACAAGTTTGATTCATAAACATAAACGCTGGTTTGCAGTGTTTTGCAAGACCGCTAGCATCCTGCACTTGTCCTAACTAGCTTAGCTTAGCTTACCCGTCTCATCGTCTTCATTTGGCGTTTGACTAAAAAAAGAAAAGTTAATTGAACGCGTCACTTTCTAATGCTCTCTTTTTTAAATTGTCACTTAGTTTTTCAGTGCTGTTTTGCGCTTTCTATTACCCGTTTAAAACAGCTTATTTTTGCTCTCGGTGGCATCCTCCAACAAGCACCAATGACTGAAGTGTACACGGACGGTTTGTTAGTTTTTTTAGCAAGGTGTTGCCGTCGGAGGACTCAAAACATAAATACGTCATCATTAACCAGGCTGCACCGTAGACTGTATATTGATATATACAGTCTATTGTATATTGATATATACAGTCTATGGGCTGCACTCTGCGAGTGGGCTGCATGAATGTAGAGAACTGCAAGAAAAAATAAATACTGTAAATACAAAGAGTGGCTGCGAGTGCAACCAGCCTAGGGACAGCATCTATGATATTCAACTATGATTTCAACCCGGCCCTCACAACCAAAAAACCAGACCGGCCCACCGGGAGTTCTCCCGGCGCTCCCGATTAGCCAATCCGGGCCTGCTGGCTACCGTAGTCGCTCTTACTGCTACGTCATCTTCAGACCCGGTGTAGATGCTCTGCCGTGCAAAGCGAAAAGACCGTAACTCAGTTTTGGCCGAAAATTAGTTATTGTCATTTTTGGAACATTAAAGATCTGCTTTATCATGTGGACAAATATCTTGAGTCAATGTTATTGTTTTAGGAAGAAAATAGTGCGTTGTCTTTTCTGTAACTTCAAAAGCTGTAGAGAAGCCAAGGCAGAATTCTTTGTTTCATGGTGCTTCAGAATGCTCAAATCGAGTTAAGGTATTCTGTAAATGTGATGGCCGCGCTGCTGACACACACACACACACACACACACACACACACACACACACACACACACACACACACACACACACACACACACACACACAGCAGCAGAGGACATGTACCTGACTGGGAAAGATACCGCAACGCTCGTTATATGTAAGTAGGCATACACATGTAGGAATGTCTGGGCAGTCCACTCTCGTCCACCGCGCTGTTTACGCAAACACAGCTCTACTCTACTCTAAATAGCGAATTTCGACAAACATGCTAAACCAAAAGCTGTCGGTCTGTAGTCTAACTGTTTGGGCCCTATCTTGCCCCCAACGCAATTGACTTTGTACACCCACGCATGTATCATTCCTATTTTGCACCCGACGCACAGCAGACTTTTCCACACACACACACAACAGGAGCAGGTGGTGCGTTTGGAGGCCCACGCTCCATGGCTGAGGCAATCCTCTCCAGACTTGAGGAGATGCGCCCGAGAGGCCGCAGCAACATCGCCACCCGGTCAAGACGGACATTTATTACTTTGCTGCATCCCAGACGGCTCCTGCTCCAGCCCTGACGAGAACGTCTCCTCGGCTGTGAACCGCTCCCGGCGTGCGCCAAGCAAATCCGCCGTCATAATAGCAATCCGCCATGGAACAAGTGCGCCTGCTCTTAAAGAGAATGTGAGATGAAGCTCTGATTGGTTTATTGCACGTTACGCCCAAACTACACCTAGCTACTTCAGACCAACCCATTTCCGGTTTCCGAGCTCCGCCCACAAAGCTACTTGTGTTTGGCGTTTGATACTTGCGTTTCAGATCGTTAAAATAGGGCCCTTTATCTTAGTTTGCCACAAATCTTGAAATTTGGACAAATTCTTGTAAACTTAACTGCTGAGTGAACTAACCATCCTCTCTGCAGAGCATCTATGGATGTATTATAAGACCAAAACAAACCAGCTTGGCTACTTAATATGCACGTGAATGACGCAATCTTTATGTTCACGTCTTCATTCTTGCAATGAGTCTAAATTAGTTCCTCATATTAAAACAGAATAACATGCTTTATATGCATTAAAACATCAAAACACACTCATGCTTATTTCTGACGTCTGTCAGAGAGAGTGTGTGAATCAATCATGTGACTGCCTGTGTGGCACTAGTATGAGTATGAAATACAGAAAAAACTTATTGATATATCATTTTCATATATCATATATTTCATATATCATATGTTGATAAATGTGAAGCCATTTTTATCATAGTGAGTTCAATAGGGTTAACATTGCTTACATTTTAAGTGAAAGTTATCATTGTTATCATAACATTGTGCTTTAAAATAGAAGGTAAGGTCTTTTGCCTTGGTATGGTGAGAACTACGGGTTGGTACGTGTGATGGAAGAACACTGCTGAATGCAGTGTAGGTTACAGTGGAATTTACTGGTTAGACTGTTAACCAAACATGCCATCAGACCTGGTATTGCACCGTTTCAAGGCACCCTGTGGAGTTAGTACACAAATATAGTCTCTGTTGACTCAACAGAACTCGTTGCTGTGTCTAAATGTATATCTGATTTCCCAGTTTTCTTCCCATTGGATCATTGCTGTTTTCCATGCTGACTCGGCAGCAGTGCTGCAGAGAAAACAGGCGAGTGTTGAGAACCGAGGGGCCACATTTAAATAACAAATGGAGCTGTGAGCGTGTATGCTAATCATTGTCATAATTGCTGAAAATGGATGCTGTTAATGTAGATAATTACAGTCTTTAAACTTTGCACATTTACATGTGTGTTTTGTTGACGAGGCTGAAATCAGAGCAGTTGAATGTGTACAAGCCATCCCTCGCTCTCTTTTCCTCCTTTTCCTCCTTTTCCTCTCTTTCTCCTCCTGTCTTCCCTCAGGAGGCATGGGGCTTTACAGCGTGTGATTTTGTCCTCCACTATATGGATGAGGACTGGTGGGTTAAATTGCCCGTCCTGCACACACACAGTGTACGCCCGGCAGACACACAGCTGACAGCCTAACAGGTGCATGAGGGGAAGGCGGGCTCGGACACACGCGGCGGTTACAGGAACGTGGCTGCATGTGTCCACGACGACGCATGCACGTCGTGGCTGCGTGAGCGGCACAAGTCCACAGCTTCCTGTGGAACACGAAAATGTGTCCGAGCCTCCCGGACAAAAAAAATCATACTAACTGCCCCAAGCAAAGGAGTTCAACTATCTCTTGGTCTTGTCCAAATGCTGAGAGGCCCTGCGGCATAGACCCAGAACAAGCTGGACAGATTATACATATATCTGGTCTGGCCTGGGAACGCCTCTGGGTTCCCCAGGAGAAGCTGGAGAGACTGACACCTGGAATACTTGCCACTGCTACCTGGATAAGCCAGGGGTTGATGCATGGACTGGATTGGAGTGAAGCTAAAACATCTGGATGGCCCCCTGGTGGCTGGCTGCAGTATAGGTCATAACTCCTGTCCCCTCCATGTTAGTGGATGGGACATGGACCAAGCTATGTTTTTTAGGTAGTTCTGATCTTGTTTTTATTATTTATTTGACGCTATAAAACACAGGCTGAAATGTCATGATTGACAGCTGTAATTGACTGGTGATTGGTCGAGCGGGTGTATGGGCGGGACATTTAGACCTCGGCTCCACCGCCCGATGACTGACTGCAGACTCTGGCTCCAAAATTACAAGATGGCAACGCCTGTATCCGGGACTTTTTAGCTTCAATTTTGTACAGTGGGAGGAAGTGGAGACACGTCGTCCATCTCTATATCCAGTCTATGGGATAAGTGGATGAAAATGCATGGATGGATGGATGGATGGATCCACCTGCTAATAAATCCCCAAGTTCTTTTTTTTGTACGTTCCAGAATCTTTAGTAAAGCTGACAAATCACTGTCAGTATTTCAGCAGCACGTGGCTGGTTGTGGAGAAGATGTCTCCTGCACGCTCCATGCAGCTGAAGCGATTTGAGATTACAGGGGAACACTGTCCCTTCTGTGTCTGGGAGAGAGGCAGCCCTCCCTCCAGGCCTGCTCGCCATCTGACCCACGAGCTGCATCAGCCTGCTCGCCCCGAGCCAGCCAGGGTGATGGACAGCAGTGAATCAGAGAGAGGAGTGTGTGTGTGCGCGCGCCCGCCCTGCGGGCAGCCTGTCTGAGCTGCATTGTATCATGTTGGCATGGCGGCTGGCTTTCTGGCATTGTGCTCATCCTATTAGCTTGTTGACTGACTGCCTGCTTCCTGCACAGAGCGCTGACTCTGGATTATAGCATGGCAGCTATTACCTCACCTCATTATCCTCATCACCTGAGATGATGGATTTCATCATCGCTTAAAATAAACTGAGGAGGTCTTCCCCTGCCCGATGTGTAGCGTGGCGTTGGGCCCATTGGGCGCTTGTGTAATTAACTCATAATTACATTAACTCTATGCAGTCATAGAACATGCACATGCTGCCAAGACATGTTTAAATACTAGACACCGTGTTACGATATATTGTAATGTGTTTCCAATATAGCAGTAGTGTATATCAGCTACTTCAATACAGAATGCGTGGGTGCCTCTGTGTGCGCGCATGTGTGTGTGTGTGTGTGTGTGTGTGTGTGTGTGTGTGTGTGTGTGTGTGTGTGTGTGTGTGTGTGTGTGTGTGTGTGTGTGTGTGTGTGTTGTGGTGTATAAGCAGTGCCAGGTTGTGACAGCAATGTCTTTGTTGCTCCTCTCCTGACTGTACCACCCTCCTATTCTGCCCTGTCTCCCTCCTACACACAAACACACACACACACACACAGGCAGACATGTCTGTGATGTGACAGTAAATCTGAGGCAGCCTGTTGTTGCCTGTCTGCTGATATACAGAAAGCTAAGGCGTGATATGGGTTTTGCGTGGACCGTTGTGCTTCGGAAAGGCTGGTGACCGGCAGAGCAACAGGTCGGCCAGCTGATTTTCTGACAGACTTAGTGCTCAAACAACCTAGTGCCAGCAGCAGCACTGGCTGATTTCTGTGTACATGAGGAACTGACTGACATCCATGTTGTAGCATCCATCCTGCCTCAGCTCCCCCGCTCAACAACGCCTCTCAATTATCATAATAACGTTTTGTCATTCTTGTTGCTATGAACATGTATAGGGTCGAGTTCCAACAGCTTATAATAAAAATAACAATAATCACTTATATAATTACAATTTGGCACATGTAAACAAAATCAACAATTAGCAGTCACACGCCTTAAGACCTTAGCTAATGTTAGCAATTAATTCAAAGAAACCAGGATTATTACAAAAATTAGACAAATATGTAATAGTGCGTGCGTGCGTATATGTGCGTGCATGCGTGCGGTGTCCAGATGGCCCTCTGTAGGCTCCATGCAGGTGGACTATCAGGTGTCAACACAGACTCATTTGAGATGACAGTACACCTCAAAGACATTAGAGGACACACACACACACTGCAGGAGGCACTCCTTTACTTTCTCTCTCTCTCTCTCTCTCTCACCTTTTTGTCGTCTTTTCGCCGCCTTTTCGTCGTGTTTTTGTCGTCCTTTTGTCGTCCTTTTGTCGTCTTTTCGCCGCCTTTTCGTCACCTTTTCGTCGCCTTTTCATCGTCTTTTCGGCACCGCTTTGTCAGTATCCTTTTCGCCCTCTTTCAAATATATATTCAGTCATTTTGTGTTCTAATACAAGAACACATGCCCAACTCACTCTCCCCTTATTTTGCTTGAATAAAGCGCCGTTGCAGCAGCGTTGGGAAGCACACACCCATCCCTGGTAGATGAGTGCTGCTGTGCAGACCTTTAGGGCTCCAAATATTATAAATCTCTGTGCAGTGTTTCTTGCGTCTAATTTAAACGTCCCCTTTCATTTCTTCAATGCAGTCTACAGAACAGTTTACAGTGCTCAACTCACTTATTGTTGGGCACCAAAACACACTTCTGTGTGTGTGTGTGTGTGTGTGTGTGTGTGTGTGTGTGTGTGTGTGTGTGTGTGTGTGTGTGTGTGTGTGTGTGTGTGTGTGTGTGTGTGTGTGAGGTGAATGGACTTGGAGGGACGTTGCTATGACTATGACAGGCAGGGCAGGGCCATGCGGTGCGTTGCGGGGGTGCGGCATGCAGGCACTGACAGTTTGCAAGCAGCTCGTGCCGCGTCTTAGCGGGATAATCCACTGTAATCCCACGCGGGGGAGTCGCCCACCCTCCCCTACCACATCCACATTCCCTCTTTTTTTCTCCCACAACCTCCCCTTGGCTCTGCACCCCTTGGGATAGGAAGAGGGGGAGGAGGAAGAGGGGGAGGAGGAGGAGTGAAGGAATTAGCATCTGTTACCGCTCTCGCTCAGGTTGGCTCCTCTGAGGAGAGGGAGGGGAAGCCTCTAGCTGTCATGGAGTAGTCAAGCCGCAAATGAAAAACGACAGGGGACGACCCATTAGAGCCCCCCCCCCCCCCCCTCCCTCTCTTTCCCTCGCCATCCCTTCATCCCTCCATCCTTCTCTACTCCTCCCTGTTCCTTTGTACTCCCCTCTAACCCTCCAGTCTGCACACTTCTTTTCCTTCCTTCTATCCCTCCTCAGGTTCCCACCTTTCCTCTTCTCATTTGTTCTGCTGTCTTGTCCTCTTCAGTCCCATCTCCATCCTTTTTTGTATTCTCCTGCAGCCCTTCTCTAGTCCTTCTCTTATAGTTTGACTGGTCTTGCTCTTCTTTCTATCCTTTCTGCTTCTTCTCTTTCTTCCTGTGCAGTTCACTCAACAACGCCCTGCCTGCTAATGACGCTGAAATCGATTCATGCTCTATAGCTGACAGATAATTGTGGAAATGTCAAAAGCACGACAGTTCTGGTTTTTCTTCTGTATCAGGCAAGGCCATTTGGTGTGTGTGTGTGTGTGTGTGTGTGTGTGTGTGTGTGTATGTGTGTGTGTGTGTGTGTGTGTGTGTGTGTGTGTGTGTGTGTGTGTGTGTGTGTGTGTGGAAAAATAATGTTCTAGTAGAAACCCAGAATACACGTATGAACCTGAAAAGTAACATAATGTGGGACCTTTAAATGTGTCTTTCTGAGAGTTGTACATACCCCGCGTGACCTTCTAGGATACACTGTAAAATGAAAACTTCTGTGTGAGTGGCAATGCAATAATGTTCTCAAAGAGAAATCCACTTAAAACCACATTCTACACACAATCCACTGTAAAGACTGAAGGATCATCCAGCACACAGTCTGAGCACAATGCTCCATTGCTGCTGCTGCTGCTGCTGGCTGACGAAGGTCAGGGCCATCTCCTCTCCCAGGGGTCATTGCTGCGTCCTATACCATACGACCATGTGACTACACACAGAGCAAAGAGCATGGTCACATAATGTGGCCTGTGTGACGGACCAGAATCAGACAAACCGATCTATTCACAGGCACAATGGGAGCAAACACACACAGGCACTGTGTGTGTTGAGGCAAGTCGCAAAGTGACCTTTTTGTTAGTGGGGGCAGCAGCATTGAGGGCAACAACTTGTACATTTCCAATAAAGAATCATGATGCAGCTGACTTAGAGCTTATATCGACTGAAAATAATCATTAGTGGCAGCCCTAAACTAAACATAAAGCGAGTGTATCTAAATGTTCGCTATGGGCAACCTGCTGCTGTCTGACGAGTCAAATATGTGTCCTTGAGTTATTATTCAAGATTCAAAACCTGTCTTGTTTTGCTGATTGGAAACAAATGTACTCTCATGTGATTCCTTTAGAGAGGAGATAGAGAAAGCATGTAGGAGTGAAGAAGAAGTGAATGAACTCCGATAGAGAAAGACATAAGAGAGCCGAAGGGAGAGGATAACAGACATGAGGAGAAATAATAATAATAATTTTCATTTATAGAATATATAGAATACACATGTACAACGAGATTAAAAGCAGCTCCTTTTCCAGTGCCAACATGTAACAATATGTAATAAAATAAGTGCAAAGAAAAGTAAGGTGGTAAGGTGTACAGTTCTGAGATACTATATACATATATAAAAAAGAAATATAGATATGGTTTAGGTAGATATGGTTTTATGTACAGTGTGATATGCAGTGTGAAGTAATTATATTGCACAGTAATGAAATTGCACAGAATTGTCAATAATATCAATATATTTATATATATATATATATATATATATATATATATATATATATATATATATATATATATATAGCGCCTTTCAAGAAACTTTGGATATCTGCAGGGAGGGTGTTCCAGAGGGAAGGGGGTGCAACACTAAAGGCTCTGTCTCCAAAGGTACTGAGTCTGGTGTGCAGAATGGCAAGAAGGCCAGCGTCTGAGGACCGCATGTTTCGGGGTGGGGTGTATGGATGGAGGAGGTCGGAGAGGTACTGTGGGGCCAGGGGCATGGAGGGATTTGCAGGTTAGAAGGTAGGATTTTATATGTGATGCGGGACTTGATTGGGAGCCAGTGAAGGTGGATGAGGGTCATGTGCTGCCACGTCTTGGTGTGGGGGAGGACCCTGGCGGGAGAGTTTTGGACATACTGATGGTTTGGTGCTGATATAGAGCTGTGTATCATCGGCGTAGCAGTGGAAACTGAGACCATGTTGCCGTATAATCTACCGAGGTGGGAGCATGTAGATGGTGAAGAGGATGAGTCCGAGCACAGAGCCTTGAGAAGCTAGCCGGCCGAACGGGTGTCTCAAAGCTACCAAGTGATCGGCGGAGACAGGGAGATAGAAAGCAGGGAGCGTGCCATGCACCTGAAGACCCTCCACAGTCCACTCAACAGCACCCATGCAAACCAGACTCAGAGTGCATGGGAAATTCAGGAAACCAAGTCTAGTGCTGGGGACTCCATTGCAGTAGTCCAAACAGGAGGTTATGAAGCATGTATGATAAAATTAAATATAATTAAATGAAATACATGGAGGAGTTTATTCCACCTCAGCAGGGAGTGTGTTTGCCAGTGTAAGCGGGGGTACGGTCCCCTGGGGCTACTGTTTACACAGCCACCGCATTAAAGAAACAATCTGCTTAATTAATGCCAGGGTTTTTAATCTGCCCTATTTAAATCAACGCGCACGTGCCCCCATCTCTACAATAGAGACATTCTCCCCTGTGTACAGCTGAAATGCAAAATATCCTGTGCCGATTATTAAATCATATTGATTGAAGGTGCTCCCTTTGCTCCCGCTCAGAGCTGCACTCATGTGATATATGTCTCATTTTTTAATTAAAGGGCCGTTGCTCTCAAGTTCACAAGGACGTATATCTTCTGTCTAATTAGAAGTGACTGCAAGTTGACTTTACATGTGCCATTTGGTGGACGTTTTGCTCCAAAGGGTCTCACAGTGTCATCAGTGCATAGTGGGTGTTTTCAGTATGGGTACACATCTGATGATAAAACATGAACATATACTGTACATACAAAGAGTGAATGCCATAGAACTTAAATTCATGAACACTACTAAAGTGCAGCCACAATTTAGTAAAATAAAATAAATTCAAAATGTCAAATACTATAGTAACAGTATAAAACAGTGGTGCAACAGCAACTGAAATGATCAACTCTAGTGCCATCCCCTCAAAACTGAAGGCTTGCATACTGTACATATCGCTGTTTTCCTGTGTAAAATATTGCCAAATTGCTGACATTTTGCTAATGCTAGCGCTGACTACCGTTACACCAGAGACGTGTTATTATGGAACCCACACAACTTCTAGGCAAGACCCGCCCTTTAATAGCCTTCGCACATTACTATTGGCCAGGTGTCCATGCTTACGCCAGGTTACGTAACCTGATTTGTTCAGGTCCTATCCCCTGACCAATCGGCTATCCTAACCTTAACCACTCAAAGTCAATGTTTGGTAGGGCGGGACTTGCCTAGAAGTTGCGTGGGATCCATTATAACGCACCAGAGACGGTTTACAAAGAGCTGACCAGGTGCTGCAGCCTTTGCAGGACGCAGCCTTTGCGGTCTTCTGTGGTGGCAGCACTGTGCAACTTGCTATGTAGGCTTCTGTTTCAAAGCAGCAAAGAAGAATCGAGTTTTGGTCTGGTTACCTGTGGACAGCTAGAATCGAAGTTGAACCTTGTGGATATAGACTAGCGGACAGCTAACCTTAGCAAACGGCTGTTTTATCAAGTATCAAAGTTGATTTTGGCCGATACCAATACCAGCATTTTAGGCAGATTGTAAATTATGGTCTAATTTATTTTAAAAATAGAGGATAAAGCAGGGATGCTTTAGGGACTACACACCGACCTGCCAATCAGGACAGAGGCTTAGCCATGCTAACCATGGCACTGTGGACATTAAAATAGCTATGAACTTGTTTTGGCTGTTGTCCTTAAACTGTGACTTTGTTTTGTTTTTAAGTTAACCGGAACACTTTGGTTGCCTAAAAATGTCTTGTTCAGGATTCTGCCAACCTAGCTAGCTAGCTTCCGCTAGCGTTAGCTGGTAACTTAAGGGAAAGTCTGCAGATTTTCTGTTCTGCCATACATGCAGATGAATGGCGACAGTATGCAGAGGGTCCGAGTTTACCTGCCAGTAAATCTCCGCTGGCCGGCTCGCTTCAGAAGGGTGTAAATTGGCAACTTTCCTTCCTTAGCGTTTAGCGCCATTGCAACCATGAACACCACTGGCTTGGCCAGTGCTGCGACCGTCATCTTCCTAGCTCCACCCTCTCGTCAAAAATGGTCACATCCGGTTTCAAAAAAACCAAGATGGTGACGGCCAAATTGCCAAATTCAAGGCTTCAAAATGGCAGTCCATAAACCAATGGGTGAAGTCACTGTTGTAAGGGTGCTTTGGGGCCGATCACCGATCACCGATCACCGATCACTTTTATGAACTGAAAATTACGCCATTACATAACAGTCACACATGTTTAGAGAATGTATCAGGAACTGTTTGGCTTTCTGTCCTAGCTCAAAATCTAAAAAATGTCCTTTCAATCACTGCAGACATTTCTTCAGCACACACAGACACACACACACACAGACACAGATACACACACACACACACACACACACACACACACACACACACACACACACACACACACACACACACACACACACAGATACACACACACACAGACACAGATACACACACACACACACACACACACACAGACACAGATACACACACACACACACACACACACACACACACACACACACACACACACACAGATACACACACACACAGACACAGATACACACACACACACACACACAGACACAGATACACACACACAGATACGCACACATACAGAGACACACACACACACACACACACAGAGAGACACACACACACACACAGATGCACACACAGACACACACACACAGACACACACACACATACACTCACACACACACACACACACACACACACACACACACACAGACACAAACACACAGACACAGATACACACACACACACACACACACACACACACACACACACACACAGGCTGACAGACACACACACACACACACACACACACATACACAGAAACACACACACAGACACACACAGACACCCACACACACACAGACACACACACACACACACACAGACACACACACACATACACAGAAACACGCACACAGACACACACACACACACAGTAATATGTAATAATTAGGGCTGTCAGTTTAACGCGCTATTAAGTTCAAGTTCAAGACCTTTATTTGTCCCCGAAGGGCAATTCGTTTTGCTGCAGTAGCAAAGTAGTTAACATACAATACATGACAACAAAACATCAACATCATTGGAATTTAAAATTCAAGATCAGACTAATAGATAAATTCGTACCACTAACATTAAAAATTCAGTATACCTTATGTGCAGATGTTACCTGTTTTTTACAGAGTTAAGCAGAGAGATAGCGGACGGTACAAAGGAGAATTTATATCTATTTGTTTTGGCGTATGGCTGACTAAGGCGGGAACCAGAGGGCAGCATCTTAAATTCTGCATGCAGAGGGTGAGAACTGCAAGACATGATGGATTCAGCCTTTTTCAGTACTTGTCTATTGTACAGCTCAATCAGTTGTACCTGTTGAGTCCCGATAATTTTGCTGCTAACTTTATTTACCATTGCTAATGTGTTTTTCTGTTTTAAAGTAAGAGAAGCATACCAGCAAATACATGAAAAAGTAAAAACGGACTCAATAAAAGATTTATAAAACAATGTCATCATGGATCTGTCTACTTGAAACTTAGCTAACTTTCTCAGACAGAAGAGACGTTGCTGACTTTTCTTATTCAGCATGTCTGTGTTTAGGTCAAAGGTCAACTTATTATCAATAATGATTCCCAAGTACTTGTACGACTCAACAAATTCCACCTCTTTTCCATCAATAATTGTCTTTTCAAGAGTTGGATGGTGACGTCTAAAATCAATGCACATTTCCTTTGTCTTTGTAACATTTAGGTCTAAAAAAGCTTCTTTGCACCAAGTTAAAAAATAAGGTAGTACCGGGCCGTAAGAAGTTTCAATGTTGTCCATTAAACCTACTATGACTGTATCATCTGCAAACTTTAAAATATAGTTATTGATGAGTTCACTCCGACAATCATTTGTGTACATAATGTACAGAAGAGGAGAGAGAACACAGCCTTGAGGGGAGCCGGTTGATGTCACTGAGATTCCAGACAGGTGTCCATCTACTCTCACTCTCTGTGTCCTGTTAATAAGAAAGTCCAAAATCCAGCCCACCAAGTTGTGATTTAGCCCAAAGTTTGTAATGAGCTTCTGCACCAATAAATGGGGCTGGATAGTGTTAAAAGCAGACGAGAAATCCGCAAAAAGCAGTCTAACATGGTTTTTATGTCCCTCTAAGTGCTTATATATGAGGTTAAGCAGAGTTATAGTCGCATCCTGCACCCCCCTGTTGGCTCTATAAGCAAACTGCAGGGGGTCGAGTAGGTGTTCAATTTTTCCCAGCAGTTCTTTCTTTATAATTTTTTCAAAAGACTTCATAACTAATGAAGTTAGAGCCACAGGTCTATAGTCATTTAGAATTTTTGGGTGTTTGCTTTTTGCGATTGGAATAATTATTGATTGTTTCCATAAATTAGGGACTCTGTGTTGACACAAAGATAAATTAAAAATATAATAAAAAATAAAACCTAATTGATCTGCACAGAGGGTCAACATGCGGCTACTAATGTTGTCGGGGCCAGTGGTTGTACAAGCCTTACTATATTTAAAAGTAATCACAACATTTCGTTCAGAAAAAAAAGGAGTAGGAAGACCAGAGCTGATTACTGTCCTTTAAATCACCCGTTTCTTTACTAAAATCGTGGACATCAAACCTAGAATAAAACTTGTTAAACTCCTGTGCCAGGTTAGAGTCTGCCGTAAAAACCTTCTAAAAATATATTTTTCCTTGATTTGTCATTTAGTCCAACAATATTCTTGACACGGTCCCAAGCTGAGCCCAAATTATTGTTACTTAGTTGTCTTTCTAATTTATCTTTATAGCCTAGTTTGCACCTTTTTATTTCCCTTTTGATCTCTTTTTGTATAAGGTTAAGTTCAGTAATACTGCCCTGTTTAAAAGCATATTTTTTCTTATTTAACAGGATTTTAAGATGTTTGCTCACCCAAGGTTTACTGTTTGGGTAGATTTTTACCTCTCTATCCGGAATTACAATATCTTCACAGTATGAGTTCCAGGAACTGACAACATCTGTGAGCTCATCCAGGTCCCTAGATGATGTTATAAACTCCTCCCACACTGTACAGTCCAGGCAGCCTTGCAGTTCTTGTACAGCATCCTCAGACCAGAGTTTCACCCTTTTGGTGACAACTACCCCCTCTGTAGACATGTACGATAAGCAGGAATAAGATGTACACAATTATGGTCTGCTGTACCTAGTGGAGGGAGCGGTATAGTTAACACCGTTAACGCAAACCCATTTTAACGCTGACAATTTTTTTATCGGGCGATTAACGCATAGACAGTTAGCCAGACAGGAAGTAAAATTATGAATCCCACTATGGCCACGTCAAGATCCGCCCTACGAAGCAGCTCGATTGGTTGGGGCTAGGGAGTAGTTAGGATAGCGGATTGGTCAGGGGATAGGAACTGAACAAATGGGGTTACGTTACCTTGGACGCCTGGCCAATAGTAGTGATTGAAGGGCGGGTTTCGCAGACCGGAAACTTGCCGCTGTTTGGGCTTGCTAGCTTGCTAGCCGCGTAGCTAGATAGTAGGTTAGTCACGGCGATTATCTTCAGAGCGAGCGAGTAGTGACTCTACAGTCAGTGAGAGAAACAAAGTGTCTCCTCTGTTCTTTCTGACCACGGTGGGAAACCTGGAGCAGGAAAACCCTCTCCTTGATTTTACGTTGGTTATGAACGTGAACGAGAACCAGGAAATGAGTCACGGGAAACCAGTTGCTATGACGACGGCTATGCCGCTGACGACGCTATGAGCCCATAGACAGTAGGTCGAGCCACGCTCGCCTCAGGCATGAGGCAGTACTACCTGTAGTACTATCTGCAGTACTATCTGCAGTACTACCTGCAATGGAACATCGAGGTAACAGCGTTACATTATGTGACAGATTATTATCATGGATGTATTAAGAGAACTAAGATTATTAGCTCCAAGTGTGAATGTTAATGTGAAATTGAACATAACATATATGACAATGTTGTTTTCAATAAAAAAACATTTGCACAAAGCAAGCCAATCTACTTTTCCATGCTGATAAGAGAATTAAAATGAGAAAATATAATGGGACAAAAAGAAATCAAGGGACATTTAGAATAGATAAAAATTTGCGATTAATCGCAATTAATCGTGAGTTAACTATGACATTAATGCGATTAATCACGATTAAATATTTTAATCGCTTGACAGCACTAGTAATAATGTAACAACTAAAGAGCCCATTTGTCCGCATCATTTACTTGTGTACTTATGTTCGTCATTATACATAACATGCATACAGCCTTTAAGATTTTGAATGCATTTGATGACTTTAACTTGTAACAAAGTGGTTTTTAAATTGTGGTATTCAAATGTTTCCACAAGTGCAAGATCTGAATACTTCATCCGCCATCATGTAGTGTGATTCTGGCAGAGAAGGAACAGAGGCAGGACACAATACATACCACAGGGAATAGAGAATGAGGATGAGGCAGCATGCATCTTGTTTGTGTCTGAAAGGGCGTTTGGTGTTTGAAGCCCCCAACCTCGTCTTCCAGGCAGCTCTGCCTGGAAGGCACTATGATTAGACAATGGTTAGGGTTAGGCGGTTAGGGTTAGGTGCCTTGAAGTCGACGGTCGCAGTGCTACCTTGAAGTCGACGTTGGGGGCTTAAAACACCATCGAGCGTCTGAAAGACAGAATACGGAGAAGAGAGAGGGGGCGGCTCCCTGTTTAGCGGGCACAGGCAGAGAACTGAGGGGGAGAGCAGGCATCCCTCACTGTAGAGTCATGGAGGGATGCGGAGGCAGTGACGATGGTCTTTGCTGCTGGGGGGGATTTGTGTCAAGGCAGCAGGAATTAGGTTGGCCTTCGCCTGTACGCATGAATACTCCTTACACACATATATACACTATGCCATGCTTTCTACCTCCTGGTCCCAGGGCTTCCCTCTACATTGCATTTGTATTTGTCGTCCACTCTCTCCAAATCGGGCCACGTTTAAGATGTAAGATTGAAGAATGTAAGACACCAAATGGTCTGCACATTACAACACTGACAGATATGTTCTATACGAGACAACGTGCTGTATATAAAGAAGATGCAGTAAAAGTGAAGTCTCTCCCAAGTGCCTGTCCCTTTGACTCAGTCTCTCTCCACCCATCCCCCATCTCAATCCTCCCTCATCCTCTCCTCCATCCCCTCTCTCTCTCTCCTCCTGCTGCTCCCACCCCCGAGCCATGACCCTCTCCTCCTCCTCCTCCTCTCACCCCCACCCCCCACACCCCCCTGCTGACCTCTTTCCTTCTGCCTGGCTGTGCCTCCCTCCTTAGTGCATCGCCCTCTCTACCCATCTCTCCCTGTCTCCATGCAGCGGTTTTGGGCTCCTCCCCCCCACCCCTCCCTCCTCCCCTCCCCACCCAACGGATGACACAGCCGATACCATCCTCAGCCCCTTCTCTCGCTTTCTCTTTCTATGCATCACTTTCTTTTCCTCACAATCCAGCGCCTGCGTTTTTCTCGTGCTGTTGACTGTTCATTCAAATTACCTATTTTAACTCATTCATTCGATCTTTCTACTCTTATCTTATTCAGCTTTTGTCTATGTGCATCAGTCAAAATCTCACCATTTGTGCCTTTCCATCTGTTTGTGATGCTTGGAGAGTATTGCAGTGCATATCAATTAATGCAACTCCAATTAAACAGTAAACCACAATACATTTGGGTGTAAGATGCACGTAAGCTAATGCTTAAAATGGGTCTTTGTGTTTCTCCATCCTTCCTCTGTTTCTTGTTATGGAAGTAGGAGTGTGTGTGTGTGTGTGTGTGTGTGTGTGTGTGTGTGTGTGTATTATTCCACAATCACTTATTTAGTGGCCTATCTGTCTGAAAAAAGCGATAAAGACAAAAAGATAGAGAGAGGTTAATTTACTCAAGTACTCCACTGTACTAACGTTTCAGAGCAAGATGAAACCACTGGTTCCACATCTTTTGGGTTTTTGGTTGTGACCCCTTAGAGGGGTGAGGAGGGTGTATTTGGATCCCCTCATCGAGACTCACATATGGTTTCCTTTAAATTACAGCTGACGTCCTAAAGAGTAACCAATATTTTTGCAAAACAAAGTCCCAAGACATAAACTTGTGTGGCAGAACTAGTTGTCCTCCATGTAAGTGGCCTGAAGTTTATACTTGTGCGTGTGTGTGTGTGTGTGTGTGTGTGTGTGTCTATGTTTGTGTGTGTGTGTGTGTGTGTGTGTGTGTGTGTGTGTGTGTGTGTGTGTCTCTATTTATGTGTGTGTGTGTGTGTGTGTGTGTGTGTGTGTGTGTGTGTGTGTGTGTCTCTATTTATGTATATGTGTGTGTGTGTGTGTGTGTGGTAGAGTGAGTGAGAGAGTGATGGTGATTATCTTCAGAGCGAGTAGTGACTCTAGAATCACAGTGAGAGAATCAAAGTGTCTCCTCTGTTCTTTCTGACCACGGTGGGAAACCTGGAGCAGGAGAAGTTAACCCTCTCCTTGATTTCATGTTGTTGATGGAGGAGAACCAGGAAAGTGGGTCGGGGGGTGGGGGGGAATGCAACGCTACCAAGCCATGACTGAGCCACATGCGTCACATGCATGTAGTCACATTTTTTCGAGAGATGCACGTCAGGCTACGGCGTAGGGTCCCTGTCTCCGCGTGCCTGTGTACACCTTCCACGGTCCACTGTAAAAAGGTGGCATTAATAACGACGACTGGAGGAAGACGAGCTCGGTGGTGATCATGATGAAGGGATGAAGGTGGGGGAGGGGCCTCTGTCATAATGCAGGGTGTTGACTATGTTATTGTCTGGTCCGGCTGCAGACTGGATGGGTTTAATCAAATAAACAGACACTGCTCCACTCGGCCCAGAACAATAGGCTGCACAGCAGCTGCATGCAGCCTCTCCCACACAAAAGCACATCTCTGGTGCCACGTGCTTGAAACAACCTTTTTTTTGACTACAACATTATCTTGCGCACCCTAATTGTAAAAATTGTGGTACCCAGGAGCGAAATTATGAATCCCACTATGGCCACGCCATGTCCCGCCCTACGAAGCAGCTCGATTGGTTGGGGTTAGGCATTTCACCTCGAGTGGTTAGGGTTAGGATAGCTGATTGGTCAGGGGATAGGACCTGAACAAATGGGGTTACGTTACGACACCTGGCCAATGAATGCTATTGAAGGGCGGGTCTTGGCGTGGCCATAGTGGGATTCGTAATATCGCTACCCGGGAAAGCGCTGGCAGTCCGTACACAGCCCGTGACTTCAGAGTGCTTTAATAATTTGAGGAGTCCTTATTTTCCTCCCAGCAGCAGCAGACAGTTTGGAGATTGCTTCCTCTTGTCAGAGTCATCTCTGTCAGAGTCCTGCTGGCCACAGGAAGACAGTAACTGCCCCCCCCCCCCCCCCCATTTCATTCCAACTGTGAGACAGCTGTGGCCGTCAGAGTTGCTCAATGGTGTTTTAAGCTCCCAGCGTCAACTTCCAGGCACCTAAGAATAAGAATCTCATACACTTCATGAAGGAAGCCTGCCATCTGCTGGCCATTAAACAGTATGTACAGTATGTGTGTATTTACAGCAATCACATGACATCTGTAATGTTAATGACTCTTTCACACAGAATAAGTAGTCTGTAATCAGACGCTGTATGCATGTTGTCATCACACCAATAAAGTTCAATTTTTGTAACAACATGCAAACTTAATTAAAAACAGGATGTCGTGCATAATGTATGGAGCTTATAGGCTGTGCTAAATGTCAAAGCTAACTGTGGAATTTCCATTCTAGGAAGTCATTGAGAGTATTCTCTTTTGACTTCTGGATTCTGGGTCTTATTTTGACGTGACGTTAAGGTCCTCCAGTTATGATGCCGTAACGTTGACCGAAGGGAGTGTCACAATCACAAGCTTCCCTGGGTGCCTTCACGCTTATGGAAAGCCCGGAGGACAACAACTGGGAGTTAGTCTTTTATTAGCAAGCAATATAATATAATAAAAGAGAAATGACTAAGTGATGCCTCTGGTTGGTGGAACTCATGTAAAATTCAGTGGTGCGCGGTGGTTTTTGTGGGATTAGTAGTTCCTTCGCTCGGAAATGAAAATATGTACAGTCTTGTTTTGGTATTTTCTGTTGTTTTTTTCACCCAAAAAGACTGTTGAGGTCTCGGAAATCCTTGTTTTCTTATCACATCCCAGTAAAAACACAGCTGTGCAGAAACAAGAAGCAACAGCAGTCTGTCGGTCTGTGAACCTGAACGTGTCCCTCTCCTTTCAGAGGATTCATCATCGGAGAGCGGCAGCAGGAACAGCCTGCCAGCCCTGACCCCTCCCTCCTCCGCGGTAACGGACGCCGCCACAGTCAGGGAAACCAAGGTCAACGGCAAGGGTTGTCCCGCCCCGCTGGACTTCAGCACGCCTATTTCCTCCTCCTCATCATCCGAGGACCAGCAGCCGATGAACCTGAGCGACGCCCCTCCCCCTCAGCGCCTGCCCCTGGCCGCCGCACACCTGCCCGTCACCGTGTCGGCGGCGGCCGCGGCTCTGCTCGGCGCTCTGCATCCCAGCGCGCCCGAGGAGCTCCGCAGGAAGTACCCGCTGGCCGCCAAACCTCCCGTGGCGCCTCACCCGGCCCTGCCGCTGCCGCACACACACACCCCTCTCACACACAACGCGCACACTCCCATCACACACTCCCAGTCCCACACACACACCGCCGAGCTGCGACTGGACCGAGATGGCAGGGACTACGGGGGCAAGGTGAGACCGCATGTGCACACACACACACACACATACATAAATGGTAAAAACACAGACAGTGCATAGGTAGAAAGACTAATGTAACACTGCTGTGTGTGTGTGTGTGTGTGTGTGTGTGTGTGTGTGTGTGTGTGTGTGTGTGTGTGTGTGTGTGTATGTGTGTGTGTGTGTGTGTGTGTGTGTGTCTGTCTGTGTGTTTGTGTGTGTCGGTTTGTGTGTGTGTGTGTGTGTGTGTGTGTGTATGTGTGTGTGTGTGTGTGTGTATGTGTATGTGTGTGTGTCTGTGTGTGTCTGTCTGTGTGTTTGTGTGTGTCGGTTTGTGTGTGTGTGTGTGTGTTCAGTCCCCCCAGTTCAGTTCGGGTGGCAGCTACGACAGCGTGAAGATGGACTTGGGTGCCGAGGACCTGACCACAGGGCGCCAGGTCGCCCCCGATGATGACGACGACGACCATGACGACCACGACGACAACGACAAGATCAACGACGCAGAGGGAGTCGACCCCGAGAGACTAAAGGCCTTCAACGTAAGTCAGAGACGGCGTGTTATGTCCCCGCTTAGGACCGTCTACACTGATCTGAACTAGGGCTGCACGATATGAGGAAAATGTCAAATTGTGATTATTTTGACTGATGTCGCGATTGTGATATTATTCACGATATTGGAGAATATATATACTGTATATATATTGGGAATGCTCAATTTTTTTTGGATCATCATTCTCATTTTCATTTAATCACAAATACACATGTACTATAGTCATGTAGTGTGATTTTTGCATGAATCTGTACCAAACAAAGATGTCTTCTGTAGTCTGTAGGAGAGGATTTTGTAGGCCAGGACGTCTCTGCAGCACCACAGTACTTCATTCAGAATGGTTTGACACAGATTTTGTATTTAACAAATTTTGTACACCTCTGCAATTTGGATATTGCACTAGTCCATATTGCGATTTGGATAAAATTGCGATTCATTGTGCAGCCTGAACCCAATTCATATCTGATTATGTTTGGCCTCCCTGTTTCTCATAACTACTCACACATACACACATAAGTCCACATATCCTCATTTTATCTATATTCTTGTAATTTTTTTGTATGCCTTTTTTGTTTTGTAGTATGTAGCCAACCTTATGCATGTTTATTTTTAAATACAGTGCTTACTATTCAATTTGTAGATTTTAGGACTTGTAATTGTAATTGCTCATCATTCGTCTCTTCCTTAGGTGAGATCTACGGTGGCTGACAGGGGCAAACGCCCTGCAACTTCAGAAAACACATGCAAATAGTCAAAACACAAGCAAATTAAGAAAACAACTTCATTAATTTGACAACATATGAGCAGCTTTCAGCAAACGCGCTGCAAATACACACAACACAACGGAAGTTATTACACAACGGAAGTTATTACACAACGGAAGTTCTCCAGACCTGTAGGGGGAGCGCTAAGTGGAACAGCTTGACTTCTGAATTAAAAGCAAGATATTAGGCTCGTTCGAGATGAGCCAGGTCTGCGCAGAATCGATCACCGGCGATCGCCGCCCGTTGCATGCCGGTTAGATTTGTTAGATCATCTACAGTCTGTTGTTATTAAAATCAGCAACAGATCACATGTAGAGCATTTTAACAGCTGCTCTGTCATAATAAGAACAACTGGAGACTGTGTACAAGCTGATATTTGGGTCTGATAACATTTTATTAAATCAGAATCGGACCACAGTGTTTCTGTGACTTCCTGTTCAGCCTGCAGGCTGCTGGATGTGGCTGGAAACTGTCCGACTTCACAGAGGACTTTTGTCACCGCCCCCCCGCTGCTGCCGCCTGCTCTCGTCTACTTTACAGGCGAGGCGCAGTTCATCTCGAACGAGCCTAATCTGATGGTAGATGGGTAAAACACAGGATGTGACGTTTATCAGCCGTCACATGCTTAGGAAAACATGAAATGGTTGGGTTTAGTAAAAGAATATTAGGGGAAGGCTTTCTTAGAAAAATAAAAACACAAATGACAACCGCGGGACGTGATCTATGCTCTCCTGGGTGAAAGTCCTGTGTTTTACCCATCCACCATCAGAATATCTTGCTTTTAATTCAGAAGTCAAGCTGTTCCACTTAGCGCTCCCCCTACAGGTCTGGAGAACTTCCGTTGTGTAATAACTTCCGTTGTGTTGTGTGTATTTGCAGCGCGTTTGCTGAATGCTGCTCATGTGTTGTCAAATTAATGAAGTTGTTTTCTTAATGTGCTTGTGTTTTGTCTATTTGTATGTGTTTTCTGAAGTTGCAGGGCGTTTGCCCCTGTCGGCCACCGTAGAGATTCCTTCTAGAAGTCTAAATTATTTTATTTTCTTGCAAAATAAACAAAATTCAAATGTAACCAACAGATGAAATAACTGCAGGTAACGGGGGAAGTGATGAACCCACTCCCTCCGTCTCTCTCTCTCTCTCTAACAGCTGTGTTGTCTCCCTGCAGATGTTTGTGCGTCTGTTTGTGGACGAGAACTTGGACCGGATGGTTCCCATCTCCAAGCAGCCTAAGGAGAAGATCCAGGCCATCATCGAGTCCTGCAGCAGACAGTTCCCAGAATTCCAGGAACGCGCCCGCAAGCGCATACGCACCTACCTCAAATCCTGCAGACGCATGAAGAAGAGCGGCATGGAGGTACTGTACCTGCTGGTTTGTTTGTTTGTCTATCACCATTATTGTCACGATCAATTATTCTGCCGATTATTTCCATGACATGTCAGAATATAGCAGGAAAATACACATCACAATACAGTGTTTCCCCTAGGATTTTTTTTAGCCGTGGTGGCAGGTATGTCAACCCCCCCACACACACACACACACACACACACACACACACACACACAACACTCCAAGGCCGGACTTTCAAATAAAGAAAATTATCGTTCAAAATGTTCACTTTCTTACTGAATTAATGCTATTTTTTTACAGTACATTAGTGTGAGCAAACTCCTCAAAAACATGTAAACTCCATAATGATAACTGACTCTTTAACTAGATAAAGATCTCAGACTAGGAGGCAGGTCACTGAGTGATTGTTAGTCTGTGATTAGAAACATGGTTGTAGTATGCAGGAAAATGCTTCCAGAAAGAAAGGCTGTTGTCAGGTAAACATGTCACAGTCACAGAGGCTGAAGGGAAAGTTGACGTGGAAAAGCCTTTAATGATGAATGGACTGATGAGCAGGCTACCATTCATACTGTATGCCTCATTTGCAATGAAATGATGCTGTTGCAAAATAATAAAACCAGCATCATCATCAAGAATGAAGAACGCGAAGGTAACGATCACGTCATTCACGTGCATATTAAGTAGCCACATGTATCTGTTTTGGTCTTATAATACATCCATAGCTTTACCTCCAGGAGAGAGGACGGTTCACTCAGCCAGCAGTTAAGTCTATAAGAATTTGTCCAAATTTCTAGATTCCCGCCAAGCTAAACTAAGACTACAACCAACAGCTTTATTTGTTTTAGCTTTTTGCAGAGTAGAGCTGAGTTTGGTAAAACAGCGCGGTGGACGAGAGCAGACAGAGCAGATTAAAATATCTCTTCCTACATGTTTATGCCGTCTGTACAGGTGAGTGCATTGATAAGTATTGACTATTTACTCATGAAGGTTTTATCGTAACCTACTTACAGTGACGAGACCGTCCCCCCCCCCCAGCGGCCGTTGGTAATCCTCGGTATCGTTCCCAGTCAGGTGCTGCGCGTGTTTTAGATGTGTGTGTGTGTGTGTGTGTGTGTGTGTGTGCGTGTGTGTGGTAACGTTAACGCGCACACACACAACTCGGCTGCGTGTGTGTGGCGCGCAGGCAAGAATCCCGGCATGTGAATAGAGAGGGGGGGCTGGGTTTGTGCTCTACCTGTGAAGCGCGTGTCCGCGCTATTCTCCGACAATCAACATTGACACCGTGGCGTGGCGGCAGACATTTAACTGTGGCGGTGGACACTTGCAAATCAACACAGGGGAAAGACTGCAATAATAATGTTTAGAATTCAGTATAACGGAGAACAATCAACACTGAAGGAATCCTAACCTGGAGAAGCCTGCCATCTGCTGGGCATTAAATGGTATCTATGTATGTGTGTGTATTCCACACATAACATTAATCACATACAGGGCCCTATTTTAACGATCTGAGCGCACGCCGTGAAGCGCCTGGCGCAGGTACGTTTAGGGCGTGTCCAAATCCACTTTTGCTAGTTTGACGGCGGTAAAAAAAGGGTCCGTGCACCGGGCACATGGTTCAAAAGGCATATTGTGCGTTTTCCGTCAGACTCTCCCATTTTATTCTGGATCTTTCAAATATTATAATATTATTTACATGGTTGGAACACATGATGTGACCAGTAGACCAGTGGGACTGTATGAAAAGAATAGCTCGTTGAGGTAGTGTAGGTTCAGCCAACCATCTTGAACATCCATTTTCTTTTTCTGTCACACTCTTTTCTATCGTGCAGTTTATGTATAGAGAGTGTGTTTGACCAGCAACATGTTCAGAGCCAATAATTCTCACAATGCACCGCTGGCCTTGCTTCTTTTGTCATTCAGTCAATTTAATTATAGGATCCATTAAGCACAGCTACTCTTCCTGGGTCCACATTTAAAAATATATATTAAACATTACAGTCCTATAAAACAGTGTCTAAAACCAAACAATTATTCTCCTAAAAAAGCATTTGATTATGGTTTTGTATGCCTTTCATCAGTTTGTGTATATTTGCATTCTAACATATTTTTGTCATCACAAAGTAGTGGCCGAAGTCTGTTAGTAATTTGTCTTTGACTACATGATTGTTTATTCATTTTCAATATTGATTGGCCATAGCTCTAAAAAAAGTCAGAAGTCCTAATATTCAGAGGATTTAGATATTTTCCAACAATCATCATGATTGTTTTTTGCTATCTGCATTTTATTCACATGCAGAATAAGGGCCGTTACATAGTCAACGCGTAATAAAAACTGGGACGACACATTTAGCTACGGACGCGTTGACTATGTAACTGCCCTAAAAGGTTCTAAATATGTATTTTATTAATATGACATGTTCAACCTTGGTGTTGGCTCTCAGAGCACTCTCCAGTCACGATAATATAATATACATTATGTGAGGGATAATGAGCCGATAGATCCAGTGTGTCTGTAAATGAAAATATAGAAACGCCACGCTCTCCCAGTTTATTTCAGTGTACAGACGTGTCACATGTCACCTGACAAACAGATGTGTGCTGTTAATAAGTTTCACATATTTTTGATAATACATGCAGAGAAACAGAAGTAATTGCAGCAGGGCATTTCTTAGGCTTACTTAATGTATATTTTCTTTCCACAGGATAACTTCCTGAAATGTGATAGAAAACAGACCATGCAAAGAAAGATGAAGATTCTTAGCCTGTCTAGTTTGGTAAATATGACAACGTGAATTGTTGACATAATCAATAATATGTGAAACTAGAATCTGTTTTAAACACAAATGTACAGGTTTGAAGAATGTTGATGTGCACTTGGTGTAACAGCTTTGGAGAAGGTTGCTATATAATATTAATAATATATCATATTGTACTTTTACTTAAGCAACATTTGTTAAATTAGGACTTGGTATTTCTACGTTAGTGTGCTGTACTTCTTCTCATTATACTTACTACTGCAGGAGAGGTACATGATGGGAACATGTTTTTAAGATTATTTTTAGGCCTTTATTGACAGAGAGAGAGAGAGGGGGGAATGACATGTAGGAAAGGGCCAAGGTCGGAGTCAAACCTGCGGCTGCTGCGTCGAGGAGTACACCTCTATATATGGGCGCCCGCTCTACCAACTGAGCTATACTGGCGCACAAGGACCTTTCTGCTCTTATATGTTTTCTTATAGAATGTGTATGAAACCTATATTAAACCTATATTCTGTCATTGTGTTACTTATGGACCCTGGGGGTCCCCCGACCCCACTTTGAAAACCACTGCCTTAACACCACAATGGACCTTTTTCACAGCAGACATGTTGACTTGTCGTAGTAGGAAAAGCACAGCTGAAACTGATCACGTTAACGATGGCTCAAGTGTCCCAGTAAACACACACACACACACACACACACACACACACACACACACACACACACACACACACACACACACACACACACAGGCTGCCTCACACCAGCTGTGACAATGAGCCCGTCAGTGAAATGTCTCTGCTGCCCCCCCGGTGGTGAAGCCCCATGTTACACTGTGTGTTGATACTCTGAGCTGGAGGCATCAGCTGGGGTTCTGAACTGTGGTTATAACACTATTTACATTCAAACACACTTTGCATCAGTCTCCATGATCATAGTAAAAGATGCCCTCTTTTTTTAAAGAGTTTTTATACATCGCATACCAAAGCATTATGTTCTGGTACTAACTGAAAGGTACTGGTCGATGTAGTGTGCACACAAGAAAAAACATAGAAGAAGACACAGCAACACTCTAGCTCTCTATTAAGGACTTTTTACAGTCGCCGTGACAGGTCGGGAATGGCAGGTATACCGGATGCCTTACCTTCAGACGTCACACAGAAGTCAGAGCACTTTGCTTGGCTGAAAATAATGATAATAATAATAATATATACAACCCCAAATCAGAAAACGTTGGGACAGTATGAAAAACACAAATGTGATTTCTAAATGTACTTTGACTTGTATTTCATTGCAGACAATGTGAACACAAAATATTTCATGTTTTGTCCGGTTAACCTAATTTCATTTGTAAATATACATCCTTTCCTGTCATTCAGACCTGCAACACATTCCAAAAAAGATTGGGACAGGAGCAATTTAGGGCTAGTAATCAGGTAAATTGGTTAAATAATGATGTGATTTGAAACAGGTGATGTCAACAGGTGATTGTAATTATGATTTGGTACAAAAGCAGCATCCAAGAAAGGTCTAGTCCTTTAGGAGCAAAGATGGGCCGAGGATCGCCAGTTTGCCAACAAATACGTGAGAAAATTATTGAAATGTTTAAAAACAATGTTCCTCAAAGAAAGATAGGAAGACATTTGCTTATTTCACCTTCAACAGTGCATAACATAATTAAAAGATTCAAGGAATGAGGAGGAATTTCAGTGCGTAAAGGACAAGGGCGCAAGCCTAAGCTGAACAACCGTGATCTCAGATCCCTCAGGCGGCACTGCATCAAGAATCATCATTCATCTATAAGCGATATCACCACATGGGCTCAGGACTACTTTGGCAAACCTTTGTCAAGTACCACAATACGTAGTTACAGCCACAAATGCCAGTTAAAACTGTACTGTGCCAAAAGGAAGCCCTATGTTAACAGTGTCCAGAAGCGTCGTCGACTTCTCTGGGCTCGGAGGCATCTGGGATGGACCATCACACAGTGGAAACGTGTACTGTGGTCAGATGAATCAGTAGTTCAGGTATTTTTTGGGAGAAATGGACGCTGTGTGCTCCGGACCAAAGAAGAAAAGGATCATCCAGACTGTTACCAGCAACAAGTCCAAAAGCCAGGGTCTGTCATGGTATGGGGTTGTGTCAATGCCCTTGGCAAAGGTAACTTGCACTTCTGTGATGGCACCATTAATGCTGAAAAGTACATAGAGATTTTGGAGGACAATATGCTGCCTTCAAGAAGACATCTTTTCCAGGGACGTCCATGCATATTTCAACAAGATAATGCAAAACCACATTCTGCACACATTACAAAGTCCTGGCTGCGGAGGAAGAGGATACGGGTACTTGACTGGCCTGCCTGCAGTCCCGACCTGTCTCCAATAGAGAATGTGTGGCGCATTTTGAAGCGCAAAATGCGACAACAAAGACCCCGTACTGTTGCCCACCTTAAGACTTGTTTGCAGCAAGAATGGGACAAAATTCCACCTGAAACACTTCATCACTTGGTGTCTTCAGTCCCTAAACGTCTTTTAAGTGTTGTGAAAAGGAATGGCAACATTACAAAGTGGTAAATGCTTTACTGTTCCAACTATTTTTGAAATGTGTTGCAAGAACCAAAATAGGAATTTTGTTTTTTTTTAAAATAAACAATAAAAATCATGAGGAACACATTAGATTATGTGCTGTTGTATTGTCTGCAATGAAATACAAGTCAAAGTACATTTAGAAATCACTACTTTCTTTTTATATTTGTGTTTTCCATACTATCCCAACTTTTTCTGATTTGGGGTTGTGTATGTATATAAATATATATATATTTATATATATATATATATATATATATATATATATATATATATATATATATATATATATATATATATATATATACACACAGTATATATAAATAACATAATAAGCCCAGTCAGTGTCCTCCTACATGCAAAGTCCACTGAAAGATGTCGCTCTAATTTACTCAATAATTGAATTCCATGATATGTTTGTGTTGTCTGCAGACCCGTCCTACTCCGCCTCACCTCACCTCAGCCATGGCTGAGAACATCCTCGCTGCCGCCTGCGAGAGCGAATCACGCAACGCCGCAAAGAGGATGCGCCTCGACTCCTATCACGTAAGTCTGTGGGTGGATGTGTGGTTTTGGGTGTGGTGTAATGTATTATGTGAAAGGAAAAAAGTCTTACTTGATGTGACGAATAGTGTACACTGGCTACTAGTCTTGACTACACAAAGCACTTTGCACACTACAGGCAGTCCCAATCACACACACATTCATACACTGGTGTATGAATACAAGGCCATACAAGGTGCCACTTGCTCATCCGATAAACATTTAAACATTCACACATCGATGGCACAGCATCGGGACCAATTTTGGGGATAGTATCTTATCTTCCGAGGACACTCGGACATGTAGACACTCGGACATGTAGGGATGAAACCAGCCTTCAGATCGGTAGACAACCGTTCTACGGACATGTAGACTGCAGGGCCAGGGATCATAGCTGGCTCACCCTCGGAGGCTGGTCGGGGGGGCTTGGATGGGTCAAACGCAGAACTTTCACCCAGGAGACCGGGGATTGTGTCCCGCATGTCACGTTTTCCTAAACCCAACTGGTTCTTCTTTTCCTAAACCCAACCCATCCGCTGTATACAGCGCCTTAAAATGCGTACAGATAACACGCCACTTGGATTAAGAAAGTGGGCGTGTATGTTTACGCGAAGTCATGATGTCATGTTGGATATTATGAACAGCAACATGTCACCGCCGGTCGGACTGGCTGCTAGTTTGGGTGGTGTCATTTTCTTTTTAGTCCGTGGCCCAACAAATACATTAGCTCTCCAAGCTAACGTTAGTGAAAGTGTTTACATATGAAAGCATCGAACATGCATTTTAGATGAAGGAGATGAGAGTATATCCAGTTGTTCCTTGTCACTGTTTGCTCAGCCCCGTTAAGCCAACCCAGTCTCACAGCAGTTCGTGAAATGGTCACGTTATGTAATCTATTGATTCGTGTACAGGGACACGTTAATGTCGTTATTTTTGTGTGGTGAGCACAAATTTTAAACTAATGTATTTCAATGGGCAGCATATTTCGTGATCACAGAACGATTACGGTAGCGAGTAGTATTGGTAAGGCGAAAATTTGCGTAGGGAGCTTGGTTGGGGGGGTGGATGGGTCAAACAACACAGGACTTGCGTGTTGCAGTTCCTTTCCCCGTTCTCCTTCCTAACCACAACCGTCCCGTTGTTGTGGCCAGCGTGTGGTGTTTCATTTCCCCGTTGTGGCGTTTCCTCAGAGCAGCCCAGTGTCATGGCAGTTCGTGAAATGGTCACGTTCGAAAATTGTGACCTGTACACAAAATAAACGAGAAAATCGTGACCTGTACACGTGTCAATAAATCAAAATAACGTGACCATTTCACGAACTGGCGTGAGACCGGGTTGGTTAAATTGTATGAACAGGAACATTGTAATTGGTGTATATGAGACCTTTAAATAATGTTCTTCTTCTAGGGCATAACCCTGGGTTCTTAATACCAGTTGCATTTCGTCCACCCATCTTACTGTATAGTATGTCACTACCCGATGTGAGTCGAGTGTAGACGTAAGTTGCACATGCTCAGATTTAAACGGTTTACGGCATAATGTGTCTTACTGAAATTTATGAATCCATAAAATAATAAACTTTTCTCTTTACATACAATAACAGAAGATGGAAATCATTTCAGAAATGTTGTAGCTATCTATGATTGTTTGATTGCTAACGTTAGCTCAAAACGCCATTCAATTGACAGCCTTTGTTACGTTTGATTGCTAAATTGTAGCCAGCAGTCATGTCAAAAACGTTTTAGCTATCTATGATTGTTTGATTGCTAACGTTAGCTCAAAATGCCGTTAGCATCTTGTAGGCTGCTTGTCGCAAAGTGACGCATGCGCAACTCACATCTGCACTCGACTCACATCGGATAGTGACATAGTATTTTGAAATTGAAACCCCCTCATTTTCCTGTTTCCTCTTCCAGGATGAGCAGATCTCTCTGGACAAGCCGTCCAGCGGTGGAGGTGGCCTGAGGGAGCCGGCGTCCCTCGCTCACTCCGCCTACTCCCTGGCTGCATCAGCCTTCTCCTCCCAGGACACCCAGCTCTACATCAACGGAGCCGGCCTTAGCTACGGTTACCGTGGATTCCCGGGCCTGGGCGCAGCCATGCAACACCCCGTTTCACTGACGACCGGCGCTGCTGCTCAGAGCAACGGTGAGAGAACGGGGAGTGGGGAACAGAGGAAGAGGGTCTTTAATTTTGATTATTACAGGCTTTTCAAATTCTTAAAACTTTAAGTGAGGTCTCTTTAGTAGCTTAAGTGTCCATCAGCTGTTTAAAGACTAGGGTTGGGTACCAAAAACGAGTTCCTAAACGACCGGTGTCTACCGCACCGAATGACTACGCAGATTTTGGTGCCTTGTGTCACTTAAGCGCCTGCGCTGCCCTCCGGTGCTCCGAAACGGACGATAAAGGCAATAGAAGCATCACTGCAGCTGACACTAGTTAACACTACACTTGGCAGCAGGTAACCTATAGCGTTAGCCTACCGTTAGCTAGTAGCTGACATAGTTGAAATACTAAACGGTCTAACGTGTGGCCGTATTTGACTGGAAAGGATTCCAACACCGGGACGTCCAACAGTCTGCAACTAAAGACACAGAGTAGCCTAGCTGCACTTTGCGAGACAGCATGGCCACTGACGCAGTCGAAGTTCCTTTCCTCCGTCTTGTGGTTCTTCTTGTTCTGAAGTTATTCTTCTGAAGAGTCCATCATGGTTTTTTAATCCTCTCGGTTAGCGCAGTGTGGGGGAGTTGTGGGGGTGGTGCGCGTGTCTAACTGTTCAGATGCACCAATCAGGGTCAGGGGGCGTGTCTAACTGTTCAGATGCACCAATCAAGGCCAGGGGGTGTGTCTAACTGTGTGTCAATCACTGATCATGCACATGCATTCATTCTCCCTTATGGGGGGAGGGGCTTAGGAGACCATTTTGGGCTTTAGCAGAAAGAGGGGGAGGGACTGAGAAGTTTGTTTTCACAAACACGTTTCGGTGAACTACCTTCATAAAATCCGAGATCATATTCCAAACGAGCCGCCATCTGGCCGCCATTAAGCTCGGTTGTGAAATCCGGGAGAGCTAGTAGGCACGTGACGCATTCATCCAATCAATTAATTTCAATTCAATTTTATTTATAGTATCAAATCATAACAGGAGTTATCTCAAGACACTTTACAGATAGAGTAGGTCTAGACCACACTCTATAATTTACAAAAAAACCAACAAATCCCCCAAGAGCAAGCACTCAGTGCAACAGTGGCAAGGAAAAACTCCCTTTTAGGAAGAAACCTGGGACAGACCCAGGCTCTTGGTAGGTGGTGTCTGACGTGCCGTTGGGGTGCATCACAGTATAGTAAATAAACAGTGACTAGAAATAGTGGTTGTAGTAGTGCAGGGAGCAGCACGGCATAGCAGGGTATTTCAGCAGAACCACGGCAACAGCTGGAACCATGATTTTGGTGCCATCCTAATCCCAGGATTTCATCCTGGGTGAAAAGAAACAGAAAGACTCCGGGGAGCAAGCTCCCAGGGCTAGGTTAGTAACAAGCATTTCTGGGACAGAGAAGCAGGTGGGCCGGGCTTGGCAGATGCTGCAACTCCTCACTCCCTAACTATAAGCTTTATCAAAGAGGAGAGTCTTAAGTTTACTCTTAAATGTGGTGACAGTATCTGCCTCCCGGACCCAGACTGGGAGCTGGTTCCACAGGAGAGGAGCCTGATAGCTAAAGGCTCTGGCTCCCGTTCTACTTTTAGAGACTCTAGGAACCACAAGTAACTCGGCATTCTGGGAGCACAGTGCTGTAGTGGGACAGTAAGGTACTATGAGCTCTTCAAGATATGATGGTGCTTGACCATTTAGAGCTTTGTAGGTCAGGAGGAGGATTTTAAATTCAATCCTGGATTTTACAGGGAGCCAATGCAGAGAAGCTAATACGGGAGTGATATGATCTCTTTTCTTAGTTCTTGTCAGTACACGAGCTGCAGCATTCTGGATCAGCTGGAGAGTCTTAAGGGACTTGTTTGAGCTTCCTGATAGTAAGGAATTATAATAGTCCAGCCTGGAAGAAACGAATGCATGGACTAGTTTTTCAGCATCGTTCTGAGACAGGATGTTCCTTATTTTGGCAATGTTACGAAGATGAAAATAGGCTGTTCTTGAGGTTTGTTTTAAGTGGGCATTAAAGGATATATCCTGGTCAAAAATAACTCCTAGATTTCTGACAGTAGTGCTGGAGGCCAGGGCAATACCATCCAAGGTAGCTATATCTTTAGATAGTAAGTTTCAAAGTTGTTTTGCTTGAGTTTAGCATCAGAAAGTTGTAGGTCATCCATGCTTTTATATCTTTAATACATGCTTGAAGTTTAGCTAAGTGACTGATTTCATCTGGTTTGATTGATAAGTATAATTGGGTGTCATCTGCATAACAGTGAAAGTTAATTGAGTGTTTCCTAATAATATTGCCTAGAGGAAGCATATATAAGGAGAATAGAATTGGTCCAAGCACTGAGCCTTGTGGAACGCCATGGTTAACTTTAGCGTACTTGGAGGATTTGTCATCAACATTAACAAATTGAAATCGATCAGAGAAATAGGACTTAAACCAGCTCAGTGCGATTCCTTTAATACCAACTAAGTGTTCCAGTCTCTGTAACAGGATGGTATGGTCAATAGTGTCAAAGGCAGCACTAAGATCTAGTAAGACAAGTATGGAGACAAGTCCTTTGTCTGAAGCAGTTAGAAGGTCGTTAGTAATTTTCACCAGTGCCGTCTCTGTGCTATGATGCTTTCTAAATCCTGACTGAAAGTCCTCAAATAAACTATTACTATGTAGGAAATCACATAACTGATTAGCAACTACCTTCTCAAGGATTTTGGAGAGGAAGGGAAGATTAGATATAGGTCTATAGAGGGTGTTTTTTTTCAGAATAGGTTTAATCACAGCTACTTTAAATGACTGAGGTACATAACCTGTAAATAAGGACATATTAATCATATCTAATAATGAAATGTTAACCAGTGGCAGGGCTCAACATTAAAAAAAATCCCCACTGGCCCCCAGGGCCAGTAGATCAGAGTTTTGCTGGCCCCTTCTACATTTTTACTGGCCCTGAAAGAAATATCGTAGGTGTGATTGGCAAAGGACAAAAAAGCAGGAAAATATACGCCGCACCTCCCATGAAGCTTCAGAAAATGGTTATAACCCAGCTAGCCACTGTCACTGTATGTTGTGCCATTAGCAGTAAAGCTAGACCATCAACTACATTTCTCCAAGGGCCAGAATTTTTTTAAGCTGACACTCCGGGGGCCGGACTTTAAATAAAGAAAATAAAATGTATTTATACCTAATAAGCATATTCTTGTTTGATATTTCACTTTCTTACTAAATTAATGCTATATTTTTTTTACATGTATTAGTGTAAGCAAACTCCTAAAAAAACATGGACAATCCATAACAATAACTAGATGGGCTACTTAACTAGAAACAGTTCTCAGATTAGGGGGCAGTTCACTCAGTGATGGTTAAAGTCTTTGATTACTGAAACGTTGTTGTAGTATGCAGCGTCCTGATTGGTGGAAAATGTTTGCAGAAAGAAAGGCCTGTTGTCAGGTAAAAATATCACTGTCAAAGAGGCTGAAGTGAAAAGTTGATGTGGAAAACAGCAGCTTTAATGATGAATGGACTGATAAGCAGGCTAGCATTCATCATGTATGCCTTATTTGAAATAAGACAATGCTGTTGCAAAAGAATACAACTGGCAACATCATCAAGAATGAAGAACGCGGACATAACGGTCACGTAATTCACGTGCATATTAAGTAGCCACATGTATATGTTTTGGTCTTATAATACATCCACAGGTTACTGCTCCAGCGGAGAGGATGGTTCGTTAAGACAGCAGCTAAGTTTACAAGAGTTTGTCCAAAGTTCAAGATAAACAGTTAGACTACAACCTGACATCTTTCATTTAGCTTGTTTGTAAAACGTCGCTATTTGCAGAGTAGAGCTGTGTTTGCACAGCGAGTGGACAGAGCAGACTGAAACATGTTGATGCCTGTAGAACAGGTAGGTGGGTATTGATAAGTATTGACTTTTTAATCATGGAGGTTTTATTGTAGGCTACTTACAGTAACGACTGTAGCGTTAGTTCATCTGTGCCAGCGGCAGTAGGCTAAATAATCACATGTTACATGTGCTGCGTGAAGTAACGCACACACCTCGGCTCTGCTGTGTGTGTGTGTGTGTGTGTGTGTGTGTGTGTGTGTGTGTGTGTGTGTGTGTGTGTGTGTGTGTGTGTGTGTGTGTGTGTGTGTGTGTGTGTGTGTGTGAGAGTGTGTGTGTGCGCAGCGCGGACATCGCTGTTCACAATCCCGTCTATCTTCTAAAATGCAACGCTTGTATCCAAATGAATTGTGTTTGAAGCTGCGTGGCATTTTGTTGGTTTGGCTGGTCGCCTTTTGTTGGAAATTGCCGGCAAACGAAACCGTCGGCCTACATGCCGTGATTGACTTTCTCCACCCAGGTGTAGCTGCTGTGTTTTCCATGACACTAAGAATGCCCTCTTTCTCACATTAGCTTCATAGTGAAATGTTAGTTAACATTCACAAGCTTCGTGTCACTCTGTATGACGTTTGCTGATGTAGCAGACAGAGACACTGTCACTGGCCCGTGCGGGCCAGTAACTGGCCAATCAACTAGCCCGACATACTCTTTTACTGGCCCCGGGCCATCGGGCCATTGCTTATGTCGAGCCCTGCCAGTGGTAGCGCTTCTTTAAGTAACCTCGTTGGGATGGGGTCTAAGAGACAGGTAGATGGCTTAGCTGAAGAGACCTTTAACATTAATTGTTGAAGGTTTATAGGGTAAAAGCAGTCTAAGTATATGTCAGGTCTTGTTGTTCCTTCTAGTAGTCCTGCGTTTGAAGGTGAACTGTTAGAAGTTGAGGGCAAGAGGTGATTAATTTTATCTCTTATTGTTATAATTTTATCATCAAAGAAGCTCATGAAGTCGTCACTACTCAGAGCTATAGGAATAGATGGCTCAGTAGAGCTGTGACTGTCTGTCAGCCTGGCTACAGTGCTGAAAAGAAACCTTGGGTTGTTCTTATTTTCTTCTATTATTGATGAGTAATAGTCTGATCTGGCATTTCTGAGGGCCTTCCTATAGGTTTTCAGACTGTCTTGCCAATCGAAACGAGATTCTTCCAGTTTGGTGAAACGCCATTTACTTTCAAGTTTTCGCGAGGTTTGTTTTAGTTTGCGAGTTTGGGAGTTATACCAAGGTGCTAGTTTCCTTTGCTTCCTCGTCTTCTTTTTGAGAGGAGCAACAGAGTCTAAAGTCGTCCGTAGGCAGGCCGTAGCACTGTCTACAAAATTATCAATTTGGGAAGGACTGAAGTTAACAAAAAGGTCCTCTGTTATATTAAAGCACAACACTGAGTTAAATGCTGTTGGAATATCTTCCTTAAATTTAGCTATAGCACTGTCAGATAGGCATCTAGTGTAGAAGCTTTTATCTAATTTCATATAGTTGGGTAGTAAGAATTCGAAAGTTACTAAAAAATGGTCTGATAATAAACGATTCTGCGGAAATACTATTAAATCTTCAATTTCGATGCCGTATGCCAGCACAAGGTCGAGGGTGTGGTTAAAACAGTGAGTGGCCTTATGCACACTCTGACTGAAACCAATTGAATCTAATAGTGAGTTGAAAGCAATACTAACCATGGATTTCCACAGGCTGCGTAACGTCTGCGGAACGTCTCCGCTGCGGAACGTCTCCGTGGTCCGCCGTCCGTCAATACCCACCGGATCCGGAGTTGTTGCGGAACGGCCGCGGCCAGGACTGACAGCTGTAGTCACGAGGACCCACTAGATCTCGCGAATTCACGCAGAATAGAACCACAAAACCACCAACAGTTTGTTTCTAGTCCGAGGAGTAGAGAGGAAACAACTCTGTGCGGTGTTTTCAAGGTGTAGTGAAGAGAAATATAATCCTTCGTGAGCACGGTGTATTTTATTTTGAAAGTTAACCGGATGTTTTATTTTGTTTCTGTGCTCGACTTCCTGTCCCGCACTATCTGCCGTGTGCTGAATTGCTGCGGAGCTCTCCGGCGTCCGGCAAAAATAGAAGCTCTGCGTATCTGATCCGCAGGGCTGCGACCGCCGGAGCTGTGCCGGAGTCGGAACGCAGACGTTATGCAGCTGGTGGAAATACACACGTTGACTAGAATGGAAACCGATTGACTCCGCCGACGTTCCGCAGCAGTTACGCATCCTGTGGAAATCCAGGGTTAGGCTGTCGTTGTCAACATCCATGTGAATATTAAAGTCACCTACAATAAGTACTTTGTCTGATTTTAGGACTAAACATGATAAAAACTCTGAGAATTCAGATAGAAATTCTGAATACGGACCTGGAGCTCGGTAAACAACAACAAATATAATTGGCTGTACAGTTTTCCATGTTGGATGTTGAAGATTAAGAACTAGGCTTTCACACGAGTTATAATTTAGTTTAGGTTCAGGATTAATTAACTGAATCAAATATGTCTGCAACTCCCCCCCCTCGGCCTGAGCCTCTAGGTATTTGAGTATTATTATGACTGGGAGGAGTGGCTTCATTTAAACTAACATATTCTTCATTGCACAGCCAGGTTTCGGTAAGACAGAATAGATCAATTTGATTATCTAATATCAATTCATTTATTAATACTGCTTTAGAAGACAAAGATCTAATATTTAATAGTCCTAGAATCTGATTTTCCCAATCAGCTGCCGGTCGACGTCCCTGGTCCCTCCCCTTTCCACTTTGTAATCAAGATGGCGCAGGTTTAGTGCGCGTAGTGTCCATCGTTCCTCACTAAACTTTTTAACCGTTTGTAGGGGGTCATCCGGGTACTTTCAGTGCTCTGACTTTTTGCGTTTTCTCCACTATATACTTAAGACTAAGTGTTTGAAGTGGGCAAGTAGGCGCTTTGAGACACAGCCATCATTTTGATAACAAGATAATGGTGAATCCTGCAAAAGGACCAATCAAGAACTAATACATGTTAATTATTTGTCACTGATAACTTAGATAATTATATTAAAGTAAAACTGTAACCACACCCAACAGCACATGGAAAAATACAAAACAACAACATAATCATTTTTTGTGCCGTGACTCAGCCAAATCTGCATTCATTAGAATGAATTAGCCTTGCCAGCCTACTCACTGGAGTTCCACAACTACACATATCCAGGCGCGGATTAACGCACAGGCTTGCTAGGCTGCAGCCTAGGGGCCCCACGTGTGCAGGGGCCTCAGATTGGCCAGACAATTTTTATTTTTTATTTTAAATTTACTTCAGCGTGAACAAAAAAAGACCCTAATTGGCCCATAAGAAACATTTAAAAAAAACAAGCAGATGATTGGGTAGATTGGATATCCAATCAGCTGCTGCTGGTCAAATCATGTCAATCATTTTCATTTATGTCACTACTATTACTGGACGGCATAGTGGCAGAATGGCCGAAAGAAAGCATGAAAGAGGAGCACAAAAACGCAAAATACAAAGGTTAAGAGAACAACGTGACCAAGATATCCTGAAAAAAATCCCTAAATTGACTGGATATTTCAAGGCTGCTGAATCTTCATTCAGTCGAAGACGAGATCCACAGCAGGAGGACTGCCAGCTACCATCAGCTAACATCGGAGCTGGGTTTGAAACGTTTGCAGCGGGATCCTTAGCTGTTGCAGCAGCTAGCTCATCATGTCATCGGTAATATTTCAGGGAATTTGGGGGAGTTATTCCACAATGCAGTGTTTCCTCTATGTTGATTTTATTGTGGCACTTTCTTCCGAGTCGACTATTAAACGAACAGCTCCACCAAAAACGTCACAGCGGGAGATGGCTTTGAAACGCAGATACCAAAATCAAGGTAAAAAATAAATACCAAGCTAAGGCTAACAGTACAAGAAACATAAACAGGCTAACTAGCTAACTGCTATCGATCTCACCACGTGACTTTTTGCCCGAAGACAGTGTTGTGGAGAGTGAAACGGGAGACTAGAAAAAGGCGTTCAGGTAGTGTGTTAGGATGGCTAGGCTACTACAGTAAATCATAGGCTCCTG
>CM042433.1:38668967-38823967 GCA_023631565.1 Gymnocephalus cernua | reverse complement strand
CTTTTGTTCAAGTTTTTGTCAATTTTCATAATTTCTGTCACTTTATACGTCATTTTTGTCACTTTTTCCAAGTTTTTGTCACTTTTTCCAAGTTTTTGTCACTTTTTTTCGTCATTCTTTTATCAATTATTTTTCAAATGCTATAAAATTGACTAAAACACCCAAATTCAGAGAAAGTAGTGAACTGATCATTTATTTTACTTGTAAAGAAAGTATGGAACCATCCACGTTATTTTTTGGGACATTTTGGACAACAGGAGGGTTAACAGAGAAAGTAAATCCTTCATCTTGTCAGGTTTTTGCTTTCAGCCATGTTGATAATACGCCTTATGAAGGTATAGTTATTGTTGTAAGAGCTTTGAGAAGGGTATTTATTGAACAGCTGGTGTACCTGTTGTCCTGGCCAGAGTTGAGCCACAGCCTCTAGCTTGACATTTGGAAAATATGGATGCCGTTATCTATATGTGAAATTATGAAGCGACTGTAGTTTAGTTTTGTCTCTTTGTACAGTTGCAAAGAAAGTACGTATGGTACTATCGCTCCGTGTGCTGGGCTTCTACTGTGGTTTCTACTGGCTTTGACTGTCCTGTCACCTTGATTTGCTCCGTTTTTTTGCACACTGAGCGAAAGCAACAGTCATCTGTGATTTGAAGGGAGGCGGGGAGGCTATGTGTGTGTGTGTGTGTGTATGCATGTCCCCACCCCCCACCACTCCCGACTTACACTGCTGAAGTCAGATGAGAGCAGTGAAAGAGGTGTGGTGTGTTTTTTGCAATGCAAATGATAATCATAGCATTTACTGGTGTTTGGATGGTTTGTGTTAGCGACCCACCACAGCGACGGTCACTCTGCGAAATCTGGATCGTATATGTACTGACTGATGGCGTGTGAAAAAAAGCCTGTTAACACAAAACCTCCGTCGCAAACTTTCACTGACTTACCACTGCATCAAGTTCAGATTAGTTTGAAAAATGTTGAAAATGTAAATTATTTCATTCATGGGTGACAGATTCTCACTCCCATCTGGTAAAATACGGGCGCTTGGTTAGGTGCATTTGTCGTTATTGACACTAAAAGTCTCTTTTACCGCCATACCTAAACGCGCTTAGTCGGGACTATTATTTTTACGCAGTTATGTTAAGGAAAAGGCTGTGGGTGGGCTTACGTTTCCGTGACATGCGGGAAGAACAGTTGGGTTTAGGAAACGAGCCACTCGGGACACAATCCCCGGCCTTTCATACTTCTCTCTACCGTAGTCACTCTTAGTGCTGCCTCATCTTCAGACCCCGTGTAGCTGCTGCTCTCCCTGGTACGTTCTACACACATGTTAAAGGGTGCTTTTCTTCGTGGCTTCAGACGCTGACAGCCACTGTCCAAATGTCCGTATTTTATGAGTTTGGAGTGAGAACTATGGTTGTGTCATGGCAGATTAGACGTAGAATGAATGAATAATTTGTTATATTTGTTAAAACGGAAAGCTCTGTTTAAAGTGGGACTGATCACTGAACGACACAAGAAAATATGCAAAAAGGAATAACCCAAGTGGAGGAGGAGGAGGGGAGGATGATGTTGTTAGTCAGACATGTTGGGGTACCAACGCTCTTAAAGGTGCAGTCACATTTAAAAAGATTGGTGATGTGCTTTCACTACGATTTGATTTAGTTTATTATAGATTAGATTAGAAGAAGACCCACAATATAAAATGTTGTGAACTGAGGTACAATCATTTCCCCCCAAATTTAGTGTCTTTTTTTAATTACTGTACATAATGGAGGGCAGATTGAAACATTTTTGTGTAGTTTGAGTGTGATGTAATTGCTTTTGGTGACCCCAACATGATGCTTTGTGAGACCACATCCTGTCCGTCCTGTTCCATCCTCACCGTGCTCTCAAATACTGCCTATGTTTTTGGTTGAGTCTGCCTGGTTCTCAGCATTGGGACGATTCGGGCACCTTTGGGACAACTGGATCGGTTCAGGCGCGCTCAGTCGATCTCAGAAATAACTATTTAGGAACTTTGGTTGATCCCCACTCTGCTCGGTCTGAGGGACCTGAGTCACATAGCTGTGGTAGGAACTTTGTTTTTTGGAGTTGTTGGGCAAAAGATTCCATAATAATCTTTCAACATTTTGTAATTCAAGTGGTCTAAGATAAAAACCAGACTTCTGCATTCTGAGAGAGAGAGCATTCCTATTGGCTGTTCTGCGCATGCACTGCCCGTGTGACAAGAGACAGTTTTCAGGATTTAGAAAATGTGTGGCCGTGTATGTCTACGCAAAGTCATGATATCACGTTGGCTGAGAAGTACTGAGTCTTCGGCCAGGCAGATGCTGTCAGAGCAGTTGGGATGTGACGCTGGTCCCTCACGTCACAGCAGGAGCTTCAGTTGATTTCAGGAAATAATTTTAATCCCAACGTCCTGACTCATAACAGCCATAAGTTACGGTATATAATAGGACTGAAATGGTCCAATGTTGGTTTATTATCTGCACTTGAAGGATGATGTAAATTCCAATCAAAAAGAAAGGAATAGAGCCACAGTTGGAGTTGGAGATCTTAATCCAACCAATTGATCCAAGTTGACCCCCGACAGTCAGGAGACTTAATTATCATTGAATTGTGTTTCTTAAACTGCAGCTCGGCGCCTTAAATTAGCATCGGGTTTTTTCCACATTGGTTATAATGGACAAAATCATTTCATCCTTACTGACCGCCAGAGGCAGTGCTTTCCGTGTTCAGCACTGCCTCTGGCGGTCAGTAAGGATTCATAGAACCGTAGTTAGATTCGTATCTTTAGTTTTTTTACTTTAGATTTGAAAAATGAGACCAGTTTAGGATGTTCTGTAAACGGTGAAGAGGGCAGTCCATCCCCCTCTTCCTCCCTCCCTCCTCAGTTTGATTCTTCCTCCCTCCCTCCTCAGTTTGATTCTTGCTATACTGTAATCTAAAAGCTACTCCGGGGACAAACAGCTTCTTTGAAAACGGCATCTGGGATTATTTTCTTTCTAGAAATAATTCATTTTTTACTGCTGAGATCGTCCCAAAAGGAAAGGAAACCAAGTGCCCTGCGTTGAATTCTTGGGTCAGGCTGTCACTGATTTTAGAGAATTTGAAGTGATAATCAGGTAGTCTGTGGGTGGGCATTTGGGACTTTTTTATCTCACGGGTTCCTGCGTGTCAAAGGTCTCCGCCAACCTCAGAAAAAGAAGGTTTTTGTACGAGTGTTTCTGAGCCCAAGTCAGTTTACGTTTATCGGTGTTAAAGCCCCCAACGTCGTCTTCCAGGCAGTTGCCTGGAAGGGACTAGGATTAGGCAATGATTAGGGTTAGGGTCCAAACGTCTTAAACCTTAAACCTTGCCTTGAAGTCGACGGTCACAGCGCTGCCTGGAAGTTGACGTTGGGGGCTTAAAACACCATCGAGCGTTTACTTCAAAGCTGCAGAACAGCACCACACACAAAAAAAACACTGTACAAAAAATAAATAGGCAAATGACAATCTTTAACAAGGTGTAATTTGCTCACTGTGTTCATTTGCATTCCTTCTGTCTGTCTGTTGTATCCAGTGAGACAGACCGGGCGAATAATCAGAGCGTCCATTCTCCAAAACGCCTCCTGTTGTTGTTGTTGACGTCTCTACCGGCTCAGCAAACGTCCGACACATTTCTATCTGATTTCCAATTTTTTTCCAGTTTTCGTAATATTATTATTATTGTTATTATTTCATAGATATATTTTGTAGTGCAAGTAAAGTGGTCTTTTTTTGAAAAAGATATTTTGTACAATACTCCAACAGCTTCACTCTGTATGCCTATACCGCACAATATCCAAACATGGATGTCAACCAACACGGGGGGGCAGCCTAACCGGCATCACCACCAACATTTATCAAATCTTAGATATATATGATGGAAGAATTTAAAGCCCTTACTGTCCCGATAACCAAATTCCTCATTGAGTGTAATGTGCCTTTTAAAGGTTACGTTTAAACACCAACATGGTTGTAAGATTACAGTCTGGCATTGATCCTGACCCACCAACCAGACGGCCGACCGGCGGCAGTAAAGCCAGTCGGACTGATCAGTCTCCCCGAGTCGGTCCAAAAAGTTCCTCAGAACACACCGAAGAGACGCCGACTTGAGCGTACGTTCTGCACGTGCACGAGACGTAATACGTCTCCATAACAGCAGGCGGCGCTAATCTGGATTGTCGCCGAAAAAATGAAAACCGGCAGCCGATTGGACGAACGCATCACGTGGGTCTGGCTGCTCCCCGACCATAATGGCATAATTGAGTCCGACTGCCCGCCTTCTGATTCAACAAGTCAAATCGTCCCAAATGAAGGCCGACGGCTCCTCCGACTGACGACGGCACAGAACACACCGACCAGACTCGAGTCACCGACCTCGCCAGACTGTCAGACGGACGGTTATCTGGTTGGCGTGTCAGGGGCTTAAGATTACAGTCTGGCATTGATCTAGCATAAAACTCCAAACATGGACGCACCGGCTGAGAACAGAGCAAAGGTCACTGTTATCACTACTAAATCAAAGGTCGTACCACCTTATCTGTAGGATATATAGCCGCTGTAAAACGTTTAGTCTTCAGTGGAAAACAAGTGCAAGTTTGCGGGAGAGAATTAGGGCCACATGTCAAAAAATGGATTTAACAATTCTAAAAAAAAAAGTCCGAATGTACAGACTGATGTCATGAAGTGGCGTATGTATGACACGGCAATTCGTATGCCATTATTGGCGTGTTATCAAGACGCATACTCGCTTTTTTAGTGTGTTTATTTAGCCTCCATTGACTTACATTACTTTAGGACTGCGTGTGAATTGACGCCGTAGCGAGTATGGAAGGGTGAAAATCCACGTAGTGTCACGTATCCTAAAAGTGGCGTGTATGTTTACGTCCGCTGTATACGGCGTAGACATACACACGGATAGCTCAAAATGCGTACAGATAACACGCCACTTGGCATTAGGAAAGTGGGCCTGTATGTTTACGCGAAGTCATGATGTCACGTGACTTTAAACTCAGAACTCAAATACATTTTTCCACACGCGGCCCTAATCCTCTTCCGTACACGTTAAAGACAAGTGGAGTATTGAAATGATTATTTATTAATTTTTTACTCAAAATGACCTCCACAACTTTCTGTAGACATTCTTCTTATGGAGTATGATCTTTCAAAAAGACTGCCTATGAAGACCTGTTTTGGTCTTTATGCTAAGCTAACTAGCTGCTGGCTGCACCAAACAGACATGTTCATTTAAATCCATTGAGAGGAATCAGAAACTGCTGCAGGGGAAGCTGTGATGCCGGCCTGGTCTACACACACACACACACAGACACAAATATAAAAAAAGATATAATGGACCTTTTTTATTTTTCTATAATGACAGGGTATACTGTCAAAATCAAAAAAATAAAGGCTTTCTGAGCCGAGTTGTTTTTAACGTCAGTTCCTTTTCGGTGGTGCTTTAGATTCTTTCATTTTTTATTTTTTTTTTGCGATATTTGATTCTTTTCTGTCTTCACCTGACTTTGTACCGGACTCTTGATTGTCTTGATTTCCCTCCCCCGGGGGCTTTGTACCTACAGTAACACCAACGTGAAACCTGTATTATCCTCATGATTTGACTCAGTGGAAGTGTGATGTTTACATGTACAGATTTTTGCGATTCTTTCTGGTTTTTTTTTGTTTGTTTCTTCTCATATCTCTCTCTCTCTCCCTCCCTCCCTCCCTCCCCCCCCCCATCATCCCTGTTTTCAGCTAATCTGACTCCTTCCTTACACACTGAAGGGAAATGGGACTGCGTCTAAAAACAATTATAACCATTTCACACATAAGCCTATATCGCGCGAGGGGACACGTTGACGTGATCACTTTTCTTCACCGGACTCCTGTTTTTTTTTTAGCTTTTAGAAATGCCTTGTTAGCAGTCAGTCAGTCAGTTAGCATTTATGCTAACGGTGCAGGAACATCCGTTCACTGTGTGCCAACGGTGCAGGATTTCTCTGGTGAAGAAACGTCACGCGGCTGAAATTGAAAATGTCCCCCGGACGAAACAGATTGTTTTGGGGTTTTTTGAGGAAGGAGGGGGAGACGAGCTGTGTGTTTGTTTGGCTCAGCGAGGGGGCCGACCTCTCGGCTAACTCCACAGCACACAAAAATCACAGTGGGGGCCAGCGTGACCCTCCCACTGGTGTGTCCTCAGTGAATGATAAGCCATTACAGACCCCCCCGTGTGTCGGGTCTCTTAGTCTATTAGTATATTTAGCAAAAACTTTAAACTGCAGAAGACAAAACTCAACCTCAGGAATCAAAAGGACATCACTTTTTGTAAAAACGCGTCTACTGAAGGCCCATTTCCCTCTCTTTGATACCATATAAATTATATCAAAAATTCTTTTTATATTTATTGTGTTTATAATTATATATAACAGTGGATTTTTTTTTTTGGTTCCAGTACCTGTGGCTAAATATTTTGATTCTTTAGAAAAAGTGTGGATAATAATATTTGTGAAGCAACTTAAAGGATTTTTCTGTTTGTTGACTGCGTTGGATTGTTTTTAGCCCAACAATGAGAACATATCATTCTGGTCCATGACAAAGAAAAACCAATGATCGATCGATACAACTCAGCTTTCTTTTGTGTGATGTCACTGCTAAGGCTGAAATGTTTCTGGACTTTAAACAAAAAAAACAAAAAAGAATTGTGACCATTTTTTTTTGGTTTTCTCCCGAGCTGTATGTCACAAAGCTAAATATACTAATAAAACGGTGTGCTATCTATCAAACGGAGCAACGTTTCTTCTTTATATTGCACTCTAAAAGTATTAGTACTCACATTGATGGGGGAAAAGTACATGTACACAATAGAGGGACACATGCAGACACACATACAGACATACACACACGCTCACAGACATACATTCAGACACACACACACAAAAGTACATGTACACAATAGAGGATGGATACCCGACCCAAGCCCGACGGGAGCCCGTCAGGTCCCGAGCCCTTGCCATTGAGAACAAGGCCGGTTTGGACAAGTCCTAACCGGCCTTGTTCTCAATGGCAAAAAACGTCAGTAGCCAAGACGAGGTGGCTAACCGTAGCATGCTAGCTCGTTCTCAATGGCAAAACACTGCTACAACACACACTAGTTCACCATAATCTCCAGAAGAACTCCTTCCTGTCCCTGTTCTGCAGGTATTCCACGCTAAGGTGGAAGTGTTCCCTGACTTGAAGTTAGAGAAACAAACAGCTAGCTGATGTGATCTTACCGAGCTACTGAGCATGTGGGACTCACTACAAAGATGGTATAGAGGTGAGATGTCTCACTCTGTAGCTAAAACAGAGAGCTCAACACACAGGGTGAAAAGAGGAGCTGCAGCAATGTGCAGTACAACAAACATATGGTGTTTTTTGAGAATTAAACCATGTAAACCTATTCTGGTACAACCTCTAAATACAGTTATGAACCTGAAAATGAGCAGAATGTGAGCACTTTAAAGATTAAACCAAAGGTTTTGTAACTTTTTAGGCTTGTGTCATTGAGATCCATAAAGGAAGAATAAATCTGTAAAAGACTATGAAAAATAAATGTTCATTTATTTCTGTATATATTTAAATCATGCAGTGATTTTCAACATTTGGGGGCTTGTGCGCTATGGAGTCATAACAAAAAGAATACATTTGTTAAAGAATAAGAAAAGAAATGTGGATATAAAGAGAAATAACACAATATAAAATAGGTATAAACATTGATTTATTTTTTATATAAGTTTTACATTTTAGAAAAATATATTTATTTAGCATATAACTTAATATATTTCTTCTGTATCTTTTGTATTATTTATATATTTATATAATACAAAAACTACGGAAGAAATAGTTATTTATAAATTGAATTTATATCAATTTAATTTAGTAATTTATAAATTACTGTATTTCTTCTGTATGTTTTGTATGATTTATATACTTATATAATACAAAATACAAATATACAAAATACAAAAATATATAGAAGAAATATAGTAATTTATATGCAAAAATAAATATATTTTCTCTAAAATGTAAAATGAATGTAAAAAATAAATCAATATGTTTATAGCTATTTTATATTTTGGTATTTCTCTTTATATTTTCCACATGTATTTTCATATTCAGTTACAGATTGAATTCTTTTTAATGGCACTCCTATCTCTATGCAGGATCGTATTCATTTAGCCGAAAATCCTGCTTCTTTGAGCTTTTGACTTTGTGAAGTGAACCAGAACATCAGTCTGTGATAAGGAGATTCTCTGATGTAACTGTAGCTTATAAAGTCACCATGCACGCCGAGAAACGGAGCCTTTCCCCCATTTAAAGACGCCGTTCCAATTTAAAGATTAAGATTAGAGCTGAAGGTGAAAAGCTTTCATGTTGGATTTGAATCCGTTTTAGTCCTTTCAACTTGCCTGCTGCTTTAAAGGTATAGTGGAGGATTTGATTTTTCCGGGTGGATCATCAAGACTATTGGTCCTCCTAGTTGTCAATCATTCTGCTGATATGTTTACGTAACGGCGTCGTACGTGCTCGTCCCGAGGTAGTTTTCGCTTTCTGCGGCCTCTAGCCCGACCTCTGCCTCCCCCTCTCTCACGGCCGCCTTCTCCCCGCTGGTGATGGCTCTTGGTCGGGAGGAACAGGGCACGGGCTCGTAGACAATATCAGATCCCACAAGACTCTCTTCTTGAAAGCTCTAAACGCACCAGCAATAAAAAAATAACTTAGATGCTAGACAATAGCTTGTTTGTTGGCCTGTAGCGTGCTAACGTTAGCTATAGAGATGCTTGTCCTAAATAGATTTCCACTTACTGGTGGCGAGTCTGACATGGTGGAAAAAGTGCAAATCTTCTTTTGGAAACATATAAACAGAGCGTGCACGAGGAGAACTAAGCTCGTGCACGCTCTCTTGTGCACACGTTTAATAGGCGTTCCCTCTCGGGAGCAGGTAGAGTGTTGTGCATTTTTTCAAAAAGTGGAGAGGGCGGTTCTTTTCTAAAATTCGGGAAAATCCTCCATTATACCTTTAAGATGGTCTAGTAGGGGACTACTTTCATAGCAGGCTTACTATATGAGGGACGGAAGATGCCAAAATCTAAATCTTCCTTTGTGTTGGCGTTCTAACCTCCGGCTGATTTGTGAGGACTCTGGTTAACTGCTCCTCAGATCTCTGCAGGGTAAATCCAGACAGCTAGCTACACTATCTGTCCAATCGGAGTTTTCTGTTGCACGACTAAAACTACTTCTGAACGTACACATGTTCCACCAAAACAAGTTCCTTCCTGAGACTATTTAGGAGAGGCACCGTGGCTCCGTCCGGAGCTTAGCACCGCCCAAGATGATTGTGATTAATGTATCTAGTCATTCATTTATTAACTTATTTTTGATTTAGGCAGCTTCTGTCCTCCATATTCTTATAATGATAAGGCTGGATTTCTTATGAAAAGACCAAAAATCAACAATGTGTTTGTCCGTCTCTCAATGCTTTTTGACTTCCGTACTCACAAATATAGTATATAGTTTGACTTTAACAGCTGCTCACTGTGGTTTTAGTCAAACATACAGGAGGAAAATGGTGCATTTGTCAGGGACTATTTTTAGCCGCAGATTAATCCACATTTGGGGCTCTAGTGAGTATTAGGCTACTGGCAGCAGGACGGAGTGTGTGGGATTGAGTCAGAATAACACAGCGTGTGTGTGTGTGTGTGTGTGTGTGTGTGTGTGTGTGTGTGTGTGTGTGTGTGTGTGTGTGTGTGTGTGTGTGTCTCTCTGTGTGCGTGTGTGTGTGTGTGTGTCTGTGTGCTTGTGTGTGTGTGTGTGTGTGTGTGTGTGTGTGTGTGTGTGTGTGTGTGTGTGTGTGTGTGTGTGTGTGTGTGTTCATGGTGATGCAGGAACATGCAACAGTGTGGCTCATGATGTGTTTTCTAACAACAATGGAGCCTATATAGAACATTGGAAGAACTATCACACATTGTACTTGTGACACTGACTTTTTCACGAGCTCCTCTGACTACTGCATTGTTTGTGTTTGGTGCTCCTTCAGAACTGATGCAGGATTAAAGGCATACAGGGAGGGAGGCTACACAGACTGCAGTCATCAGACTCCACGCTCTAGAAATAAAAAGCCAGAGGAAGATGAGATTCAAATATTGTGACAGAGCAAAGAAAGACTCGCCAGTACCTTCAGACTCTGGTAATACACTAATTTAGTTTGGTTTATTATAGGGCCGAGCTGTTGTCTTTAAATCACTTGTTTTGTCTAACCAACATTCCTAATACAGATACATAATAAAAAACGCTGTATTTAGTACTTGACATTCACGAGGTTGGTGAAAAGTGTTTAGCAAACACAGACTCATCGTTTACTCAACCACAGTAACCTTCAGGGGAAACTGTCCCAGAGCCAAAAAGGCATGCGCACGCACCACGCGTCACACACACACACCCCTCCCCTCCCTACGCAGTACGCAGGTGTGTGAGCAGCAGGAGGTGTGCCGAGCGCCAAACTGAAACTTTTTTACGCACCGTGCCGCCGCTCCATCTTTCTCTGTTCCTCTCGTGGATTAAACACTTGCGCATCAACTGCTGCGGCCGTTTCCCCGTTTTGCACCCGATTACAATGGATTAACATTTCGTCGGGAGCCATGCTCGCGCTCTTGGTTGGTCTTGGCTCGCGCCGCCGAGTCCTTGCAGGGAACCGATCCGACTTGGATGCCCTCCATTCCCGTTTCCGTTCCGCATTCCCGCAGCCGCCGTGCGCAATGCAGGCGTGGAGCTCAGATCCGTGATCTCAACAGAAAAAAAACCGGTTCCTCCGGCTACTCTACCCAACTATTGCTGGCGGTGCATTATGTTTCCAGCCAGAGGAAGAGAGGAAACCCGGAGGACTGAACGGCGGCTCGCTGTAGGGTGCACAGCGCACTGAGAAAGCCTGAAACGCGTTTTATTGATCGGTGTTACGATCAAACCTTCATGTCCCGGGATGGAGGGCTGCTGTCGCACCTGTATGCCGTGTTTAAGCCGGCTCTGGAACTGCCTATGGCCGGACTTCCGCGACCCAGACGTCCCCAACAACAACCATGTCATCGCCAACCCGGCCGCGCAGACGGCGGAGATCCGAACCGTGTCCGGGGACATCCGGGTCCCGTCGCCCAAGAAGCGGCCAGTGCAGCTTTACGCGGCGCTCTTTGACTTCGAGGCCCGCAGCGACGACGAGCTGACGGTGAAGGAGGGGGACAAGCTGTCGGTGATCGAGAAGCGGGGGGAGTACGTGTTGGCCAAGAAGCTGACGGGGTCTCTGGAGTCCGGACTGATCCCGGCCAACTACGTGGCTCTGTTGCAGGACGAGTTCGCCAAACACAAGTGAGTGTTGGAAATCCATCCTCTGCTCACAGCTCGTGTCTCTGTCTTTGTTCGCCGCGGTTCTACGGTGCTGATGGGAGAAGAACAATCTCAGTTCCTCGGGTCAAATCTGTTTCTTCTGAATACAAAATAATAAAAAAGTAGTATCATGGATGTGATTATCCATCAACATACATTTCTCTGATCTTAACTAGTCAAAATAATTAATACTTTTTTTTAAATAATTTAAGTGAGTAGGTATAATTTAATATAAAAAATAAGTAAACTAGTAGTAATAAGCTTAGAAGATGTAACACAAAATTGTAATGCCAATGATAATTTATATTTTATGCTTTATAAACAGGCAAAACACACACACACACACACACACACACACACACACACACACACTAATGTTGCCTAAATATATTCTGATCTGAAAATACAGATACAGAGAGACATGTAGAGGGACAGATCAGCTCCCACGTCGTTTAAATAGCAAATGCACCTGCGCCCATCTGTGGCCCATGAGCGTGCTGGTCATACAGGGAGGTGTGTTCAGGTGCATTCTGGGTGTGCTGGTCTTACAGGGAGGTGTGTTCAGGTGCATTCTGGGTGTATTGCTATCTTGAGGCAGCAGGAAGTGATGGCACCATTGACCAACAAAAACCTGGTCTAAAGTCAATAACGCAGCATTTCATTGTTATTTTAACAGCACATTAGTAAAATGCTCCTAGGCTCGTGCACAGCACGTGCACACTATGCTTGTTACATCAGTGTTGATATTAAAATATCATTATGAACTGGTCCAGTCACTACTGAAAATACTAATTGTGTCACTGTGTCTACTGTTGTAGAGAAATTATGTCCGTAGCAAGGTTGAACAACCTAAAACAACCTCTGCTGCTGCTGTTGAACCAGACTGGAGCTAAAAGTAGCCGCGAGGCTGAAGCTGCAGATCCTCCATTATTCATTCAGCCTGCAGGGAATCATCATGTTTCCCCAGAGCTCTCCCTCTAAGGCTGACTTGTCCGTCTGTGTTCATGCCTCTGATCCAACACTGACTTCACGTGTCCCACTGTCAGACCATGACAGAAACTATGTTAAGCCAAAAAAAAATAAAGACAAAGTTGTGTTACGTTTTTATTAGTCAATATCCTTGGGCCAGTTGTTCAAATGTAAGCTGATCGGATTTTGGTTATCAGATTGGATCAAATCTTGAAAATGGGTTGTTCAAAAGGGAAAGAAGGAATCTGAAATCAGATTAGATCACGGAATCCAGTCCTAGTTTTAATCTGGATCAAACCTTCAGTTTGTGTTGTTCAAAACTTGTCAGTAGGATTTGGATAACTTTGATCCAAAAAAACCAGAATTATCCTGATCCCAACAGGGGGTAGGATTTCAAGGTGGATTCCAGGAAAAAAAATTAGTAAAACTTAAAAATTGGTCAAATAATAAATTTGTATCATTTAGTGTATATACTTTTATTTATATTTTGCACTTGACTTGTTTAACCGTTGTAACAGTGATAAAGTAGATAAAGTAGACATAGGCTACAAATTAAGCTATTCAGTATAGTAAAGTAAAAATAAAATACAAATGATCTTGTCCTCATGAAATAATCCCCCAAACAGATTTCAATAACAAACAAAAATAATATAGTCTATTTTTCTGTCATTCATTACCATATATTCATTTCAAAGAAACAATCATCAGAGATGAGCCTATCAAAAATAATTTCTGACAATTGCATCAATGTCCAGTCAGTCCCTCATTCTGACAGAATGCCGGAGGTTGGTCTGGTTCTTCAACAGGCTCAGGTGCATCACAAACATCATCACAGAGAGGGACGTTGCGCCTGGTAGTGATGGTGTGCAGGACAATGCACACAAGTATTATGTTGCATGCTCCCTGTGGTTCCACTCGCAAGTAGTTAAAGGTCCCATGACATGGTGCTCTTTGGATGCTTTTATATAGACCTTAGTGGTCCCCTAATACTGTATCTGAAGTCTCTTTTATATAGATCTTAGTGGTCCCCTAATACTGTATCTGAAGTCTCTTTTATATAGACCTCAGTGGTCCCCTAATACTGTATCTGAAGTCTCTTTTATATAGACCTTAGTGGTCCCCTAATACTGTATCTGAAGTCTCTTTTATATAGACCTCAGTGGTCCCCTAATACTGTATCTGAAGTCTCTTTTATATAGACCTCAGTGGTCCCCTAATACTGTATCTGAAGTCTCTTTTATATAGACCTCAGTGGTCCCCTAATACTGTATCTGAAGTCTCTTTTATATAGACCTTAGTGGTCCCCTAATACTGTATCTGAAGTCTCTTTTATATAGACCTTAGTGGTCCCTAATACTGTATCTGAAGTCTCTTTTATATAGGCCTCAGTGGTCCCCTAATACTGTATCTGAAGTCTCTTTTATATAGACCTTAGTGGTCCCCTAATACTGTATCTGAAGTCTCTTTTATATAGACCTTAGTGGTCCCCTAATACTGTATCTGAAGTCTCTTTTATATAGACCTTAGTGGTCCCCTAATACTGTATCTGAAGTCTCTTTTATATAGACCTCAGTGGTCCCCTAATACTGTATCTGAAGTCTCTTTTATATAGACCTTAGTGGTCCCCTAATACTGTATCTGAAGTCTCTTTTATATAGACCTTAGTGGTCCCCTAATACTGTATCTGAAGTCTCTTTTATATAGACCTTAGTGGTCCCCTAATACTGTATCTGAAGTCTCTTTTATATAGACCTCAGTGGTCCCCTAATACTGTATCTGAAGTCTCTTTCCCAAAATTCAGCCTCGGTGCAGAATTCCAGCCACTAGAGCCAGTCCCACAATGAGCTTTCCTCAGGACTTGCTATTTCTGTGTCTGTAGCTATTGAGGAGGAGAGAGGGGGGGGCAAGGTGGAGGGTGGGGGTGTGGCCTTGACCAACTGCCACTTTGCTTGTTTGAAAGCCATGACATCTCTCTCTCTCTCATGGGTTGGCCAAATTTTCTGGGCGGGCAAAGCAGAGAAAGGGGAGGTAACCTCGCTCCTTATGACCAAGATTCCTGATTGGCCCATCTGAACTTACATTTTCTCAAAGGCAGAGCAGGATACCCAGGGCTCGGTTTACACCTATCACCATTTCAAGCCAATTGGGGACCATAGGCAGGCTGGGGGGACTCATATTAATGTTAAAATACCTCATAAATGAAATTTTCATGCCATGGGACCTTTTAGGCATGCAAAGCGTCTCTTCAGAACTCCATTTAAACGCTCAATTGCACATCTTGTTTTGCAATGAGCTGTGTTGAAGCGTGCCTGCGCAGGTGTGGTTGCTGCAAGAAAAGGAGTCATCAGCCATTCATAGAGCATTAGTAATCCTGATTTGGTAATCTTGAAAACGATGTATCTGGATCAGGGTGATCCAGTCCAATGTTGCTTTGAAAAACCGGCATGAAAGTAAGACGGATTATCTGATCCTGAATAGTAAAGAATGGGATTTCCAAATCCAGATTAAATGTATTGAACAACTGGCCCCTTGACGTTCCACTTCCAGGATTTCTCCGTTGCCACAAGAAAATCTGACAGATTTCACTCATTTAGGCCGGATGTCCGTCCCCCTTCCTCTGTCTCTGTGTTGGCGTTCTAACCTCCGGCTGATTTGTGAGGACTCTGGTTAACTGCTCCTCAGATCTCTGCAGGGTAAATCCAGACAGCTAGCTAGACTATCTGTCCAATCTGAGTTTTCTGTTGCACGACTAAAACTACTTTTGAACGTTCACATGTTCCACCAAATCAAAAAAGTGAAAAAGTGGAGAGAAAAAAAACCATTATCTTAAAGGCACAATGAGAAAGACTTTCCTAGATAACAATGTATAGACTCCTACAAAAATAATCTCTATCAATTATGACCCTACTACAAGTGTGTGGCGGTATGTATCTGCAGAGAACCTGCCCTTTGCCTGTACTTTATTATCTTGCTGTGTTTAGGACGATTCTGGGTGTCAACCTCTATAAAAGCGTGTCTACGATATGTCAGGTCATGGTGACAACCTCTCAAGATGACATAATGAATGTCTTGTAACATACTTTTTACAGTTGTATTTATGTTCTTGACTGTAGCAGTACTTTGCTTTATTGTTTATTCTGTCTTAAAGGTGCAGTAGGTAATACTTCTAAAACTACCTTTGTGTCATATCTGCTGAAACTGATCCTATGTTCCACTAGAACTACATGAAGCAGGTCATTTAAAATAAATCCAGCTCCTCTGGCTCCACCTACAGCCTGGAGGGGGATTTACAAAAATTCAGCACTAACTGCGTGTCAATCACTGCTCATGCACACGCATTTCATAGCGTCCTCCCCTCCCCCTTCCCCGCGCACGAGCTGCAGATAGGTTTCCTCCCCTTCCCCTCTCTTCACACGTGCTCTATCGTGCACAGCTCTCCATTGTGGGGGGAGGAGACAGTTTTGGGCTTTAGCAGAAAGCGGGGAGGGACTGAGAAGTTTTTTGGCTAAGTCCTGGATCTTCACAATGCTACCTACAGCACCTTTTAATATGTTCATGGTTTACCTTATTTACCAATATACACCAAGGCATATTCCTTGCAACTGCAAACTTGCTAGTTTCTCATGACTTTATCTTCACAGGATTTTTCATGTAAATCACTAGAGCATGGGTGGCCAACCAGTTCAGCATTAAGAGCCACAAAAAAAATGCACCATACAAAATGCCACACAACACACTACAACAGCAACAGCGACTTCCAGATCTAATGAGAGTCATAATAAATAGCAGTTTCAATAGTTTTGTTTTTCTTAGTTAGATTGACACCGTGGGAAACCTGACAGTCTTTCTTATCCACAATGCTTTTCAGGTCTTGCTTGAACTCTGTTGTGGCCACTCGTTGGTCACTAGAGGGGCGTTCAAACAATCTGACTCAGCAGTGAAAGGGTTAATGAGGAAGGTGATCTGTGGCCGCTTTTTCTCCTCAGGTTGCAGAATCTGTCCTCAAAACTCTGCTGCATTATTTTTTATTTTTAAATAATTGGCAAATTTATTGGCAGATGCATTCAAATGCGTTTTTTTTACTTATCTGAAATGTTTCAAAAAGTAAAAAAAAAACAAAAAACACCAACAACACAACCCCCCAGCCACACAGTAAGAGCCTCAAAGGAGCAGGCAAAGAGCCACATACGGCTCAAGAGCCACAGGTTAGCCACCACTGCACTAGAGTACAGTATTTCCTGAGTCTGTTATTGTGAGTTCTGTGCTGTGTCATGCTGTTACTGTCTGTGAAACCTGAGGTCGTGCGTGCAGAGCAGACACGCCCTTCCTGATAACGTCAAGTAAACACAGGTCAGTTTCTGTATCGGAGCAACAGGCAGCACTCAAACACTCTTAAAGCTTCTGAATAAATCCCTCCAAAGAGTTGTCCCTGTACATTTAAATATTGGACTTATTGATGTGTAGCAATGGTGGAGGAAGTACTCAGATCCTTTACATAAGTAAAAGTACTAAAAAAGAGACTTCAAATACAGTATTAGGGGACCACTAAGGTCTATATAAAAGAGACTTCAGATACAGTATTAGGGACCACTAAGGTCTATATAAAAGAGACTTCAGATACAGTATTAGGGGACCACTAAGGTCTATATAAAAGAGACTTCAGATACAGTATTAGGGGACCACTAAGGTCTATATAAAAGAGACTTCAGATACAGTATTAGGGGACCACTAAGGTCTATATAAAAGAGACTTCAGATACAGTATTAGGGGACCACTAAGGTCTATATAAAAGAGACTTCAGATACAGTATTAGGGGACCACTAAGGCCTATATAAAAGAGACTTCAGATACAGTATTAGGGGACCACTAAGGTCTATATAAAAGAGACTTCAGATACAGTATTAGGGGACCACTAAGGTCTATATATAAGAGACTTCAGATACAGTATTAGGGGACCACTGAGGTCTATATAAAAGAGACTTCAGATACAGTATTGGGGGACCACTAAGGTCTATATATAAGAGACTTCAGATACAGTATTAGGGGACCACTGAGGTCTATATAAAAGAGACTTCAGATACAGTATTGGGGGACCACTAAGGTCTATATATAAGAGACTTCAGATACAGTATTAGGGGACCACTGAGGTCTATATAAAAGAGACTTCAGATACAGTATTAGGGGACCACTAAGACCTATATAAAAGAGACTTCAGATACAGTATTAGGGGACCACTGAGGTCTATATAAAAGAGACTTCAGATACAGTATTAGGGGACCACTAAGGTCTATATAAAAGAGACTTCAGATACCGTATTAGGGGACCACTAAGACCTATATAAAAGAGACTTCAGATACAGTATTAGGGGACCACTGAGGTCTATATAAAAGAGACTTCAGATACAGTATTAGGGGACCACTGAGGTCTATATAAAAGAGACTTCAGATACAGTATTAGGGGACCACTGAGGTCTATATAAAAGAGACTTCAGATACAGTATTAGGGGACCACTGAGACCTATATAAAAGAGACTTCAGATACAGTATTAGGGGACCACTAAGGTCTATATAAAAGAGACTTCAGATACAGTATTAGGGGACCACTGAGGTCTATATAAAAGAGACTTCAGATACAGTATTAGGGGACCACTAAGGTCTATATAAAAGAGACTTCAGATACAGTATTAGGGGACCACTGAGGTCTATATAAAAGAGACTTCAGATACAGTATTAGGGGACCACTAATGACACTAATAAAATAACTGCAGGGAACAAGTCACTCTACTTTCAGAAATGGATCAATAGAGACATTATCTTCGTAAAAGATCTTTTTGATTGTAATAGCTAATTACTTAATTTTGAATATTTTCTCAGAGAGAAGGCATTTCCGATAACGTTCAAAGAATATAATTAAGTTTTTAAATCTATACCTAATGGCTTATTAGAATTAATGAAAAGTTATAAAAACAAAATGAAGTGCCTGGTTTTACTCTTTATATAAATGGTATAGACATTATGAGCAGAAACTGTACCAATAAGCACATTAGAAAATGCTTTCTAAACTTAAAGAAAATAACACCTCGTGGGAAATTCTCATTTTGCTGATGTTGACTGGCATAGGGCGTGGCTTGTTCCTTTTTAGATACTGTATCACAAACAAAGTTAGGGAATTACATTTGAAAATATTGCATAATATATATCCTACAAACTTGTTTGTTTTGAAATTCATGAATGTTGAAAACTGTTGCAGTTTTTGTAAAACAGAACAATAATCGTTAACCCATCTTTTTTTATGGTTGTTCATTCTGTATTGCATTCTGGAAAATTATATGGTGTCTAAGACAAAACATACAATCACACTTGAAGGGAAACATATTATTACATATTATGAATGTAAAGATAGAATGTTATGCAATATTGTAAATCTCTTTATTTTATTAGGTAAGTTCCACATTCATAAGGCAACATTTTCCATGTTTCAGACTATTCCAGGTTGAATTTGACATGTACTTTGAGTCTCTTAAGCTGGTATCCAATAAGAAAGCTATATTAATATCTGATCTCTACTCAAGCCCCTGCTGTCTATATCATTAACAAATTTGAAGTCTGTTACTTTTATTCCTTTGTGTATTTTTATTTTGTTTTTGCTTAATGTATTACTTTCATAATTTCTTTCATATTGCATTATTTGCACTCACTTATTTACTCATTTTATATTTTGTCCTGTCTGAATATTTGTAAACTATATTCTGAAAAAAAAGCTAGCGCTAGCTAACGTCAACGTTAGGTAGCCGCTAGCTAACGTCAACGTTAGGTAGCCGCTAGCTAACGCTAGCTAGAAGGGTTTGTTGTGACTTTGCTAAGGGGGCAAGCTTCTCTCCACAGAGTGAAGCCTCCTATGGCGCCATTTTAATGCTACCAGACTCTCACCCCCCGTTAGCATCCCATTGACTGCCATTCATTTTGGCGTCACTTTGACAGCCAATAACTTTACATCTGAAGCGTTTAAAGACTTTATTTGTCCGTTGTTTATTTCTTAAGAAACACGACAATGTATAAAAGGCTCCGTTACCTTGTACCTCACGTTATGGCTCCGTAGCAGACGTTTTTATAAAAATAGGCTAACGGTTGGGTCATAACCACGAGACTTACTGTCTCATAGTAGAGGAATTACCGTACAGTACAGGAGAAGCTCGCAGGCAGTTTGGACTTACATCAGCTGTTTAGTTTAATTACTAATGTTAACTATCATTTTAGTGATCAATAATTAGCCTGTGCCTATGTTATCTCCTTACATATACCTACGCTCTCCGTCTCTGATAGATTGGGAATGATGGAGATTTCTCTTGGCACAGCTACCAGAAGACTTACAACGTTCAGACACGTTGCTCACGTCACATCTACGTCATCAAGCTCAGTTTGAGGCTGCGCAGTAACGCTCAGCCATCACCGGGGAAGTGCTTCTAATAGACTTCACTGGTCTCCGTCCAGAGCAACAGGATTGGTTCGTCCATTCTATATACTGTCTATGGACTTTGCCTGGAACACTACCAAGTTGTGAGTCCTGACTTGAAGTCGTAACTTACGCGCTAAAAACTGTCTGGAACGCAGTATCAGTACATTTTATAAAGACAGTACGGTTCACATATACATGCGGGCAACATCTTGGGAAAACAGTCATGACCAGTCGAACGATAAACGCTGTGTTTGAGCTATGTTACTGGTTACTGGTTGCACGGCGTTCGTCGTTCAACCGGTCGTGACTGTTTTCCCAAGATGGTCCCTGCCTGTCTACGTGAACAGTACTGTCTTTATAATCTATCTTTTTAATAAACTGTCTGTACGTTAAAATGGCGACGTTGCCGGGAGAAACTGTTACAGCTGACACACCATTGTCTATGACTGACCACGTCTGCAACTTAAAAATACGTTTGTGCACATTTATTGCGGAGCATGACATATATGATAATGGCCTTGATTTCACTTCTCATCTTCAGTTTACCAGTTCAGTTCTTTAGCACTTTAAGCACGAGTTAGTTAAGCACGTTAACCACTTATTGTTCAGAAGAAAACACTTTAGTTGACATAGTACTTTAAAATAAAGGGTGCAAAGCATAATCATGTCCATCTCAGTTTACCAGTTTTTTAAGCACTTTAAGCTCTTGTTACTGTATTTTTGTTATCGTCAATATTTGTTTATTTATTTTACATTATTTTACATTATTTACGTAATTCAGTTACAATTTTAACATACAGCTTTAATACTTGAAAGTAAATGGTGCCATTGAAGATAAGTCCTTCTTTGCAGTTTCCACACACAGACTTTAACCCCTGCATGTGTGTTTTTACGTGTATTCTTGTGTACTCTGTCTGACATCATGCACACAGTGGGCTCCAGGTTGTGGCTGAACATGCTGCTGCTGTTCTAACTGACCGGACCAGTTAGTTAAACTGTGTCTACTTTCTTCTCTCTGTGATTGTTAGCTTGCAATGTGCAAAATGTGTTCTATGTGTGTGTGTTTACCTACACACATTGTGTGGCTATTGTGTGAGCGGGCTTCTGCATGTCTGCTTTCACACGTAACACAGTCTCCTTCTCTTTTGTTCACACTGCTTTCTTTCTTTCATTCATTCATGCATTCATTCATCCGGTTTTTCTTTGTGTTAAATGTCCAATCATCCATTCATCCCACGATCTTTTCCTCATTTCTCTCATCCCGTGTGTGTCTCTCCTCTCCTCTGTGCAGGTGGTACTATGGGAATATAAACCGTGTGAAAGCTGAGAAGCTGCTGCTGGCCTCCCAAAACAAAGATGGCTCCTTCCTAGTTCGCATCAGTGAGAGTCACAGTGATGAGTACACAATCTCTGGTAAGTGGTACCACCATCCATCCACAACAGTGACCTCTTGCCGCTCATCCTCCAAATTATATAAAGGGGAATTTTGGTATTTTTCAACCTGGACCCTATTTTCCCATGCATTGGTGTCTAAGTGACAATGTATAGGAAATAGAGGAAAGTGCACCGTAAATTTTCTTCCAGTAAAAGTTCTGTTTTTGCCGCTAACAGACTCAGATTATGATTCTTAGTGTTTGACAACATTATGGAAAGGATCCCTACAGAGATAGACCTTTTTTAATACATTGGCAATTTTTCACTAATTATTGTTAGTGAAATCGCCATCGCCTAACAAAAACAGCACATTGTAGTGGACGGAAACTGATGGGGAGCAGTTGCCCTATATGACTATACATTGCAGCCCAGTTTCCAGCTGCTGGTTACAGCTTTCTGACTCAATATTGGGCCATTTTCAAAGAGTTTTGTTCACATAAGTAACTTAGACACCAATGCATGGGGAAATGTAATGGAATGTATACTTTATTAATCTGAATTACACACACATGCTCAGTACTCATGCACTAATGGCTGCCCATGAAAAGGCGCCCCGAGCAGTTGCTCAAGAGCACCCTCTCAACCCAATGCCCTACTGACTGAGCTACTGCCAACCTGAAAGCGATATGACAGAAGCAGAGTATGAGGGCGTGCCCTGACAGTACCTAGGTAAGGACTACTAGCCAGTCAGAAGCGTATGAGGGCGTGCGATAGGAAAGGATCACATCAGCTAGCTAGCTTTTTTCTAACTTCAAGGCAGGATTACCTGGGAGACTTCTTCTAAATAGGGTGCACTTCCAACTTAGTGTGGAATACCTGCAGAACAGGGACATGGAAGTAGTTCTTTTGGAGGTTATGGTGAACTAGTGTGTTGTAGCAGTGTTTTGCCATTGAGAACAAGGTGGCTACCCGCTAGCATGCTAGTGCTAGTGGTTAGCCACCTGGTCTTGGCTACTGACGTAGAAAGCCGTGCAGATTTTGACCAGCTCACCCGGAGACTGAAGGCAGGAATCATTCAGAAACCGTATCTCACTCAGAACAGCATGGATGGGTTTTTTTCCAAGATTGTATGTGTGTGGAAGCACCAGAGACACAAAATAACACCCCAAATCCCAGAAAAAGAGATTTATTTTTTCATAATATGGGCACTTTAAAAGTTTTGTAGACAGGAGAGTTTAGTGTCTTGAGTTGTAGTGACCTACATTTGGAAGCCCGTTGCCATCATCAAGCTACCATTATGAATGAGCCCACCGCCAGTCCTGTAACGGACCTTCTGAGATTTGGGACCATTGCTATTTCTCTCTCTCTCTCTCTCTCTCCTCAGCATCACCTCCAGCTCCTTTCTCTCTCTCTCTCTCCATCCACTTCCTTCCTCTATCGTGTCCTCCCTTTCTACCCTTCCCCCTTTTCTTCAAGGTCCTTTAGGTCCCGGGGGAAAATGTTGCCGTTGGACGCTCAATTTTCCCTGTGCTAGTCCTCCTGAAATATACATCATTAGTACTCTGTGTACATACAGAATGTGCCTGAGAGTGAAGGCAGAACAGACCACACCTTCAATTATTCTGTCTTATGGCACAATTACACACATTCCTCACCGCCATCTTCTTGTTCTCTGAGCCTATGATAATATACTTTATGTTTTCCTGTGAGGACCAAACTCATGGTATTCTGTCTGCATGTTGCAGTCAGTATCTGATTGTAACATCTGCATTTAGCCACAGTTCTTCAGATATGTAAAGCCAGTATGTGTAGAATTTGTACATGTTTACAGCATATGTCAAATGATTTTGATGGCTTTTGTTCGTAGACTATATTGTAGACTAATCCCAGTGAATTGGTGCAGTTCCCGAGAGCATTCATCTCAGTGTCATCAGGTCAGGTTGGTACGGTGGCCGACAGGGGCCAAACGCACAGCAACTAGATGCATGCAAATAGACAAAACACAAACAAATTAAGAACACATGCATGCGCAGCATTTAGCAAACGCGCTGCAAATACAGAAACGATGCAAAAGGAAAGCTTGATTTCTGATGAGAGAGAGAGAGAGACAGATAAACAGAGGCGACATAAATAGATGCATATTCATTTTTAGGTTTTGGCCCTAGTAATGAGCAACAGGTTTACGTAGCTACCGTGTAAAGGTTCTGACCCACCAACCAGACGGCCGACCGTCAGCAGTAAAGCCAGTCAGACTGATCAGTCTCCCCGAGTTGGTCCAAAAAGTTCCTCAGAACACACCGAAGAGACGCCGACTTGAGCGTACGTTCTGCGCGTGCACGAGACGTAATACGACTCCATAACAGCAGGCGGCACTAATCTGGATTGTCGCTCAAAAAATGAAAACCGGCAGCTGATTGGACGAATGCGTCACGTGGTCTGGCTGCTACTTCAAGGCCAGGCTGATGTTGGAAGTCCCTCTAGTGGACAGAACGTATAACAACAACCACATGTTAATAGTGGCTTTGACGATGCATGAGCCTGAGTAGTGTACTACATATTAATAGCTGCATTTGAGCATTAAATATTCAAATATTATTTCAATATTAATAGAGGAAGATTGACAGCTCTAGTGTGGACAAGCCAGACCAGAACAGCCTGGCAAAGCGAGACTATGTTTGCAAGAACCTTAGCTTGCTAACACATGTGTCCCCGATATATTGCTCTTTGTCGTCTTACAGCCCGAAATGAGGGGAATGTGTACCACTTCAGGATCCAGCGCTCCACCATTGGGGCGTACTTCGTCTCAGATAAGATCTCCTTCTCTACGCTGGGAGAGCTCATCTCCTACTACCAGAAATACCCTCGCAGCCTGGGAATGCTGCTGGAGGAGCCCTGCACCCAGCAGGTAGGACACAAAGAGACACACAAAACACAGTGTTTAGTTGTGGGGACATTTTTTGGGGGCCTATTTACCACCCTAACAGGTCCCTAATCGGAGGGAAGTACTTTCTGAAAGTACAGGAACCTTTGGGGTAGGGTTTGCAGGGATTGCCGTCGGTCATTGGTCAAACACACAGCGCATATACTATACTATACTATATGTTTAAATAAGGCATTTCGTATGTCTTATTACAACCCCAAATCAGAAAAAGTTGGGACAGTATGGAAAACACAAATAAAAAAAGAAAGTAGTGATTTCTAAATGTACTTTGACTTGTATTTCATTGCAGACAATACAACAGCACATCATTTAATGTGTTCCTTATGATTGTTATTGTTGTTTTTTTTTTTCAAAAAAACTAAATTTCTGTTTTGGTTCTTGCAACACATTTCAAAAACAGTTGGAACAGTAAAGCATTTACCACTTTGTAATGTTGCCATTCCTTTTCACAACACTTAAAAGACGTTTAGGGACTGAAGACACCAAGTGATGAAGTGTTTCAGGTGGAATTTTGTCCCATTCAACAAGTCGTAAGGTGGGCAACAGTACGGGGTCTTCGTTGTCTATGTACTTTTCAGCATTAATGGTGCCATCACAGAAGTGCAAGTTACCTTTGCCAAGGGCACTGACACAACCCCATACCATGACAGACCCTGGCTTTTGGACTTGTTGCTGGTAACAGTCTGGATGATCCTTTTCTTCTTTGGTCCGGAGCACACGGCGTCCATTTCTCCCAAAAAATACCTGAAATACTGATTCATCTGACCACAGTACACGTTTCCACTGTGTGATGGTCCATCCCAGATGCCTCCGAGCCCAGAGAAGTCGACGGCGCTTCTGGACACTGTTAACTAGGCATGTGCCGGTATCACTTTTTCATGCTGCGATTAATTGAGAGAGCATTTATCACGGTATACGGTATTATCACGATATTGTAATTTTACAAGAGAAACAGGTTACAAAAGAAACAAACTTCAGTTTTGTCCTTTTAGTAACTAAAATTATTTTTTTTTATTTAATTATTATTATTATTCTGCCTAACTTCCATTATTAATTACATAACTTTTAGCTGAATATTGCATTTTTTGTTGATAAAATACGAGACGCAATACGAGTTCATGCTAACTCTTAACTCTTCCTACATACAGCAAATGGAAATAAGTTAACGTAACTTTGCCATCCTGTCTTTCAAATAGTTGTTTTATCAACATGAGAAATAAAGTGTCTTACCTTTATCTCCCTGAATTGCAGTGGATGGTTGTCACGAATATGAGCGAACATGTTAGACGTGTTCCCTTGCTTTGCAGCCACTTTCTGTCCACATGTCTTACACAAAGGGAAACTGTCTTTGATCAGCAATCCCTCTGCATTTTTTTGGAACCCAAAATATTTCCAAACATCTGACTTTACCCTTTTTGAAGGGGGATACATTGCGATAAATTGTCGGCAGCGTTCCTCCTTCCGCCATGCTTCTTCTTCATGTGAGAATTTGACTGCGGCGTCAGTGGCCGTGGCGCGCACGTTCTCTTGCAGTGTGATTCTACATGTGACGTGAACACTGTTTACATCCGGGTGCGCTCACGTGTTCTGCGCAGCATATACGCAGTGTTTGTTCAAGCGGTTGATGGGAAATAAGCTATAATGCACGTTCTAAAAAAAAATTACAAAAAAAAAAAAAAAAAAAAAATTTGGATCTATTATTTTTTACGGTATTTTGAAGTGCCCACGATAACAATATCGTGTATATTCATTATCGTGATTTATCGAATTACCGAAAATCGGCACATGTCTACTGTTAACATAGGGCTTCCTTTTGGCACAGTACAGTTTTAACTGGCATTTGTGTCTGTAACTACGTATTGTGGTACTTGACAAAGGTTTGCCAAAGTAGTCCTGAGCCCATGTGGTGATATCACTTATAGATGAATGACGATTGTTGATGCAGTGCCGCCTGAGGGATCTGAGATCACGGTTGTTCAGCTTAGGCTTGCGCCCTTGTCCTTTACGCACTGAAATTCCTCCTCATTCCTTGAATCTTTTAATTATGTTATACACTGTTGAAGGTGAAATAAGCAAATGTCTTCCTATCTTTCTTTGAGGAACATTGTTTTTAAACATTTCAATAATTTTCTCACGTATTTGTTGGCAAACTGGCGATCCTCGGCCCATCATGCTCCTAAAGGACTAGACCTTTCTTGGATGCTGCTTTTGTACCAAATCATAATTACAATCACCTGTTGACATCACCTGTTTCAAATCACATCATTATTTAACCAATTTACCTGATTACTTGCCCTAAATTGCTCCTGTCCCAACCTTTTTTGGAATGTGTTGCAGGTCTGAATGACAGGAAAGGATGTATATTTACAAATGAAATTAAGTTAACCAGACAAAACATGAAATATTTTGTGTTCACATTGTCTGCAATGAAATACAAGTCAAAGTACATTTAGAAATCACTACTTTCTTTTTTTATTTGTGTTTTTCATACTGTCCCAACTTTTTCTGATTTGGGGTTGTATAATATGACTTTTTATGACATTCTATACTATAACTTTTTATGACTTTTTTTCAACATACTAGACCATGGGCCCTATTTTAACGATCTGAGCACACGGCGTGAAGTGCCTGGCGCAGGTGCGTTTGGGGCGTGTCCAAATCCACTTTTGCTAATTTGACGGCAGTAAAAAAGTGTCTGTGCGCCGGGCGCATTGTTCAAAAGGGTTATACTTAGTGTCTTCATTAATCAGAGGTGTGTTTGTGCACGAGCCTCGGAGCATTTTACTAATGTGCTGTTAAAATAACAATGAAATGCTGCGTTATTGACTTTAGATCAGGTTTTTGTTGGTCAATGGTGAGATCACTTCCTGCTGCCTCAAGATAGCAATATGCCCAGAATGCACCTGAACACACCTCCCTGTACGACCAGCACGCCCAGAATGCACCTGAACACACCTCCCTGTAAGACCAGCACGCCCAGAATGCACCTGAACACACCTCCCTGTAAGACCAGCACGCCCAGAATGCACCTCAACACACCTCCCTGTAACAGCTGATTATGCTTGATGCGTTGGAGGTGGCGCGCGCATTCGTGACATCAAAATGACGTAATTTCCGGCCGGCGCGTTCGATTTTCAGCGCGCGAGCTGAGGGCGCACCAGTCTATTTTTTTCAGCGGCGCCCGACAAACCGGAAACAAGAAGCCTGAACGAGCTCCTGGGAAACCGGATGCCAGGACTCGCCGAGTGACTGCAAGTCTCTCCTGTAAACTTACTGGGTTAAGATGAGTTATTTTTTGTGAATGAAAGGCTTGATCTGACGGAGTAGCTCATTGAATAATATCGAAGCATTGACGGCACTGTTGCTGCCTGTTCTGCCGTTGTTTATCTTTTTCTTCTTCTTCTAGTCCTTAGAAAGAGAAACATCGGTAGCCTTTGCTCCTTAGCGCCACCGCTGTTCAGGAGAAGACTGCAACTAGTGCCGCGACCACCACGCGCGAGTATAAATACTCACGGTAGTCCCGTGACGTCACGATTTCCGCACGCACTTTTGGAAGCACTAGTATATAACGGCCTTGAGACCAATGGGGAACCTGGTATTAATATTAATATTTTCTCTGCACCTCACCAATACATGTGAAATGGTGCTCAACTAAATCTGCACTTCAGCAAACATACATGAGTGACATGTCGTATTTCTCAATAAAACCAGCAGGCAGCAGCCAATAAGGCCCCCCAATGTCCCAGTATGTCTTTTAATCTGAGCAGCTTTTGTCTCTGCAGTGGCAATCTGAAACAAAGTGCAACAAAGACCCAGAATTTATCTTGCAGCAGGGCTTTAATGAGCGCCGTCTTCTGCTTTATATGCATAGATTAATACCAGGAGGCAAACATATATTTGGAGTGTAATTAACCAGAGGATAAAATATTTGTTTCAGAATATAATCACGTGGCAGTACTGTAATTACACACACTATCTCTGCACTGCAGCTTACATCAAGCCCCCCAGCGCGCTGTATTCTTTATTCATGGATCATCAGTTTGAGCCCGGCGGGAGTCAACCAAACTCTGAGGACACACACACGCACGCACGCACGCACACACACACACACACACACCTGATTGAAGTGTTTTCTCTCAGCTCCACTGGACTTAAACACAGGCTGACAGTTAATCCTTCAGTCCCTCAAACACAAGAATAAATCAGCTTTTACAAAAGGAAACACATTTGAATTTATTGCTATATAAAAAGAGTCACTAACGATGCCTTGGATCACTTTTTATTGACTTGGCACAACATTGTTTTCTGTAATGCTGTAGCCAAGAGACATGGTCAATAAAAACTGATAAAGCATGGTTTGTGAGGACATTATCTGATTCTTCTGTTAGCTTTTAGTTTCTAAAAGCAGATTAATCCTGCTGTTTAAATGCCTAATAATCTGCCCAACGACCCGAGTGGTTCCATTTGTCAAACGTAAAGCTATTAGTGAGAGTATGTCATGCATAATTATAAATCAAGGCAGGCAGCATTTGAATTAAATGGGAATAACAAAACAATCGGCCTGACCTTTTTGTTGAAACAATTAGTAATGATGATGATGGGGAAACGTGCCAAAAACTGAAAATGGAAATAAGAAATTGTCATGGTGTTTTCTGTATGAAGTAGACTGAGATGCAACAGACTTAAGGCCCTGACCCACCAACCAGACGGCCGACCGTCGGCAGTAGAGCCAGTCAGACTGATCAGTCTCTCCAAAAAGTTCCTCAGAACACACCGAAGAGACGCCGACTTGAGCATACGTTCTGCACGTGCGCGACACGTAATACGTCTCCATAACAGCAGGCGGCGCTAATCTGGATTGTCCCCGAAAAATGAAAACTAGCAGCTGATTGGACGAACGCGTCACGTGGGTCCGGCTGCTCCCCGACCATAATGGCGACTCGTTCAGAATACGATCTCATATTCTACTAAAATAGTTCACTGAAACGTGTTTCTGAAAACATTTTAAAGAAATAGGCCGTGCAGTTGCTGAATCTGTCTTCATCTCAGATCAACAAAGGTCACTTCATCAGATTTTGAGAGGTGTTCTTCACGCTCATCCCGCTCGCCATTTCCGGGTTAGCACTCCACCAATCAGATTGGTCATTAAGTCCGACTGCCCGCCTTCCGACCCACCAAGTCAGGTCGGCCAGTGTGCAGGAGGCCTTACTCAGACGGACATTATCAGACTCTCTCTGCTGACTGGCTTTTACTTCCTGTTCCATGAGTGCGGTCTGAACTTGGAAAAACTGCTTTCAGTTTTAGTGCACCTGACTCCTGCAACAGATTACAGCACTTTCTTAAAATCAGCTCAATTGTGTAATTGTTGTGTAATTGTATTTTCTTTTGTATCCCTATTATCCGAATGTATTCATCAAATGACTGTCTTTCTATATTCCTTATGATTGTACTTTCTGTGTTGTGTATTTGTCTTTGGAATCTGACTCGATATAGACATAGAAAATGAGGGTGGCCCCTCAATGATAAAGATTGACTGACTGAATGAATGAATGAATGAATGAATGAATGAATGGACTCACCCTGTTGTGTCTGTGCAGCGCGAGCTGTTCGACATGGAGCCGTGGGAGAGACCTCGAGAGGAGTTCAGACTCCACAACAAACTGGGAGAGGGCCACTTTGGAGAGGTGTGGGAGGCTCTGTGGACCCCAGAGAACAGGAAAGTGGCCATAAAGACGCTGAAACGAGGTAGGAATGCAGGGACATACTGTCTCTCTAGAGCCAGGGTGTCAAACTCAATTTCCCAGAGGGCCACACTGGAAAATGAGAATCACATCAGGGGCCAGACATGTACACTTTATTGACATGATTTTTAATATATTTGACTATAATATTGCATATCTGATATAGTCTTTTTCACATACAATTTGGTCCACATAGTCCTAAAAACGTCAGCAAGAAAAGTTCCTTAGTCATCATAGAATTGAGCAAAAACATGCATTCTGATTACATTTTCAATAGGCCTGAATGTGGCCGGGTTGTCTGTCTGTCTGTCTGTCTGTCAATTTAAATTTCATGTTGCTTTATTGGCATGACAAAAAAATACATCTGTGTTGCCAAAGCATAAGAACAAACATACATATAAACAACAACAAGGAGTAAATACATCTGATATAATAATAATAATAATAATAATAATAATAATAATAATAATAATAATAATAATAATAATAATAATAATAATTAATAATCATACAAGTAAACAGGATAATTATGATATGAATGCAGATACTAAACAAATTCTGTGCATGTCCCTCTAAGGGTACGTTGACACAATAATAATAAAAAAGAATTAAAAGAAAAGAATACAAGTAAATAAAAGAATAGAACCAATAAAGATGCTAATATCTACCATTCTCTATGTATGTAGTCTTGTATTGAGGCAGGAGACATATTTAGCTGCTAGCCGTGCCGTGCTTTGATCTTCCCCTAATACAAGAGGAAGCTGTTTGTCCTCAGTGTAGGTAGTGAAGACTGGTATATGGTTTTTGGAAATATTTGGTTCTTATGTCTTCATATTTCATATATGTGCATAGGAAATGTAATTCTGTTTCAATATCCTGGTGGCAGTGTGAACAGACTCGTTCCTCTCTTGGTCTCCACACTTTTAAATGTCGACCTCTTTCAATTTCCAGCTCGTGGTCACTGACTCTGGATTTTGTTAAAATCCGTATTTCTTTTGGATTTTTTGTTTTGAGATATTCGGCCAATTGGATATCTCTGTTCAGGGATTGATAACAGAGGAGTTTGTGTTGCATTTTATTTTCATTATGCCATTGTTCTGTATTAATTATTAATTATTTATTATTAATTATTATTATTGTTCTGTCTTTTAATTTAGTTTCAAATCTTTTGATTGAGGACTGAGGATTGTGTCTCTGAGGCTCAGTGTACCTGTCTCTCTCTCTACCTGTCTGTCTACTACTGACTGTGTTTAGATCAGTGTACCTGTCTCTCTCTCTACCTGTCTGTCTACTACTGACTGTGTTTAGATCAGTGTACCTGTCTCTCTCTCTACCTGTCTGTCTGCTACTGACTGTGTTTAGATCAGTGTACCTGTCTCTCTCTCTACCTGTCTGTCTGCTACTGACTGTGTTTAGATCAGTGTACCTGTCTCTCTCTCTACCTGTCTGTCTACTACTGACTGTGTTTAGATCAGTGTACCTGTCTCTCTCTCTACCTGTCTGTCTACTACTGACTGTGTTTAGATCAGTGTACCTGTCTCTCTCTCTACCTGTCTGTCTACTACTGACTGTGTTTAGATCAGTGTACCTGTCTCTCTCTCTACCTGTCTGTCTACTACTGACTGTGTTTAGATCAGTGTACCTGTCTCTCTCTCTACCTGTCTGTCTACTACTGACTGTGTTTAGATCAGTGTACCTGTCTCTCTCTCTACCTGTCTGTCTGCTACTGACTGTGTTTAGATCAGTGTACCTGTCTCTCTCTCTCTACCTGTCTGTCTGCTACTGACTGTGTTTAGATCAGTGTACCTGTCTCTACCTGTCTGTCTGCTACTGACTGTGTTTAGATCAGTGTACCTGTCTCTCTCTCTCTACCTGTCTGTCTACTACTGACTGTGTTTAGATCAGTGTACCTGTCTCTCTCTCTCTACCTGTCTGTCTACTACTGACTGTGTTTAGATCAGTGTACCTGTCTCTCTCTCTCTACCTGTCTATCTACTACTGACTGTGTTTAGATCAGTGTACCTGTCTCTCTCTCTACCTGTCTGTCTGCTACTGACTGTGTTTAGATCAGTGTACCTGTCTCTCTCTCTACCTGTCTGTCTACTACTGACTGTGTTTAGATCAGTGTACCTGTCTCTCTACCTGTCTGTCTGCTACTGACTGTGTTTAGATCAGTGTACCTGTCTCTCTCTCTACCTGTCTGTCTACTACTGACTGTGTTTAGATCAGTGTACCTGTCTCTCTCTCTACCTGTCTGTCTACTACTGACTGTGTTTAGATCAGTGTACCTGTCTCTCTCTCTACCTGTCTGTCTGCTACTGACTGTGTTTAGATCAGTGTACCTGTCTCTCTCTCTCTCTCTACCTTTCTGTCTACTACTGACTGTGTTTAGATCAGTGTACCTGTCTGTCTCTCTACCTGTCTGTCTACTACTGACTGTGTTTAGATCAGTGTACCTGTCTCTCTCTCTACCTGTCTGTCTACTACTGACTGTGTTGAGATCAGTGTACCTGTCTCTCTCTCTACCTGTCTGTCTACTACTGACTGTGTTTAGATCAGTGTACCTGTCTCTCTCTCTCTACCTGTCTGTCTGCTACTGACTGTGTTTAGATCAGTGTAACTGTCTCTCTCTCTACCTGTCTGTCTACTACTGACTGTGTTTAGATCAGTGTACCTGTCTCTCTCTCTACCTGTCTGTCTACTACTGACTGTGTTTAGATCAGTGTACCTGTCTCTCTCTCTACCTGTCTGTCTACTACTGACTGTGTTTAGATCAGTGTACCTGTCTCTCTCTCTACCTGTCTGTCTACTACTGACTGTGTTTAGATCAGTGTACCTGTCTCTCTCTCTACCTGTCTGTCTACTACTGACTGTGTTTAGATCAGTGTACCTGTCTCTCTCTCTACCTGTCTGTCTACTACTGACTGTGTTTAGATCAGTGTACCTGTCTCTCTCTCTACCTGTCTGTCTGCTACTGACTGTGTTTAGATCAGTGTACCTGTCTCTCTCTCTCTACCTGTCTGTCTACTACTGACTGTTTAGATCAGTGTACCTGTCTCTCTCTCTACCTGTCTGTCTGCTACTGACTGTGTTTAGATCAGTGTACCTGTCTCTCTCTCTACCTGTCTGTCTACTACTGACTGTGTTTAGATCAGTGTACCTGTCTCTCTCTCTCTACCTGTCTGTCTACTACTGACTGTGTTTAGATCAGTGTACCTGTCTCTCTCTCTACCTGTCTGTCTACTACTGACTGTGTTTAGATCAATGTACCTGTCTCTCTCTCTACCTGTCTGTCTGCTACTGACTGTGTTTAGATCAGTGTACCTGTCTCTCTCTCTCTCTACCTGTCTGTCTACTACTGACTGTGTTTAGATCAGTGTACCTGTCTCTCTCTCTACCTGTCTGTCTACTACTGACTGTGTTTAGATCAGTGTACCTGTCTCTCTCTCTACCTGTCTGTCTACTACTGACTGTGTTTAGATCAGTGTACCTGTCTCTCTCTCTACCTGTCTGTCTACTACTGACTGTGTTTAGATCAGTGTACCTGTCTCTCTCTCTACCTGTCTGTCTGCTACTGACTGTGTTTAGATCAGTGTACCTGTCTCTCTCTCTCTCTACCTTTCTGTCTACTACTGACTGTGTTTAGATCAGTGTACCTGTCTCTCTCTCTACCTGTCTGTCTACTACTGACTGTGTTTAGATCAGTGTACCTGTCTCTCTCTCTCTACCTTTCTGTCTACTACTGACTGTGTTTAGATCAGTGTACCTGTCTCTCTCTCTCTACCTGTCTGTCTACTACTGACTGTGCTTAGATCAGTGTACCTGTCTGTCTCTCTACCTGTCTGTCTACTACTGACTGTGTTTAGATCAGTGTACCTGTCTCTCTCTCTACCTGTCTGTCTACTACTGACTGTGTTGAGATCAGTGTACCTGTCTCTCTCTCTACCTGTCTGTCTACTACTGACTGTGTTTAGATCAGTGTACCTGTCTCTCTCTCTCTACCTGTCTGTCTGCTACTGACTGTGTTTAGATCAGTGTACCTGTCTCTCTCTCTACCTGTCTGTCTACTACTGACTGTGTTTAGATCAGTGTACCTGTCTCTCTCTCTACCTGTCTGTCTACTACTGACTGTGTTTAGATCAGTGTACCTGTCTCTCTCTCTACCTGTCTGTCTACTACTGACTGTGTTTAGATCAGTGTACCTGTCTCTCTCTCTACCTGTCTGTCTGCTACTGACTGTGTTTAGATCAGTGTACCTGTCTCTCTCTCTACCTGTCTGTCTACTACTGACTGTGTTTGGATCAGTGTACCTGTCTCTCTCTCTACCTGTCTGTCTACTACTGACTGTGTTTAGATCAGTGTACCTGTCTCTCTCTCTACCTGTCTGTCTACTACTGACTGTGTTTTGGATCAGTGTACCTGTCTCTCTCTCTACCTGTCTGTCTACTACTGACTGTGTTTAGATCAGTGTACCTGTCTCTCTCTCTACCTGTCTGTCTGCTACTGACTGTGTTTAGATCAGTGTACCTGTCTCTCTCTCTACCTGTCTGTCTGCTACTGACTGTGTTTAGATCAGTGTACCTGTCTCTACCTGTCTGTCTGCTACTGACTGTGTTTAGATCAGTGTACCTGTCTCTCTCTCTCTACCTGTCTGTCTACTACTGACTGTGTTTAGATCAGTGTACCTGTCTCTCTCTCTCTACCTGTCTGTCTACTACTGACTGTGTTTAGATCAGTGTACCTGTCTCTCTCTCTCTACCTGTCTGTCTACTACTGACTGTGTTTAGATCAGTGTACCTGTCTCTCTCTCTACCTGTCTGTCTGCTACTGACTGTGTTTAGATCAGTGTACCTGTCTCTCTCTCTACCTGTCTGTCTACTACTGACTGTGTTTAGATCAGTGTACCTGTCTCTCTACCTGTCTGTCTGCTACTGACTGTGTTTAGATCAGTGTACCTGTCTCTCTCTCTACCTGTCTGTCTACTACTGACTGTGTTTAGATCAGTGTACCTGTCTCTCTCTCTACCTGTCTGTCTACTACTGACTGTGTTTAGATCAGTGTACCTGTCTCTCTCTCTACCTGTCTGTCTGCTACTGACTGTGTTTAGATCAGTGTACCTGTCTCTCTCTCTCTCTACCTTTCTGTCTACTACTGACTGTGTTTAGATCAGTGTACCTGTCTGTCTCTCTACCTGTCTGTCTACTACTGACTGTGTTTAGATCAGTGTACCTGTCTCTCTCTCTACCTGTCTGTCTACTACTGACTGTGTTGAGATCAGTGTACCTGTCTCTCTCTCTACCTGTCTGTCTACTACTGACTGTGTTTAGATCAGTGTACCTGTCTCTCTCTCTCTACCTGTCTGTCTGCTACTGACTGTGTTTAGATCAGTGTACCTGTCTCTCTCTCTACCTGTCTGTCTACTACTGACTGTGTTTAGATCAGTGTACCTGTCTCTCTCTCTACCTGTCTGTCTACTACTGACTGTGTTTAGATCAGTGTACCTGTCTCTCTCTCTACCTGTCTGTCTACTACTGACTGTGTTTAGATCAGTGTACCTGTCTCTCTCTCTACCTGTCTGTCTACTACTGACTGTGTTTAGATCAGTGTACCTGTCTCTCTCTCTACCTGTCTGTCTACTACTGACTGTGTTTAGATCAGTGTACCTGTCTCTCTCTCTACCTGTCTGTCTACTACTGACTGTGTTTAGATCAGTGTACCTGTCTCTCTCTCTACCTGTCTGTCTGCTACTGACTGTGTTTAGATCAGTGTACCTGTCTCTCTCTCTCTACCTGTCTGTCTACTACTGACTGTGTTTAGATCAGTGTACCTGTCTCTCTCTCTACCTGTCTGTCTACTACTGACTGTGTTTAGATCAGTGTACCTGTCTCTCTCTCTACCTGTCTGTCTGCTACTGACTGTGTTTAGATCAGTGTACCTGTCTCTCTCTCTCTCTACCTGTCTGTCTACTACTGACTGTGTTTAGATCAGTGTACCTGTCTCTCTCTCTACCTGTCTGTCTACTACTGACTGTGTTTAGATCAGTGTACCTGTCTCTCTCTCTACCTGTCTGTCTACTACTGACTGTGTTTAGATCAGTGTACCTGTCTCTCTCTCTACCTGTCTGTCTACTACTGACTGTGTTTAGATCAGTGTACCTGTCTCTCTCTCTACCTGTCTGTCTGCTACTGACTGTGTTTAGATCAGTGTACCTGTCTCTCTCTCTCTACCTGTCTGTCTACTACTGACTGTGTTTAGATCAGTGTACCTGTCTCTCTCTCTACCTGTCTGTCTACTACTGACTGTGTTTAGATCAGTGTACCTGTCTCTCTCTCTACCTGTCTGTCTACTACTGACTGTGTTGAGATCAGTGTACCTGTCTCTCTCTCTACCTGTCTGTCTACTACTGACTGTGTTTAGATCAGTGTACCTGTCTCTCTCTCTACCTGTCTGTCTGCTACTGACTGTGTTTAGATCAGTGTACCTGTCTCTCTCTCTACCTGTCTGTCTACTACTGACTGTGTTTAGATCAGTGTACCTGTCTCTCTCTCTACCTGTCTGTCTACTACTGACTGTGTTTAGATCAGTGTACCTGTCTCTCTCTCTACCTGTCTGTCTACTACTGACTGTGTTTAGATCAGTGTACCTGTCTCTCTCTCTACCTGTCTGTCTGCTACTGACTGTGTTTAGATCAGTGTACCTGTCTCTCTCTCTACCTGTCTGTCTACTACTGACTGTGTTTGGATCAGTGTACCTGTCTCTCTCTCTCTACCTGTCTGTCTACTACTGACTGTGTTTAGATCAGTGTACCTGTCTCTCTCTCTACCTGTCTGTCTACTACTGACTGTGTTTGGATCAGTGTACCTGTCTCTCTCTCTACCTGTCTGTCTACTACTGACTGCGTTTAGATCAGTGTACCTGTCTCTCTCTCTACCTGTCTGTCTACTACTGACTGTGTTTAGATCAGTGTACCTGTCTCTCTCTCTACCTGTCTGTCTGCTACTGACTGTGTTTAGATCAGTGTACCTGTCTCTCCCTCTACCTGTCTGTCTACTACTGACTGTGTTTAGGTCAGTGTGCCTGTCTCTCTCTCTACCTGTCTGTCTGCTACTGACTGTGTTTAGATCAGTGTACCTGTCTCTCTCTCTACCTGTCTGTCTACTACTGACTGTGTTTAGATCAGTGTACCTGTCTCTCTCTCTACTTGTCTGTCTACTACTGACTGTGTTTAGATCAGTGTACCTGTCTCTCTCTCTCTACCTGTCTGTCTACTACTGACTGTGTTTAGATCAGTGTACCTGTCTCTCTCTCTACCTGTCTGTCTACTACTGACTGTCTTTAGATCAGTGTACCTGTCTCTCTCTCTACCTACCTGTCTCTCTCTCTACCTGTCTGTCTACTACTGACTGTGTTTAGATCAGTGTACCTGTCTCTCTCTCTACCTGTCTGTCTGCTACTGACTGTGTTTAGATCAGTGTACCTGTCTCTCTCTACCTGTCTGTCTACTACTGACTGTGTTTGGATCAGTGTACCTGTCTCTCTCTCTCTACCTGTCTGTCTACTACTGACTGTGTTTAGATCAGTGTACCTGTCTCTCTCTCTACCTGTCTGTCTACTACTGACTGTGTTTAGGATCAGTGTACCTGTCTCTCTCTCTACCTGTCTGTCTACTACTGACTGCGTTTAGATCAGTGTACCTGTCTCTCTCTCTACCTGTCTGTCTACTACTGACTGTGTTTAGATCAGTGTACCTGTCTCTCTCTCTACCTGTCTGTCTGCTACTGACTGTGTTTAGATCAGTGTACCTGTCTCTCTCTCTACCTGTCTGTCTACTACTGACTGTGTTTAGATCAGTGTACCTGTCTCTCTCTCTACCTGTCTGTCTACTACTGACTGTGTTTAGATCAGTGTACCTGTCTCTCTCTCTACCTGTCTGTCTACTACTGACTGTGTTTAGATCAGTGTACCTGTCTCTCTCTCTACCTGTCTGTCTGCTACTGACTGTGTTTAGATCAGTGTACCTGTCTCTCTCTCTACCTGTCTGTCTACTACTGACTGTGTTTAGATCAGTGTACCTGTCTCTCTCTCTACCTGTCTGTCTACTACTGACTGTGTTTAGATCAGTGTACCTGTCTCTCTCTCTACCTGTCTGTCTACTACTGACTGTGTTTAGATCAGTGTACCTGTCTCTCTCTCTCTACCTGTCTGTCTGCTACTGACTGTGTTTAGATCAGTGTACCTGTCTCTACCTGTCTGTCTGCTACTGACTGTGTTTAGATCAGTGTACCTGTCTCTCTCTCTCTACCTGTCTGTCTACTACTGACTGTGTTTAGATCAGTGTACCTGTCTCTCTCTCTCTACCTGTCTGTCTACTACTGACTGTGTTTAGATCAGTGTACCTGTCTCTCTCTCTACCTGTCTGTCTGCTACTGACTGTGTTTAGATCAGTGTACCTGTCTCTCTCTCTACCTGTCTGTCTACTACTGACTGTGTTTAGATCAGTGTACCTGTCTCTCTACCTGTCTGTCTGCTACTGACTGTGTTTAGATCAGTGTACCTGTCTCTCTCTCTACCTGTCTGTCTACTACTGACTGTGTTTAGATCAGTGTACCTGTCTCTCTCTCTACCTGTCTGTCTACTACTGACTGTGTTTAGATCAGTGTACCTGTCTCTCTCTCTCTACCTGTCTGTCTACTACTGACTGTGTTTAGATCAGTGTACCTGTCTCTCTCTCTACCTGTCTGTCTGCTACTGACTGTGTTTAGATCAGTGTACCTGTCTCTCTCTCTACCTGTCTGTCTACTACTGACTGTGTTTAGATCAGTGTACCTGTCTTCTCTCTACCTGTCTGTCTGCTACTGACTGTGTTTAGATCAGTGTACCTGTCTCTCTCTCTACCTGTCTGTCTACTACTGACTGTGTTTAGATCAGTGTACCTGTCTCTCTCTCTACCTGTCTGTCTACTACTGACTGTGTTTAGATCAGTGTACCTGTCTCTCTCTCTACCTGTCTGTCTACTACTGACTGTGTTTAGATCAGTGTACCTGTCTCTCTCTCTCTACCTGTCTGTCTGCTACTGACTGTGTTTAGATCAGTGTACCTGTCTCTCTCTCTACCTGTCTGTCTACTACTGACTGTGTTTAGATCAGTGTACCTGTCTCTCTCTCTACCTGTCTGTCTACTACTGACTGTGTTTAGATCAGTGTACCTGTCTCTCTCTCTACCTGTCTGTCTACTACTGACTGTGTTTAGATCAGTGTACCTGTCTCTCTCTCTCTACCTGTCTGTCTGCTACTGACTGTGTTTAGATCAGTGTACCTGTCTCTCTCTCTACCTGTCTGTCTACTACTGACTGTGTTTAGATCAGTGTACCTGTCTCTCTCTCTACCTGTCTGTCTGCTACTGACTGTGTTTAGATCAGTGTACCTGTCTCTCTACTACTGACTGTGTTTAGATCAGTGTACCTGTCTCTCTACCTGTCTGTCTGCTACTGACTGTGTTTAGATCAGTGTACCTGTCTCTCTCTCTACCTGTCTGTCTACTACTGACTGTGTTTAGATCAGTGTACCTGTCTCTCTCTCTACCTGTCTGTCTACTACTGACTGTGTTTAGATCAGTGTACCTGTCTCTCTCTCTACCTGTCTGTCTACTACTGACTGTGTTTAGATCAGTGTACCTGTCTCTCTCTCTACCTGTCTGTCTGCTACTGACTGTGTTTAGATCAGTGTACCTGTCTCTCTCTCTACCTGTCTGTCTACTACTGACTGTGTTAGATCAGTGTACCTGTCTTTCTCTCTACCTGTCTGTCTGCTACTGACTGTGTTTAGATCAGTGTACCTGTCTCTCTCTCTACCTGTCTGTCTACTACTGACTGTGTTTAGATCAGTGTACCTGTCTCTCTCTCTACCTGTCTGTCTACTACTGACTGTGTTTAGATCAGTGTACCTGTCTCTCTCTCTACCTGTCTGTCTACTACTGACTGTGTTTAGATCAGTGTACCTGTCTCTCTCTCTCTACCTGTCTGTCTGCTACTGACTGTGTTTAGATCAGTGTACCTGTCTCTCTCTCTACCTGTCTGTCTACTACTGACTGTGTTTAGATCAGTGTACCTGTCTCTCTCTCTACCTGTCTGTCTGCTACTGACTGTGTTTAGATCAGTGTACCTGTCTCTCTCTCTCTACCTGTCTGTCTACTACTGACTGTGTTTAGATCAGTGTACCTGTCTCTCTCTCTACCTGTCTGTCTACTACTGACTGTGTTTAGATCAGTGTACCTGTCTCTCTCTCTACCTGTCTGTCTACTACTGACTGTGTTTAGATCAGTGTACCTGTCTCTCTCTCTACCTGTCTGTCTACTACTGACTGTGTTTAGATCAGTGTACCTGTCTCTCTCTACCTGTCTGTCTACTACTGACTGTGTTTAGATCAGTGTACCTGTCTCTCTCTCTACCTGTCTGTCTGCTACTGACTGTGTTTAGATCAGTGTACCTGTCTCTCTCTCTACCTGTCTGTCTCTACTGACTGTGTTTAGATCAGTGTACCTGTCTCTCTCTCTACCTGTCTGTCTACTACTGACTGTGTTTAGATCAGTGTACCTGTCTCTCTCTCTACCTGTCTGTCTACTACTGACTGTGTTTAGATCAGTGTACCTGTCTCTCTACCTGTCTGTCTGCTACTGACTGTGTTTAGATCAGTGTACCTGTCTCTCTCTCTACCTGTCTGTCTACTACTGACTGTGTTTAGATCAGTGTACCTGTCTCTCTCTCTACCTGTCTGTCTACTACTGACTGTGTTTAGATCAGTGTACCTGTCTCTCTCTCTACCTGTCTGTCTACTACTGACTGTGTTTAGATCAGTGTACCTGTCTCTCTCTCTACCTGTCTGTCTGCTACTGACTGTGTTTAGATCAGTGTACCTGTCTCTCTCTCTCTACCTGTCTGTCTACTACTGACTGTTTAGATCAGTGTACCTGTCTCTCTCTCTACCTGTCTGTCTGCTACTGACTGTGTTTAGATCAGTGTACCTGTCTCTCTCTCTACCTGTCTGTCTACTACTGACTGTGTTTAGATCAGTGTACCTGTCTCTCTCTCTACCTGTCTGTCTACTGACTGTGTTTAGATCAGTGTACCTGTCTCTCTCTCTACCTGTCTGTCTACTACTGACTGTGTTTAGATCAGTGTACCTGTCTCTCTCTCTACCTGTCTGTCTACTACTGACTGTGTTTAGATCAGTGTACCTGTCTCTCTCTCTACCTGTCTGTCTACTACTGACTGTGTTTAGATCAGTGTACCTGTCTCTCTCTCTACCTGTCTGTCTGCTACTGACTGTGTTTAGATCAGTGTACCTGTCTCTCTCTCTACCTGTCTGTCTGCTACTGACTGTGTTTAGATCAGTGTACCTGTCTCTCTCTCTCTACCTGTCTGTCTACTACTGACTGTGTTTAGATCAGTGTACCTGTCTCTCTCTCTACCTGTCTGTCTGCTACTGACTGTGTTTAGATCAGTGTACCTGTCTCTCTCTCTACCTGTCTGTCTACTACTGACTGTGTTTAGATCAGTGTACCTGTCTCTCTCTCTACCTGTCTGTCTACTACTGACTGTGTTTAGATCAGTGTACCTGTCTCTCTCTCTACCTGTCTGTCTACTACTGACTGTGTTTAGATCAGTGTACCTGTCTCTCTCTCTCTACCTGTCTGTCTACTACTGACTGTGTTTAGATCAGTGTACCTGTCTCTCTCTCTACCTGTCTGTCTACTACTGACTGTGTTTAGATCAGTGTACCTGTCTCTCTCTCTACCTGTCTGTCTACTACTGACTGTGTTTAGATCAGTGTACCTGTCTCTCTCTCTACCTGTCTGTCTACTACTGACTGTGTTTAGATCAGTGTACCTGTCTCTCTCTCTACCTGTCTGTCTACTACTGACTGTGTTTAGATCAGTGTACCTGTCTCTCTCTCTACCTGTCTGTCTACTACTGACTGTGTTTAGATCAGTGTACCTGTCTCTCTCTCTACCTGTCTGTCTACTACTGACTGTGTTTAGATCAGTGTACCTGTCTCTCTCTCTCTACCTGTCTGCTACTGACTGTGTTTAGATCAGTGTACCTGTCTCTCTCTCTACCTGTCTGTCTACTACTGACTGTGTTTAGATCAGTGTACCTGTCTCTCTCTCTACCTGTCTGTCTACTACTGACTGTGTTTAGATCAGTGTACCTGTCTCTCTCTCTACCTGTCTGTCTACTACTGACTGTGTTTAGATCAGTGTACCTGTCTCTCTCTCTACCTGTCTGTCTACTACTGACTGTGTTTAGATCAGTGTACCTGTCTCTCTCTCTACCTGTCTGTCTGCTACTGACTGTGTTTAGATCAGTGTACCTGTCTCTCTCTCTACCTGTCTGTCTACTACTGACTGTGTTTAGATCAGTGTACCTGTCTCTCTCTCTCTACCTGTCTGCTACTGACTGTGTTTAGATCAGTGTACCTGTCTCTCTCTCTACCTGTCTGTCTACTACTGACTGTGTTTAGATCAGTGTACCTGTCTCTCTCTCTACCTGTCTGTCTACTACTGACTGTGTTTAGATCAGTGTACCTGTCTCTCTCTCTACCTGTCTGTCTACTACTGACTGTGTTTAGATCAGTGTACCTGTCTCTCTCTCTACCTGTCTGTCTACTACTGACTGTGTTTAGATCAGTGTACCTGTCTCTCTCTCTCTACCTGTCTGTCTACTACTGACTGTGTTTAGATCAGTGTACCTGTCTTCTCTCTACCTGTCTGTCTCTACTGACTGTGTTTAGATCAGGTGTACCTGTCTCTTACTGACTGTGTTTAGATCAGTGTACCTGTCTCTCTCTCTACCTGTCTGTCTGCTACTGACTGTGTTTAGATCAGTGTACCTGTCTCTCTCTCTACCTGTCTGTCTACTACTGACTGTGTTTAGATCAGTGTACCTGTCTCTCTCTCTACCTGTCTGTCTACTACTGACTGTGTTTAGATCAGTGTACCTGTCTCTCTCTCTACCTGTCTGTCTACTACTGACTGTGTTTAGATCAGTGTACCTGTCTCTCTCTCTACCTGTCTGTCTGCTACTGACTGTGTTTAGATCAGTGTACCTGTCTCTCTCTCTACCTGTCTGTCTACTACTGACTGTGTTTAGATCAGTGTACCTGTCTCTCTCTCTACCTGTCTGTCTACTACTGACTGTGTTTAGATCAGTGTACCTGTCTCTCTCTCTACCTGTCTGTCTACTACTGACTGTGTTTAGATCAGTGTACCTGTCTCTCTCTCTACCTGTCTGTCTGCTACTGACTGTGTTTAGATCAGTGTACCTGTCTCTCTCTCTACCTGTCTGTCTACTACTGACTGTGTTTAGATCAGTGTACCTGTCTCTCTCTCTACCTGTCTGTCTACTACTGACTGTGTTTAGATCAGTGTACCTGTCTCTCTCTCTACCTGTCTGTCTACTACTGACTGTGTTTAGATCAGTGTACCTGTCTCTCTCTCTACCTGTCTGTCTGCTACTGACTGTGTTTAGATCAGTGTACCTGTCTCTCTCTCTCTACCTGTCTGTCTACTACTGACTGTGTTTAGATCAGTGTACCTGTCTCTCTCTCTACCTGTCTGTCTGCTACTGACTGTGTTTAGATCAGTGTACCTGTCTCTCTCTCTCTACCTGTCTGTCTACTACTGACTGTGTTTAGATCAGTGTACCTGTCTCTCTCTCTACCTGTCTGTCTACTACTGACTGTGTTTAGATCAGTGTACCTGTCTCTCTCTCTACCTGTCTGTCTACTACTGACTGTGTTTAGATCAGTGTACCTGTCTCTCTCTCTCTCTACCTGTCTGTCTGCTACTGACTGTGTTTAGATCAGTGTACCTGTCTCTCTCTCTACCTGTCTGTCTACTACTGACTGTGTTTAGATCAGTGTACCTGTCTCTCTCTCTCTACCTGTCTGTCTGCTACTGACTGTGTTTAGATCAGTGTACCTGTCTCTCTCTCTCTCTACCTGTCTGTCTACTACTGACTGTGTTTAGATCAGTGTACATGTCTGTCTCTCTACCTGTCTGTCTACTACTGACTGTGTTTAGATCAGTGTACCTGTCTCTCTCTCTACCTGTCTGTCTACTACTGACTGTGTTGAGATCAGTGTACCTGTCTCTCTCTCTACCTGTCTGTCTACTACTGACTGTGTTTAGATCAGTGTACCTGTCTCTCTCTACCTGTCTGTCTACTACTGACTGTGTTTAGATCAGTGTACCTGTCTCTCTCTCTACCTGTCTGTCTGCTACTGACTGTGTTTAGATCAGTGTACCTGTCTCTCTCTCTCTACCTGTCTGTCTGCTACTGACTGAGTTTAGATCAGTGTACCTGTCTCTCTCTCTACCTGTCTGTCTGCTACTGACTGTGTTTAGATCAGTGTACCTGTCTCTCTCTCTACCTGTCTGTCTACTACTGACTGTGTTTAGATCAGTGTACCTGTCTCTCTCTACCTGTCTGTCTGCTACTGACTGTGTTTAGATCAGTGTACCTGTCTCTCTCTCTACCTGTCTGTCTGCTACTGACTGTGTTTAGATCAGTGTACCTGTCTCTCTCTCTACCTGTCTGTCTACTACTGACTGTGTTTAGATCAGTGTACCTGTCTCTCTCTCTACCTGTCTGTCTACTACTGACTGTGTTTAGATCAGTGTACCTGTCTCTCTCTCTACCTGTCTGTCTACTACTGACTGTGTTTAGATCAGTGTACCTGTCTCTCTCTCTACCTGTCTGTCTGCTACTGACTGTGTTTAGATCAGTGTACCTGTCTCTCTCTCTCTACCTGTCTGTCTACTACTGACTGTTTTAGATCAGTGTACCTGTCTTTCTCTCTACCTGTCTGTCTGCTACTGACTGTGTTTAGATCAGTGTACCTGTCTCTCTCTCTACCTGTCTGTCTACTACTGACTGTGTTTAGATCAGTGTACCTGTCTCTCTCTCTACCGTCTGTCTACTACTGACTGTGTTTAGATCAGTGTACCTGTCTCTCTCTCTACCTGTCTGTCTACTACTGACTGTGTTTAGATCAGTGTACCTGTCTCTCTCTCTACCTGTCTGTCTACTACTGACTGTGTTTAGATCAGTGTACCTGTCTCTCTCTCTACCTGTCTGTCTACTACTGACTGTGTTTAGATCAGTGTACCTGTCTCTCTCTCTACCTGTCTGTCTACTACTGACTGTGTTTAGATCAGTGTACCTGTCTCTCTCTCTACCTGTCTGTCTACTACTGACTGTGTTTAGATCAGTGTACCTGTCTCTCTCTCTACCTGTCTGTCTACTACTGACTGTGTTTAGATCAGTGTACCTGTCTCTCTCTCTACCTGTCTGTCTACTACTGACTGTGTTTAGATCAGTGTACCTGTCTCTCTCTCTACCTGTCTGTCTGCTACTGACTGTGTTTAGATCAGTGTACCTGTCTCTCTCTCTAACTGTCTGTCTGCTACTGACTGTGTTTAGATCAGTGTACCTGTCTCTCTCTCTACCTGTCTGTCTACTACTGACTGTGTTTAGATCAGTGTACCTGTCTCTCTCTCTCTACCTGTCTGTCTACTACTGACTGTGTTTAGATCAGTGTACCTGTCTCTCTCTCTCTACCTGTCTGTCTACTACTGACTGTGTTTAGATCAGTGTACCTGTCTCTCTCTCTCTACCTGTCTGTCTGCTACTGACTGTGTTTAGATCAGTGTACCTGTCTCTACCTGTCTGTCTGCTACTGACTGTGTTTAGATCAGTGTACCTGTCTCTCTCTCTACCTGTCTGTCTACTACTGACTGTGTTTAGATCAGTGTACCTGTCTCTCTCTCTCTACCTGTCTGTCTACTACTGACTGTGTTTAGATCAGTGTACCTGTCTCTCTCTCTCTACCTGTCTGTCTACTACTGACTGTGTTTAGATCAGTGTACCTGTCTCTCTCTCTACCTGTCTGTCTGCTACCGACTGTGTTTAGATCAGTGTACCTGTCTCTCTCTCTACCTGTCTGTCTGCTACTGACTGTGTTTAGATCAGTGTACCTGTCTCTCTACCTGTCTGTCTGCTACTGACTGTGTTTAGATCAGTGTACCTGTCTCTCTCTCTACCTGTCTGTCTACTACTGACTGTGTTTAGATCAGTGTACCTGTCTCTCTCTCTCTACCTGTCTGTCTACTACTGACTGTGTTTAGATCAGTGTACCTGTCTCTCTCTCTCTACCTGTCTGTCTACTACTGACTGTGTTTAGATCAGTGTACCTGTCTCTCTCTCTACCTGTCTGTCTGCTACTGACTGTGTTTAGATCAGTGTACCTGTCTCTCTCTCTCTACCTGTCTGTCTACTACTGACTTGTTTAGATCAGTGTACCTGTCTTTCTCTCTACCTGTCTGTCTGCTACTGACTGTGTTTAGATCAGTGTACCTGTCTCTCTCTCTACCTGTCTGTCTACTACTGACTGTGTTTAGATCAGTGTACCTGTCTCTCTCTCTACCTGTCTGTCTTTTACTGACTGTGTTTAGATCAGTGTACCTGTCTCTCTCTCTACCTGTCTGTCTACTACTGACTGTGTTTAGATCAGTGTACCTGTCTCTCTCTCTCTACCTGTCTGTCTGCTACTGACTGTGTTTAGATCAGTGTACCTGTCTCTCTCTCTACCTGTCTGTCTACTACTGACTGTGTTTAGATCAGTGTACCTGTCTCTCTCTACCTGTCTGTCTACTACTGACTGTGTTTAGATCAGTGTACCTGTCTCTCTCTCTACCTGTCTGTCTACTACTGACTGTGTTTAGATCAGTGTACCTGTCTCTCTCTCTCTACCTGTCTGTCTGCTACTGACTGTGTTTAGATCAGTGTACCTGTCTCTCTCTCTACCTGTCTGTCTACTACTGACTGTGTTTAGATCAGTGTACCTGTCTCTCTCTCTACCTGTCTGTCTGCTACTGACTGTGTTTAGATCAGTGTACCTGTCTCTCTCTCTACCTGTCTGTCTACTACTGACTGTGTTTAGATCAGTGTACCTGTCTCTCTACCTGTCTGTCTGCTACTGACTGTGTTTAGATCAGTGTACCTGTCTCTCTCTCTACCTGTCTGTCTACTACTGACTGTGTTTAGATCAGTGTACCTGTCTCTCTCTCTACCTGTCTGTCTACTACTGACTGTGTTTAGATCAGTGTACCTGTCTCTCTCTCTACCTGTCTGTCTACTACTGACTGTGTTTAGATCAGTGTACCTGTCTCTCTCTCTACCTGTCTGTCTGCTACTGACTGTGTTTAGATCAGTGTACCTGTCTCTCTCTCTCTACCTGTCTGTCTACTACTGACTGTTTAGATCAGTGTACCTGTCTTTCTCTCTACCTGTCTGTCTGCTACTGACTGTGTTTAGATCAGTGTACCTGTCTCTCTCTCTCTACCTGTCTGTCTACTACTGACTGTGTTTAGATCAGTGTACCTGTCTCTCTCTCTACCTGTCTGTCTACTACTGACTGTGTTTAGATCAGTGTACCTGTCTCTCTCTCTACCTGTCTGTCTACTACTGACTGTGTTTAGATCAGTGTACCTGTCTCTCTCTCTCTCTACCTGTCTGTCTGCTACTGACTGTGTTTAGATCAGTGTACCTGTCTCTCTCTCTACCTGTCTGTCTACTACTGACTGTGTTTAGATCAGTGTACCTGTCTCTCTCTCTCTACCTGTCTGTCTGCTACTGACTGTGTTTAGATCAGTGTACCTGTCTCTCTCTCTCTCTACCTGTCTGTCTACTACTGACTGTGTTTAGATCAGTGTACATGTCTGTCTCTCTACCTGTCTGTCTACTACTGACTGTGTTTAGATCAGTGTACCTGTCTCTCTCTCTACCTGTCTGTCTACTACTGACTGTGTTGAGATCAGTGTACCTGTCTCTCTCTCTACCTGTCTGTCTACTACTGACTGTGTTTAGATCAGTGTACCTGTCTCTCTCTACCTGTCTGTCTACTACTGACTGTGTTTAGATCAGTGTACCTGTCTCTCTCTCTACCTGTCTGTCTGCTACTGACTGTGTTTAGATCAGTGTACCTGTCTCTCTCTCTCTACCTGTCTGTCTGCTACTGACTGAGTTTAGATCAGTGTACCTGTCTCTCTCTCTACCTGTCTGTCTGCTACTGACTGTGTTTAGATCAGTGTACCTGTCTCTCTCTCTACCTGTCTGTCTACTACTGACTGTGTTTAGATCAGTGTACCTGTCTCTCTACCTGTCTGTCTGCTACTGACTGTGTTTAGATCAGTGTACCTGTCTCTCTCTCTACCTGTCTGTCTGCTACTGACTGTGTTTAGATCAGTGTACCTGTCTCTCTCTCTACCTGTCTGTCTACTACTGACTGTGTTTAGATCAGTGTACCTGTCTCTCTCTCTACCTGTCTGTCTACTACTGACTGTGTTTAGATCAGTGTACCTGTCTCTCTCTCTACCTGTCTGTCTACTACTGACTGTGTTTAGATCAGTGTACCTGTCTCTCTCTCTACCTGTCTGTCTGCTACTGACTGTGTTTAGATCAGTGTACCTGTCTCTCTCTCTCTACCTGTCTGTCTACTACTGACTGTTTAGATCAGTGTACCTGTCTTTCTCTCTACCTGTCTGTCTGCTACTGACTGTGTTTAGATCAGTGTACCTGTCTCTCTCTCTACCTGTCTGTCTACTACTGACTGTGTTTAGATCAGTGTACCTGTCTCTCTCTCTACCTGTCTGTCTACTACTGACTGTGTTTAGATCAGTGTACCTGTCTCTCTCTCTACCTGTCTGTCTACTACTGACTGTGTTTAGATCAGTGTACCTGTCTCTCTCTCTACCTGTCTGTCTACTACTGACTGTGTTTAGATCAGTGTACCTGTCTCTCTCTCTCTACCTGTCTGTCTACTACTGACTGTGTTTAGATCAGTGTACCTGTCTCTCTCTCTACTTGTCTGTCTACTACTGACTGTGTTTAGATCAGTGTACCTGTCTCTCTCTCTACCTGTCTACTACTGACTGTGTTTAGATCAGTGTACCTGTCTCTCTCTCTACCTGTCTGTCTACTACTGACTGTGTTTAGATCAGTGTACCTGTCTCTCTCTCTACCTGTCTGTCTACTACTGACTGTGTTTAGATCAGTGTACCTGTCTCTCTCTCTACCTGTCTGTCTGCTACTGACTGTGTTTAGATCAGTGTACCTGTCTCTCTCTCTAACTGTCTGTCTGCTACTGACTGTGTTTAGATCAGTGTACCTGTCTCTCTCTCTACCTGTCTGTCTACTACTGACTGTTTAGATCAGTGTACCTGTCTCTCTCTCTACCTGTCTGTCTACTACTGACTGTGTTTAGATCAGTGTACCTGTCTCTCTCTCTCTACCTGTCTGTCTACTACTGACTGTGTTTAGATCAGTGTACCTGTCTCTCTCTCTCTACCTGTCTGTCTACTACTGACTGTGTTTAGATCAGTGTACCTGTCTCTCTCTCTCTACCTGTCTGTCTACTACTGACTGTGTTTAGATCAGTGTACCTGTCTCTCTCTCTCTACCTGTCTGTCTACTACTGACTGTGTTTAGATCAGTGTACCTGTCTCTCTCTCTCTACCTGTCTGTCTACTACTGACTGTGTTTAGATCAGTGTACCTGTCTCTCTCTCTACCTGTCTGTCTGCTACTGACTGTGTTTAGATCAGTGTACCTGTCTCTCTCTCTACCTGTCTGTCTACTACTGACTGTGTTTAGATCAGTGTACCTGTCTCTCTACCTGTCTGTCTGCTACTGACTGTGTTTAGATCAGTGTACCTGTCTCTCTCTCTACCTGTCTGTCTACTACTGACTGTGTTTAGATCAGTGTACCTGTCTCTCTCTCTACCTGTCTGTCTACTACTGACTGTGTTTAGATCAGTGTACCTGTCTCTCTCTCTACCTGTCTGTCTACTACTAACTGTGTTTAGATCAGTGTACCTGTCTCTCTCTCTACCTGTCTGTCTGCTACTGACTGTGTTTAGATCAGTGTACCTGTCTCTCTCTCTACCTGTCTGTCTACTACTGACTGTGTTTAGATCAGTGTACCTGTCTCTCTCTCTACCTGTCTGTCTGCTACTGACTGTGTTTAGATCAGTGTACCTGTCTCTCTCTCTACCTGTCTGTCTACTACTGACTGTGTTTAGATCAGTGTACCTGTCTCTCTCTCTACCTGTCTGTCTACTACTGACTGTGTTTAGATCAGTGTACCTGTCTCTCTCTCTACCTGTCTGTCTACTACTGACTGTGTTTAGATCAGTGTACCTGTCTCTCTCTCTCTACCTGTCTGTCTGCTACTGACTGTGTTTAGATCAGTGTACCTGTCTCTCTCTCTACCTGTCTGTCTACTACTGACTGTGTTTAGATCAGTGTACCTGTCTCTCTCTCTACCTGTCTGTCTACTACTGACTGTGTTTAGATCAGTGTACCTGTCTCTCTCTAAATGTCTGTCTACTACTGACTGTGTTTAGATCAGTGTACCTGTCTGTCTCTCTACCTGTTTGTCTACTACTGACTGTGTTTAGATCAGTGTACCTGTCTCTCTCTCTACCTGTCTGTCTACTACTGACTGTGTTTAGATCAGTGTACCTGTCTCTCTCTCTACCTGTCTGTCTACTACTGACTGTGTTTAGATCAGTGTACCTGTCTCTCTCTCTACCTGTCTGTCTACTACTGACTGTGTTTAGATCAGTGTACCTGTCTCTCTCTCTACCTGTCTGTCTACTACTGACTGTGTTTAGATCAGTGTACCTGTCTCTCTCTCTACCTGTCTGTCTACTACTGACTGTGTTTAGATCAGTGTACCTGTCTCTCTCTCTACCTGTCTGTCTCCTTCTGACTGTGTTTAGATCAGTGTACCTGTCTCTCTCTCTAAATGTCTGTCTACTACTGACTGTGTTTAGATCAGTGTACCTGTCTCTCTCTCTACCTGTCTGTCTACTACTGACTGTGTTTAGATCAGTGTACCTGTCTCTCTCTCTCTACCTGTCTGTCTACTACTGACTGTGTTTAGATCAGTGTACCTGTCTCTCTCTCTAAATGTCTGTCTACTACTGACTGTGTTTAGATCAGTGTACCTGTCTCTCTCTCTCTACCTGTCTGTCTACTACTGACTGTGTTTAGATCAGTGTACCTGTCTCTCTCTCTACCTGTCTGTCTACTACTGACTGTGTTTAGATCAGTGTACCTGTCTGTCTCTCTACCTGTCTGTCTACTACTGACTGTGTTTAGATCAGTGTACCTGTCTCTCTCTCTACCTGTCTGTCTACTACTGACTGTGTTTAGATCAGTGTACCTGTCTCTCTCTCTACCTGTCTGTCTACTACTGACTGTGTTTAGATCAGTGTACCTGTCTCTCTCTCTACCTGTCTGTCTGCTACTGACTGTGTTTAGATCAGTGTACCTGTCTCTCTCTCTCTCTACCTGTCTGTCTACTACTGACTGTGTTTAGATCAGTGTACCTGTCTCTCTCTCTACCTGTCTGTCTACTACTGACTGTGTTTAGATCAGTGTACCTGTCTCTCTCTCTACCTGTCTGTCTACTACTGACTGTGTTTAGATCAGTGTACCTGTCTCTCTCTCTCTACCTGTCTGTCTGCTACTGACTGTGTTTAGATCAGTGTACCTGTCTCTCTCTCTCTACCTGTCTGTCTACTACTGACTGTGTTTAGATCAGTGTACCTGTCTCTCTCTCTACCTGTCTGTCTACTACTGACTGTGTTTAGATCAGTGTACCTGTCTCTCTCTCTACCTGTCTGTCTACTACTGACTGTGTTTAGATCAGTGTACCTGTCTCTCTCTCTCTACCTGTCTGTCTACTACTGACTGTGTTTAGATCAGTGTACCTGTCTGTCTCTCTACCTGTCTGTCTGCTACTGACTGTGTTTAGATCAGTGTACCTGTCTCTCTCTCTACCTGTCTGTCTACTACTGACTGTGTTTAGATCAGTGTACCTGTCTCTCTCTCTACCTGTCTGTCTACTACTGACTGTGTTTAGATCAGTGTACCTGTCTCTCTCTCTCTACCTGTCTGTCTACTACTGACTGTGTTTAGATCAGTGTACCTGTCTCTCTCTCTACCTGTCTGTCTACTACTGACTGTGTTTAGATCAGTGTACCTGTCTCTCTCTCTACCTGTCTGTCTACTACTGACTGTGTTTAGATCAGTGTACCTGTCTCTCTCTCTACCTGTCTGTCTGCTACTGACTGTGTTTAGATCAGTGTACCTGTCTCTCTCTCTACCTGTCTGTCTACTACTGACTGTGTTTAGATCAACTCTACCTGTCTGTCTGCTACTGACTGTGTTTAGATCAGTGTACCTGTCTCTCTCTCTCCCTCTCTACCTGTCTGTCTACTACTGACTGTGTTTAGATCAGTGTACCTGTCTCTCTCTCTACCTGTCTGTCTACTACTGACTGTGTTTAGATCAGTGTACCTGTCTCTCTCTCTACCTGTCTGTCTACTACTGACTGTGTTTAGATCAGTGTACCTGTCTCTCTCTCTCTACCTGTCTGTCTACTACTGACTGTGTTTAGATCAGTGTACCTGTCTCTCTCTCTACCTGTCTGTCTACTACTGACTGTGTTTAGATCAGTGTACCTGTCTCTCTCTCTACCTGTCTGTCTACTACTGACTGTGTTTAGATCAGTGTACCTGTCTCTCTCTCTACCTGTCTGTCTACTACTGACTGTGTTTAGATCAGTGTACCTGTCTCTCTCTCTCTACCTGTCTGTCTACTACTGACTGTGTTTAGATCAGTGTACCTGTCTCTCTCTCTACCTGTCTGTCTACTACTGACTGTGTTTAGATCAGTGTACCTGTCTCTCTCTCTACCTGTCTGTCTACTACTGACTGTGTTTAGATCAGTGTACCTGTCCTCTCTCTCTCTACCTGTCTGTCTACTACTGACTGTGTTTAGATCAGTGTACCTGTCTCTCTCTCTACCTGTCTGTCTGCTACTGACTGTGTTTAGATCAGTGTACCTGTCTCTCTCTCTACCTGTCTGTCTACTACTGACTGTGTTTAGATCAGTGTACCTGTCTCTCTCTCTACCTGTCTGTCTGCTACTGACTGTGTTTAGATCAGTGTACCTGTCTCTCTCTCTACCTGTCTGTCTACTACTGACTGTGTTTAGATCAGTGTACCTGTCTCTCTCTCTACCTGTCTGTCTACTACTGACTGTGTTTAGATCAGTGTACCTGTCTCTCTCTCTACCTGTCTGTCTGCTACTGACTGTGTTTAGATCAGTGTACCTGTCTCTCTCTCTACCTGTCTGTCTACTACTGACTGTGTTTAGATCAGTGTACCTGTCTCTCTCTCTACCTGTCTGTCTACTACTGACTGTGTTTAGATCAGTGTACCTGTCTCTCTCTACCTGTCTGTCTACTACTGACTGTGTTTGGATCAGTGTACCTGTCTCTCTCTCTACCTGTCTGTCTACTACTGACTGCGTTTAGATCAGTGTACCTGTCTCTCTCTCTACCTGTCTGTCTACTACTGACTGTGTTTAGATCAGTGTACCTGTCTCTCTCTCTACCTGTCTGTCTACTACTGACTGTGTTTAGATCAGTGTACCTGTCTGTCTCTCTACCTGTCTGTCTACTACTGACTGTGTTTAGATCAGTGTACCTGTCTCTCTCTCTACCTGTCTGTCTACTACTGACTGTGTTTAGATCAGTGTACCTGTCTCTCTCTCTACCTGTCTGTCTGCTACTGACTGTGTTTAGATCAGTGTACCTGTCTCTCTCTCTCTCTACCTGTCTGTCTACTACTGACTGTGTTTAGATCAGTGTACCTGTCTCTCTCTACCTGTCTGTCTGCTACTGACTGTGTTTAGATCAGTGTACCTGTCTCTCTCTCTACCTGTCTGTCTACTACTGACTGTGTTTAGATCAGTGTACCTGTCTCTCTCTCTACCTGTCTGTCTACTACTGACTGTGTTTAGATCAGTGTACCTGTCTCTCTCTCTACCTGTCTGTCTGCTACTGACTGTGTTTAGATCAGTGTACCTGTCTCTCTGTCTCTCTACCTTTTTGTCTACTACTGACTGTTTAGATCAGTGTACCTGTCTGTCTCTCTACCTGTCTGTCTACTACTGACTGTGTTTAGATCAGTGTACCTGTCTCTCTCTCTACCTGTCTGTCTACTACTGACTGTGTTGAGATCAGTGTACCTGTCTCTCTCTCTACCTGTCTGTCTACTACTGACTGTGTTTAGATCAGTGTACCTGTCTCTCTCTACCTGTCTGTCTACTACTGACTGTGTTTAGATCAGTGTACCTGTCTCTCTCTCTACCTGTCTGTCTGCTACTGACTGTGTTTAGATCAGTGTACCTGTCTCTCTCTCTCTACCTGTCTGTCTGCTACTGACTGAGTTTAGATCAGTGTACCTGTCTCTCTCTCTACCTGTCTGTCTACTACTGACTGTGTTTAGATCAGTGTACCTGTCTCTCTATCTACCTGTCTGTCTGCTACTGACTGTGTTTAGATCAGTGTACCTGTCTCTCTCTCTACCTGTCTGTCTGCTACTGACTGTTTAGATCAGTGTACCTGTCTGTCTCTCTACCTGTCTGTCTGCTACTGACTGTGTTTAGATCAGTGTACCTGTCTCTCTCTCTCTACCTGTCTGTCTACTACTGACTGTGTTTAGATCAGTGTACCTGTCTCTCTCTCTACCTGTCTGTCTACTACTGACTGTGTTTAGATCAGTGTACCTGTCTCTCTCTCTACCTGTCTGTCTACTACTGACTGTGTTTAGATCAGTGTACCTGTCTCTCTCTCTACCTGTCTGTCTGCTACTGACTGTGTTTAGATCAGTGTACCTGTCTCTCTCTCTACCTGTCTGTCTGCTACTGACTGTGTTTAGATCAGTGTACCTGTCTCTCTCTCTCTACCTGTCTGTCTACTACTGACTGTGTTTAGATCAGTGTACCTGTCTCTCTCTCTACCTGTCTGTCTACTACTGACTGTGTTTAGATCAGTGTACCTGTCTCTCTCTCTACCTGTCTGTCTACTACTGACTGTGTTTAGATCAGTGTACCTGTCTCTCTCTCTACCTGTCTGTCTGCTACTGACTGTGTTTAGATCAGTGTACCTGTCTCTCTCTCTACCTGTCTGTCTACTACTGACTGTGTTTAGATCAGTGTACCTGTCTCTCTCTCTACCTGTCTGTCTGCTACTGACTGTGTTTAGATCAGTGTACCTGTCTCTCTCTCTCTACCTGTCTGTCTACTACTGACTGTGTTTAGATCAGTGTACCTGTCTCTCTCTCTACCTGTCTGTCTGATCCCTGCTGGTTGCTCAGGAGAGATTTGTATGTAATGGAATTTTTATCAGCTTGATGTAAATGCTGCCAAAATGTAATTGACCTTTTTTGGATTGTAATTTTCAGAGGGAATATACAGAGTTCTGCTCTGCATGCATTGTTTGGGGGGTTTGGGCGAACTTTTAGAATCATTTTACAGAATTCCAATTTTTCAGTGGGAATTTTATCCCAGTTTTTAAATTCTGGTTTCGAAATCGGGCCTCAAACTTCGCTTCCGTAAACAATTATTGTTGTTATTAGGAAATTGTAGATTTTTAGCCAAATTCGTGCGGGGATATTTGTTTTTTGAAATTTGCATTTGATTGCATACAAAGCTCTCCGAGCTTTATTAGTTAGTGTGTTTATGGCCAGGCTCTAATTTCAGCCCCTCAGTAATGATAGGAAGCCTTTTGTTCTAGTGTCCAGAGTGAAGTTGTTTCCCTGAGATCTGGCTCTCCTCTGAAATACCATAATACTGGTCTTCTTCAGATTGGCTGTCAGAGCCCATTTCTGACAGTACTGGTCTAGGACGGACAGGCTCTGTTGTAGACCCTCTCCTGTTGGGGACACCAGAACCAGATCATCGGCGTAGAGCAGGAACTTGATGTTGCTATGGTGAAGTGTGAGACCTGGGGCTGCAGATTGTTCCAGCATCGTTACGAGTTCATTGATGTAAATGTTAAACAGTGTTGGACTCAGACTCCACGCCCTTGTTGGAAGAATTCTGTTCTATTGGAGCCAATTTTTACTGCACATTTATTTTCCGTGTACAGTGATTTAATAATGTCATAGACTTTACCCCCTATACTGCTTTCAATAAGTTTATAAAAAAAAAATCTCTATCTCTGTCTGTCTGTCTCGTGTTTTATTTTTATAATTAATAACGTGTTATAAGGAGAAAATAAGATGAGATTAATGAAGAGTGAGGAGATGGTAGGTGAGAATATAAATTATGGAAATGGGAGACAGTTTGGAGACATGTGGGAATCTGCGTGGAGAAGAGAGAGAAGACAGGGAACAAAAAGGACAAGCAGGATAACAGAATAAGGATTACATTGTGTTTCTGCTCCTCCAGAGGACACAAAGCAGGACGAGTTTGTGAAGGAGGTTCAGGCGCTGAAGAGCCTCCATCACCCGAAGCTGATCCAGCTGTTGGCCATGTGCTCCAGAGGAGAGCCCGTCTACATCGTCACCGAACTCATGAGCAAAGGGAGCCTCAAGTCCTACCTGGCCTGTGAGTGGAACACACACACACGCAGAGAGACACACACAGACACAGACACACACACTCTCACACACACACACACACACACATACACATACATACATACATACATACATACATACATACATACATACATACATACATACATACATACATACATACATACATACATACATACATACATACATACATACATACATACACATTGGGGTTTGAGAATTTCAGCCCTTACCTCAGAGTTTTTTTTGGATATCCCTCTGAAACAGTATTTAGTGACGGTTAAATCTCTCCTCCTTAAATCCATTCCAAATGGAATTATAATCAGCGTTCTTGCAGCGCCGCTCAGCAAAGAAATATTGTTACAAAAGGCTTCAATCAGAGGGAGCCTTAGTGATCAAAGTGTGTGTGTTTTCAGCTGCTGAAGGCCAGGTGCTGACATCAGCTCATCTGATCTACATGGGCAGTCAGATCGGCGAGGGCATGGCCTACCTGGAGGACAGAAACATCGTCCACAGGGACCTGGCTGCCAGGAACATCCTGGTGGGGGACGATCTCATCTGCAAGGTGGCCGACTTCGGACTGGCTCGGATTATTAGGGTAAGGTGTGTGTGTGTGTGTGTGTGTGTGTAAGAGAGGATGAGAAAGACGGCATGTAAACACCATATGAAAGGGGTTATTTTTGTTGGCTCATCTGTCAAGGACCATTTTTCCCTATTTTAGAATAATGCTATTTCTTTTGAATATGTGCTCTGTTGTTCCTGTGTAACCTCATGTATACTGTATAGTAGCTTTGAAGAGAGCACACTGAGAGCATAATGCTGCCTGTTTCTCCAAAATGTTTCTCCAACCGCCATCTACTGGAGGTAATACGCTGACTATGGAGAAGTAGCTCGTACAACCACACCTATCCCTTTAAGAGGAACACATGTAGGCTACCATGTATGGGTTTTCTGTCTTGCACTATTTCTGCACGCAAAAAGATGCCAATATAATTAAGTGTGAAACAACTTTCATATTACATAATCGTATATTGAGACAATGTGACAAGTGTGAAAAACACACAACTGTCTATTGGGGGTTCATGGGAAATGTAGTATTAAATATGAGAAACACAAAAGGCTACGCAGTGCAACTAGTCAAAGTGTTTATATATAGTCTGGCTAAATACTCGATTCTGATTGGCTGCAGGGTGTCCATAAAAAAGTGATGTAGGACACCTACTAAAGGAGTTCTGGTGAAACTGACTGTTCACTTAACCCTTTCCCATCTCTCTCTACAGGACAGTGTGTATACAGCCAGTCGAAACACAAAGATCCCGGTGAGGTGGACAGCTCCCGAAGCAGCACTTTACCAGCGCTTCTCTGTAAAATCAGATGTCTGGTCGTTTGGGGTCCTGCTGTATGAGATGATGTCACGGGGCAAGATGCCTTATGATGGTATGGTGTTGACTTCTTTCTACTTTTTTTGATGGAGCTATATAAACTACAGAGCTTTCCAGCAGATTGATGGGAGCGTGCAACCTGTTTATTAAGAATTGGAAGTATGCACAACTCTCCGTTACACAATGGACCTATTGGTGTACAAATACAATAGACATACTGGGTGTGCAAATGATTGTTTCCAATGTGTGGTTACACCCTTCTCTGCTTATTGTGTGCTTTAAAGGCATAATGTGTATGAGTACCTGCTTACTGTTTGTCAAAGTTGGCAAGAGAGACAGAGAGAGAGCACAATGGTTGGTTGAGCAAGCTAGAGAGTGAATGAAGAAAGGGAGCGCCTTTTGTGATTCAACTGTGCATGCGTTGACAATTTGTCTGTACGCTGCTTACCCCTCTCTAAAAAGTTACTCTTCTTCAGTTCACGCTCTATGCTTCAGAACACACTTTTTTTATAAGTCAACCTTTAATCTGGTTCACCTATTTTAATAATTGGATGCCTGAATCACTGCCAAAAGTCATATTTTATTCTTGCTACTGCTGCAGTGGAGTGCAGTTAGGAGGCTAGGAGGCTACTGGCGGTCTGTTTTTAGTACTGGAAGCTAACAACCATAGCTATGAGGCTAGGAGGCTACCGGCGGTCTGTTTTTAGCACTGGAAGCTAACAACCATAGCTAGGAGGCTACCGGCGGTATGTTTTTAGCACTGGAAGCTAACAACCATATTTAGGAGGCTCGGAGGCTAGGAGGCTAGGAGGCTACCGGCGGTCTGTTCTTAGCACTGGAAGCTAGCAACCATAGCTAGGAGGCTAGGAGGCTACCGGCGGTCTGTTTTTAGCACTGGAAGCTAACAACCATAGCTAGCTGGATCCACTGGAAACCATGCAAAGCCTAGCCCGAAATCTGAAGCACCATCTCCGCTGTGTGTGTGTGTGTGTGTGTGTGTGTGTGTGTGTGTGAGAGAGAGAGACGCTGAGGGGCAAAGTGGGGGTTGGGTATATGACTGGTGGGTGTCTAAGCCCCAGTCAGGCTCTTTGTTGACACCCATAAATGTCCCGGCTGTCCAAAATAAAAAAACAAAAAAATACAGGCAGAGGGCAGCAGAATTTCCTCCTGTTTGTCTGTAGTCTGGGAAAACCCTGACGAGCTTCCGGCAAATTTGAGATTTGCTCTGCATGTCCGTCTGGCCAAGAGTCCAGAGTATCCATTTCATATTTTTCCAAATTGAGGCACCACTCACAACCGTTGAGGCGGCTTTACGCGATGACGATAGCGCAGCGACGGCAAGCAGCTTCTTGTTTACATTCAACATGGCGGCCACCAAAGCGCAGCAGCCCGTTGATGCTGCTGTTGCTGCTACGTCACCCGGATCGTTGGTCTGATTGGTTGAAGGACTATCCAATTGCACCCAGAGGCATTTGAGCGGCATCTGTTGGCAAGGCCGGATTTACCACCGGGCCGATTGGGCCGGTGCCCAGGGGCCTCCGACCTCTAGGGGGCCTCCAAGACCCCACAAACTGTGTGGTTTTTTTTTTTTTTTTTTTGCTTATTAAATTAAAATAAAATTCATTAATGAGTGTTTGTTTGTGTGTATGTGTGTTAGCAATAATTTATTTACACACAAAAAAAGTATCATGATCAGTTTTTGTCTGTCGGCTGTGTCTGATGATGACAATGAGTCAGGTTACCGCGGAAACTGTTGATAGCGGCAAGAGTCAAGACAGACAGTAGAAGATAGTGTGGGAAAAAAAGACAGTTGAGGACATCGAAAAAACAAACATGGATAAAAAACGGTGGAGCAGTGGAGCCACAAAACGAAAAGCCAAAAGAGAGAAGGATAGCAGAGAGGATGCAATGAGAAGAGATATGCCAACCATCTCCACTTTTTTAAAAGTCGGCTCGACACAAATAAAGAGCCTGGCGGCGCCTGCTGTGATGCTACCGAAGAGGAGTTCAGCATCACAGCCTCGCTAATATTTCAGATGAACCTGTCTTACCTGAGCATCAGCACCAGCACGAGTCGCACGACAATTCAGAAAACCACAACCTGGAGTGACAGACACCTGTCCAAGTGCCCCCCCGCCACCACCACAGTCCCCGACTCCCCTTGAGACCGAAACCGCTGAAGGCGGCAGAGACCCGGCGGTGACGGGTAGGTTAACGTAGGCTACACTACCAGTTTGACAGCCTCAAAACGTAGGCGAATCTGTTAGCCTACTTTTCCCCCTTATTAAAAACCTTGATAGGCTAATTATAGATGCCTGGATCGGCGCTGAAGCCTTCCGAACCTGCGTCCACCAACCCACCTAAATAAATATGTTTTTCTGATTTAGCTAGAGCCCAGCTACTCTGATCTGTCCCTGTATGATATGTAGCCTTTTAAATCATGTAACGTTGTTGTATTAATGTTGACTGTTCATTTTTATTATCAGATAGCCTACGCGGTCTAGGCTTATCAATAGGATAATAGGCATATGTGGGACTCATTCTCTAGCTGAGTGTACTTTCACGTAATAGGCCTATTTCACATAATATTTTAAAAGTTCGTCTTTTGCCGTCAGTTCACTGCAGAGAAGTAGCAGCCTGTCGCCAGTTGTGGTTTTTGGCTCGGGCGAAGCGGACACACGGGGTTCAGCATGAGGTGTGTGTGTGTGTGTGTGTGTGTGTGTGTGTGTGTGTGTGTGTGTGTGTGTGTGTGTGTCTGTGTGTGTGTGTGTGTGTGTGTGTCTGTGTGTGTGTGTCTGTGTGTGTGTGTGTGAGCCCGTCCTACCAAAGCAGAGAATTAGCTACACACATTAGTTCATTATAGGTTAAGTCTTAAATATATTTGGAATATGCATTGAAATATTCCCATTTTACATGAAAAAAGTTACTCTCAGTTTGGTACATTGCATAGCATTACTGTATGTGTTGAGGTACATTTTCATATCATTCAGTTACAAGTGGACACCTGAGTATTACCCCCATATTGATATAAATACACCCAAAACAAGCTTTTAGGGATATTGTAGTCAAATATAGTGATTGTAATGTTATAATGCAGCAACAAAGTAATCTGTATTTTCTGTCTATAAAAACTACTAATCAATTAAAGGTTAAGGCTGGTGATAGTCTGTATTCTTTTATTTTTTTATTTTAATGTTATGTTGTCATTACATTTCAGGAAATTATGACATAGAATAAAATAGTTGCCACAAGTACAGCTTTCCTGTAAGTCAGGGGTGTCGAACTCAAATACACAGTGGGCCGAGATTAAAGTCAGGGGCCAGACTGGTTCAACATTCATTGAAAACTTATTGCACATATTGAACCTGAAACTAACAAGTCCTATAGAATATTGCCTATAAAACATACATTAGGAAATAAAAGAAATATAAATAAATGTGTTCATAGTTAGTCAGATGTTTATTAATGTGCATTATTATTTGCTTATATTTCAGAACCACATCCATCTTCATGTTTGAGTTGTAAATAAATCTCAAAGTCAGACAGGTTCAAGTTCTTACTGGACACCCTACAGCCGGCCAGTGTTCTAGTAGCCAGTTTTCAATAGTAAATAAAAACTGTGATCATTTTGGTCACTATAACCGCAAGGTCATACTGTTACATCCCCATGACTCTAGTTATTGTTAGTTATGTTATTAGGCTGTATCTTCATAGATTTTAATCTGCTTTATTGCAATACATTCTGTTAATTTTGTTCTGTGATAATTCCAATTTTGTCTTTTGTTTTATAGATATTTATAGATCTCCTTTGCTGTTACAGTTAACATCACAAGAAATGGAGTTGGAGAAAGTGGTTTTGTTTTAAACTACAGAAAAACCCACAGCTTTCATTTACTGTTTCTAAAATGTAAGATACTGTGTGAGTTTGGGCCACAAGTTCTGGGAGGGGGGCCTCTAAGATTTTGTGCCCAGGGGCCTCTGCTTTCTAAATCCGTGCCTGTCTGTTGGTGACGCCCCCTTTGGAAATGGGCTGGGAATGAAGCTTCTCCAGACTGAGGAGGGTCTGGGGTCAACCAGGCTAGTTTGATTAAAAACTACAGTGAGCAGCTGTTTAAAGGGATACTTCACCGCTGGAAAGCCTAATATATCTTTAAATTGGGTCACCTATGTAGCAGAAATGTGAAAAAAAAAATTTAATTGGTGCCTTCTAGGCCGAGAAAAGCCAGAAAATGTGTTTTTGGCTCATATGGATGAAAGACACCAAATCCCAGAATGCACTTCGCTTCGCTGCTTTGAGTCCACTCCCAAGCCACGCCTACCGCTTGACAGACAGACAGTGAGGCATTCGACTCAACTCAATGTGTTTTATTGTTATTTCAACCATATACACAAAACAACGTTTCATCGTGGCTCGAGTCAATTTAAAATATATAAATACACATTTAAAATATATAAAAACTACATTATATAATAACGACATACGAAACAGGCTACATTTACCGTGCACACACACATTATAGGCTCCGTAAAGTTCAGCTAAGCATACCAGCATTAGGCTTGGTGGGCTGTAAACACCGAGTATAAACACAGCCGTGAATTAGCGTGGGATGTCGAATGGTCGCCATGTAACAGTCACAAACTCCAGCGGTTAGCAGTTAGTTGGATACAAATCACCCCATTTCTGCACCAGTCCGTGTTAACACAGCTCACCTTCATACAGAGCATCTCTAGCTCGGATTGTCGGAAGGCTAGCAGGCCTGGTAGCTGGACAGTCCGGTTCACTGTTGTTCGGCTGGACAGTCCGGTTCACTGTTGCTTTCCCACGAAAGCACAAAACACAGCAGTTTCTGAACTCGCGTTGGGAGCATCGTTGAAGTTGGATGTAGTCCAGTTTGTTGTTAAATGAACGGACACTTGCAAGCAGGATTGATGGGACAGGTGGCCGGCTAGCGTTAGCTCGCTCTGGATGTGCCTTTCCCCCGGCTAGCGCTAGCTTCCCACCTAGCCGACGAAGATGTCCCCTACCCGGCTACGAGCGAGTCCGCCGGTCCCCGTGCTGGTCTCGGTGCAGGCGAAGCTCTCGTAGTGGGCCGATTATTCCGTCTGTAATAACGTTTCCTGCATATTCTCTGCTGTGTAGCGATGTATCCCGGTGGTACACGTGCGGTAGTTTGAATGCACATAATTGTTGTAAAAGTTTGCTGCTGAGAAGATAGAGCAGAGCCCTGTTTAGCGAGGATTCAAGATGGCTGACATTTCGTTTTTTTCCGGCCGAGATCGGCTAGCTTCGGGCGATGGGCGGGTTTAAAACATGCAGAAGTAGGTCCTACTACTGGTTGTAGTCTTTTGCTCTGGCCAAAAAATCTTCCGATGACGCAAAAATCGTCATTTTGCGTCATCGGAAGATTTTTTCCGGACCCCCCAATGCAGATATCTCCTGTCTCAGGGGGATATGAGGGAGGGACGCATGGTCATTCAGAAATACTACCGGGTTTCTACTGATACAAAGCTGAATGCTAAATCGGTGAAGTATCCCTTTAAGTAAAATTACTGACGAAACTATACAGTATATTTGTGTTTTTGAAGCTGTACGCCTGGGCTTGGGGCAGAGAGAGGAAGTCAGAAAGTATTGAGAGACCGACTAACACGTTGGTGATTTTGGTATTTTCAAGATAACTGAATATCTTGATTTAATATGAGTCATGTTGACTTTACCTTTCAAAGTCGAGCTGTAAAAATCCTGATGTTATCACAGTTGTGGTTGCTGGCTATTTGCAGAGTGGAATATCCCTTCCTGCAAAAGAAAAGGTTAAGAAATTGGTACACTCCTCTAACTCTCATGCTTTTTATGATGTCTCTCTCTTTCAGGAAAAAGCAACAAGGAAGTGTTGGATCTGCTGTCATCGGGATTTCGGCTGCCCTGTCCAACGCGCTGTCCTCCGAATATTTACCGCATCATGATGGACTGCTGGGCCGCTGAGCCTTCCAAGAGACCCTCCTTCCACGCCCTACACAGCCAGTTGGATACAATATATGCCAGGATTTATTTTAAGACTATAGAAGTATAGAAAGGAGGTATGGAGGAAAAAGGGGACAGTGAGAGACAATCATCTGCAACTGGTCATCGGCAGCAGCATGGACTGCAAATATGAAAGGGATGAGAAATAGTAGGGAAGGAATATTCTCCTCCCGCATGAAATCCACTTCCATAACAGGGTATATGTACTTTAACAACACCACGGTGTGACAGGACAAAGAGAAGCGAACAAACAAATGTAAAATGTTCAAGACGGAGAAGATGCTCACTAAATCAAGGAGGAATTCATTTCTTAAGGCCCTGACCCACCAACCTGATAATCGGCCGTCTGACAGTCTGGCGAGGTCGGTGACTTGAGTCTGGTCGGTGTGTTCCGTGCCGTCGTCAGTCGAGGAGCCGTCGGCCTTCATTTGGGACGATTTGACTTGTTGAATCAGAGGGCGGGCAGTCGGACTCAATGACCAATCTGATTGGTGGAGAGCTAACAGGAAATGACGAGCGGGATGAGCGTGAACTGACCTTTGTTGATCTGAGATGAAGACAGATTCAGCAACTGCACGGCCTATTTCTCCTTAAAATGTTTTCAGGAACACGTTACGGTGAAATATTTTAGTAGAATATGAGATCGTATTCTGAACGAGTCGCCATTATGGTCGGGGAGCAGCCAGACCCACGTGACGCGTTCGTCCAATCAGCTGCTAGTTTTCATTTTTTGGGTGACAATCCAGATTAGCGCCGCCTGCTGTTATGGAGACGTATTACGTGTTGCGCACGTGCAGAACATAAGCTCAAGTCGGCGTCTCTTCGGTGTGTTCTGAGGAACTTTTTGGACCAACTCGGGGAGACTGATCAGTCCGACTGGCTCTACTGCCACCGGTCGGCCGTCTGGTTGGTGGGTCACAGCCTTTAAGCTCAAAGAAAGCAAGGTGGGCAAATGAGAGGCTAAAAATAGTCTAAGAAAGGTGTGTAAATACACTCCTACATAAAAAAAACAGTGAACAATAAAACCCTTTGCACATTCACAGAACCAACTGTTTTTTTAATTTTATACCCTTTTTGTGTTTTATAAATATTTTATTACTGTGCCATGTCTGAATATGCACACTTTGAAATGTTATAATATCCTATGTCAGGACTTAAAGTCAATTGCCTTTGTCTTTTGACTGTGCTAAAATCATGGTTATGTGCAATAATTAAGTGCTTGCTGGGTTTTTAGCCATGCACAGTGCTCGAGATGCTGTTGGGTTACAGTGAAATATCTCAACACGGGTTGAACTGATTGTCATGATATTTAGTACAGACCATCACACTCCTATCTAACAACTCTGGTGATCACATTACTTCTCATATAGCGCCACCATCAAGCCACAATTTCCTCTTGTCCAAAACTTCCATCTTGTTATGAACTAATGAACAAACTACCATCAGATTCCAACCCAGTCTTGCGGCAGTTTGTGAAATGGTCACGTAATTTTTAATCTATTGATTTGTGTACACGGACACGTTTATCTTGTTTTTTTTAAACTAATGTATTTCGATGGGAAGCATCTTTTGTGATCACAGCAGGATTCTTTCTGTCAGTTGGGCGTGAAATGAACACGATCGCAGACAATTTCCATGACGGGACGTGGGACAACAATGGGACGGTTGGGTTTAGGAAACGTGACAAGCGGGACACGATCCCCGGTCTCCGGGGTGAAAGTCTGTTGTTTGACCCATCCACCCCCCCAACAACCCACCCTACGTGCTACTCGCTACAGTAGTCGCTCCTAATGTATTAGTTTAAAAAATGTGCTGACCGAGATAAAAACGAGATAAATGTGTCCGTGTACAAGAATCAATAGATTAAATTACAAGACCATTTCACGAACTCCCGTGAGATTGGGTTGCAGATTCAGCTGATGATTAAATGATAGGATAGTTTAAAGGTATCACTGAATGATTGCAGTGACCAATAACTCTTTCATTCAACATGTGGCATGCAAGTATCCAAATCTATCACTCAAAGGAATAGTTCGACATTTTGGAGTACATGACAGTAGATAAGAAGATTGAAGGTTGTTTCTGAAGGCGATTTTGGACCGGAGGAACTGTTTCATTGTTCGAAGAACCGCCCTTTCCATCATGTCCACACTGCAACAACTAGGAACAATCCTAGTTCTTAATAAACTTAGTGACATAAGTGTTTGAACACATGAGCCAATGCAGCACCGGCATACCAAGTACTTCCCAAAATGTTGACCTATTGGCTTTCATGCCAACAAGAATGCAAACATGCTAATGTTGCCATGTTTGCTTCTCAATTAACTCACACGCTAAACGTTAGCGCTTTAGTAACCTATTAAGCTGGCAGTAAATTGACAATCATTGGCATGTTAGCACTTTTAGCATGTCAGGATTGAGCTCAAAACAGAGGAGCCTAACTACTGTACAATGGGAGTCTGTAATGTCTGAGATGTCTTAAAATGGCGACTGTTCAGAGGGTAACCCATTTCATTCTCTCCATTTTTCATCCTTCCAACAGTTTTTTTTTTTCATTGGGCCATTAGCATGGCAAAACACTGTCAGTCTTTTTTTTTTAACCATAAGCATAATGTATAATTCAGCCTGCCTTCTGTTCTAGGAATTTGAAAAGGTTTTGGCAACATGTTACATATCTAATACAGAATAGCATGGGAATTGTTTTTATCCTCCTGTGATATTTTTTGGGGGCTGACCCAAAGCCAGTGGGCCACAGAGCCATGTGTACAGGCTTAAAGTGATCAAACCTCTTTTAGAGGCCCACAATGATGGCCAGTTACAACTAGAGTGCCTATGTTTACACCACAGACTGTCCACAGACTATACTTCAAACCATGGACTGTAGAGAACTGCAAAAAAAAAAACTTGAAGGCAAAAAGGCCTGCACAGTGAATCGGCCATATCCAGAAGGCTCTTTGGCTAACAGTGTTAGCCTGGGAAAACCCTGATGAACTTCTGGCAAATTTGAGATTTTCTCTGCAAGTCCGTCTGGCCAAGAGCCCATTCAAGCCCATTTCCAATTTCTCCAAATCGAGGCACCAATCACAACCATTAAGGCGACTTTATGCCAATCACAACCGTTGAGGCGGCTGACGATAACGCAGCGACAGCAAGCAGCTTCTTGTTTACATTCAACATGGCGGCCACCGAAGCGCAGCAACTCGTTGATGCCGCTGTCGCTGCTACTTCACCCGGATCGTTGATCTGATTGGTTGAAGGACTATCCAATCGCACCCAGAGGCATTTGAGCGGCATCCGTTGGTGACGCCCCCTTTGGAAATGGGCTGGGAATGAAGCTTCACCAGACTGAGGAGGGTCTGGGGTCAACCAGGCTAAAACAATGTTGCAATGCAATGCAATTTGAGAACAATGCAACTTTTGTCTTTTATGCATGAGAATATACAGCAGACAAAGCCAAGTTCAGGAAACTTTAGCCATAATCACCAAATCACGAGATTGAGTTGTATGTGTAGTGCAAAGAATAAAATATTTTAAGTATTGTTTTTTTAATGTGTCTGTGCTTTTTATCATATCATCTGCTGTCTTTGTCATGTGTATTCAACTAAATCCACTCAAATGGAAAGAATATGGGATGAAACCAGAACTTAATTCAGAGTGTAAACTTGCCTCAGTATCACACATTTGAAGTGTATGTAAATTGAACCCTTAAAGGTGGCTATAACAATGCTGTTGTCTGTCTACTGAATGACAAAGATATTTTTTCCTAAACCCAACCGTCCCGTTCTTCTCGTGTGTCACAGAAATGTAAGCCCACCCACGACCTTATCCTTAACATAACTGTCTAAAGGGACGCCAATAGTCCCGACCAAGCGCGTTTAGATAAAGCGCGTTATATGACGCTAAAGGAGACTTTTAGCGTCAATAACAACGACAAAGGCACCTGACCAAGCGTCCGTATTTTACCAGATGGCAGGGAGAATCTGTTGCAATGAATGTGGTTCTTTTCAGCAGAAGTGACAGACTTTTACTACTATGTTTGTCTCTTAATGCAGTCTACCAGTACCACACTATTCCTCTAAAATAATCATCTTAATCAGTACAGTATAACACCTGATCTGTTCCATAGAAGATAGATGCTTGTCTCACTTTTAACGATCACTATATTTTATAAGTATTATATTGGCAGTCGTTTTACAATCAAAGAAAATAGCAAGATCCAACATGAAGTTAGTTTAAAGGTCCCATGACATGCTGCTTTTTTATGCTTTTATATAGGCCTTAGTGGTCCCCCAATACTGTATCTGAAGTCTTTTATATAGACCTTAATGGTCCCCTAATACTGTATCTGAAGTCTCTTTTATATAGACCTTAGTGGTCCCCTAATACTGTATCTGAAGTCTCTTTTATATAGACCTTAGTGGTCCCCTAATACTGTATCTGAAGTCTCTTTTATATAGGCCTTAGTGGTCCCCTAATACTGTATCTGAAGTCTTTTATATAGACCTTAATGGTCCCCTAATACTGTATCTGAAGTCTCTTTTATATAGGCCTTAGTGGTCCCCTAATACTGTATCTGAAGTCTCTTTTATATAGGCCTTAGTGGTCCCCTAATACTGTATCTGAAGTCTTTTGTATAGACCTTAATGGTCCCCTAATACTGTATCTGAAGTCTCTTTTATATAGGCCTTAGTGGTCCCCTAATACTGTATCTGAAGTCTCTTTTATATAGACCTCAGTGGTCCCCTAATACTGTATCTGAAGTCTCTTTTATATAGGCCTTAGTGGTCCCCTAATACTGTATCTGAAGTCTCTTTGATATAGACCTTAGTGGTCCCTTAATACAGTATCTGAAGTCTCTTTTATATAGACCTCAGTGGTCCCCTAATACTGTATCTGAAGTCTCTTTTATATAGACCTCAGTGGTCCCCTAATACTGTATCTGAAGTCTCTTTTATATAGACCTCAGTGGTCCCCTAATACTGTATCTGAAGTCTCTTTTATATAGGCCTTAGTGGTCCCCTAATACTGTATCTGAAGTCTTTTGTATAGACCTTAATGGTCCCCTAATACTGTATCTGAAGTCTCTTTTATATAGGCCTTAGTGGTCCCCTAATACTGTATCTGAAGTCTCTTTTATATAGACCTCAGTGGTCCCCTAATACTGTATCTGAAGTCTCTTTTATATAGGCCTTAGTGGTCCCCTAATACTGTATCTGAAGTCTCTTTTATATAGGCCTCAGTGGTCCCCTAATACTGTATCTGAAGTCTCTTTTATACAGACCTTAGTGGTCCCCTAATACTGTATCTGAAGTCTCTTTTATATAGGCCTCAGTGGTCCCCTAATACTGTATCTGAAGTCTCTTTGATATAGACCTTAGTGGTCCCCTAATACAGTATCTGAAGTCTCTTTTATATAGACCTCAGTGGTCCCCTAATACTGTATCTGAAGTCTCTTTTATATAGACCTTAGTGGTCCCCTAATACTGTATCTGAAGTCTCTTTTATATAGGCCTTAGTGGTCCCCTAATACTGTATCTGAAATCTCTTTTATAGACCTTAGTGGTCCCCTAATACTGTATCTGAAGTCTCTTTTATATAGATCTCAGTGGTCCCCTAATACTGTATCTGAAGTCTCTTTGATATAGACCTTATGTTAAGCTTTGGTTTGACTCAGACAACTAGAAGCAGGCACACAACACAGTAAGGCAGTTTTTTGAATGTTTATTGAGTAGACGTAGGTGATGGATACTTGAGAGCGGAGCGGAGAGGTGAGCAGAGCGGCGAGGGTGAGGCTTGGCAGGATGGCTGGTTGAGAGTGGAGCGGCGAGGTGAGCAGAACAGCAAGGATGATGCTTGGCAGAATGGCTGGTTGAGAATGGAGCGGCGAGGTAAGTAGCACAGTAGCACATGATGAGTGGCAGCAGTAATTCCAGAGAGCAGGGTCTGAATGAGATAAAGATGGTTTAGCAGAGGACACAAAGGAACAAGCAAAACTTGGAAACCGAGGATACATAAAGTAGAAACACTAGAGCACAGAGTAGAGCCACGTTACCACGAGAATGGTTGCAACAAACTGGCGCCGAAGAGGTGAACGGCCCGGGTAGATATCTGGTGAGTGATTTCTGGAATGAGCTGCAGCTGGATGGTGATTGATTGCTGGGATGGTTTGCAGGTGGCTGGAGCAGAGCAGAGGGGTGGCTACGCCCACAGACCAAAATCCTCAAAACATGGAATGAGTGAAATGTCCAGCAGAGGGAGACAAACACACAAAACACCAAAGGGAAGGTAGAGACAGACAAGGACAGGCATAGAACCACAACACCTTAGTGGTCCCCTAATACTGTATCTGAAGTCTCTTTTATATAGGCCTCAGTGGTCCCCTAATACTGTATCTGAAGTCTCTTTTATATAGGCCTTAGTGGTCCCCTAATACTGTATCTGAAGTCTCTTTTATATAGACCTTAGTGGTCCCCTAATACTGTATCTGAAGTCTCTTTTATATAGGCCTTAGTGGTCCCCTAATACTGTATCTGAAGTCTCTTTTATATAGACCTTAGTGGTCCCCTAATACTGTATCTGATGTCTCTTTTATATAGGCCTTAGTGGTCCCCCAATACTGTATCTGAAATCTCTTTTATATAGACCTTAATGGTCCCCTAATACTGTATCTGAAGTATCTTTTATATAGGCCTTAGTGGTCCCCTAATACTGTATCTGAAGTCTCTTTTATATAGACCTTAGTGGTCCCCTAATACATTATCTGAAGTCCCTTTTATATAGACCTTAGTGGTCCCCTAATACTGTATCTGAAGTCTCTTTTATATAGACCTTAGTTGTCCCCTAATACTGTATCTGAAGTCTCTTTTATATAGGCCTCAGTGGTCTCCTAATACTGTATCTGAAATCTCTTTTATATAGACCTTAGTGGTCCCCTAATACTGTATCTGAAGTCTCTTTTATATAGACCTTAGTGGTCCCCTAATACATTATCTGAAGTCCCTTTTATATAGACCTTAGTGGTCCCCTAATACTGTATCTGAAGTCTCTTTTATATAGACCTTAGTGGTCCCCTAATACTGTATCTGAAGTCTCTTTTATATAGACCTTAGTGGTCCCCTAATACTGTATCTGAAATCTTTTATAGACCTCAGTGGTCCCCTAATACTGTATCTGAAGTCTCTTTTATATAGACCTTAGTGGTCCCCTAATACTGTATCTGAAGTCTCTTTTATATAGACCTTAGTGGTCCCCTAATACTGTATCTGAAATCTTTTATAGACCTCAGTGGTCCCCTAATACTGTATCTGAAGTCTCTTTTATATAGACCTTAGTGGTCCCCTAATACTGTATCTGAAGTCTCTTTTATATAGACCTTAGTGGTCCCCTAATACTGTATCTGAAGTCTCTTTTATATAGACCTTAGTGGTCCCCTAATACTGTATCTGAAGTCTCTTTTATACAGACCTCAGTGGTCCCCTATTACTGTATCTGAAGTCTCTTTTATATAGACCTTAGTGGTCCCCTAATACAGTATCTGAAGTCTCTTTTATATAGACCTTAGTGGTCCCCTAATACTGTATCTGAAGTCTCTTTTATATAGACCTTAGTGGTCCCCTAATACATTATCTGAAGTCCCTTTTATATAGACCTTAGTGGTCCCCTAATACTGTATCTGAAGTCTCTTTTATATAGACCTTAGTTGTCCCCTAATACTGTATCTGAAGTCTCTTTTATATAGGCCTCAGTGGTCTCCTAATACTGTATCTGAAATCTCTTTTATATAGACCTTAGTGGTCCCCTAATACTGTATCTGAAGTCTCTTTTATATAGACCTTAGTGGTCCCCTAATACATTATCTGAAGTCCCTTTTATATAGACCTTAGTGGTCCCCTAATACTGTATCTGAAGTCTCTTTTATATAGACCTTAGTGGTCCCCTAATACTGTATCTGAAATCTTTTATAGACCTCAGTGGTCCCCTAATACTGTATCTGAAGTCTCTTTTATATAGACCTTAGTGGTCCCCTAATACTGTATCTGAAGTCTCTTTTATATAGACCTTAGTGGTCCCCTAATACTGTATCTGAAATCTTTTATAGACCTCAGTGGTCCCCTAATACTGTATCTGAAGTCTCTTTTATATAGGTCTCAGTGGTCTCCTAATACTGTATCTGAAGACTCTTTTGGTTTGAAGGGCTCAGTTTACACCTATCGCCATGTCTAGCCACTGGGGGACCATAGGCAGGCTGAGGGAACTCATATCAATATTAAAATACCTCATAAAGTGAAATTTTCATGCCTTTAATAAGACTATCCTCCAACGGGAGCAAACAGTAGAATTCAATCAGGAGAGACTTTGTTTGCAGATATGCAAAAGAACAATATTTATTTTACAACTGCATGAGAAAATGTATGAGTCTTTTGGAGATTAGACTCCATCTATGGCGTTATTTTTTAGTCAAAAGTTATGAGCGTGTAACACATGCTCACGAGCACATTATGTTATTTCACACGTGCAAAAATGAACCTTCAGCTGGCATGATAAAAGTACTCGCGCACAAATTCAACAACCGAGAGGTGTAGGTAGCTGCGAGCGAGCGCCTTACTCTGCTTGTACAGTGGAATCCTGCTCGCGCGCAGCGGGCTTCTGCTCGCGGAGTGCTGTTTTGCTCGCGGAGTGGATTTCTGCTCGTTCAGCTGATTTCTGCTCGCTCGAGTACATGACTTTTGACAATTTGGGGGCGGAAACCAAGGAGGGCACTGACCCTCTTATGATTGGTCACTTTCACACAGGGACATCCTTGATTGACAGCTCTCATTACAGGAAGCACGGAGTCAAAGTATCTGACGGAGTTCAGTCATTCAGTTAACACTGCACAGTGGACGGAATGGCGGCGACACCTGAAGATGTAGATGTAGGCGTAAGTGATATTGATGATATGGTGGGGGCTGTGTGTTTGACAGTGTTATAGCCATTTAATCTGAAATTTGTTGAGAATAAACTCATTAAATATTGAGAATAAAGTCGTTGTGTTTCGAGAAAAAACTCATTAAATATTGAGAAAAAAACTCGAAATACAACGACTTTATTCTCAATATTTAATGAGTTTATTCTCAACAAATTTCAGATTAAATGGCTATAACACTGTCAAACACACAGCCCCCACCATATCATCAATATCACTTACGCCTACATCTACATCTTCAGGTGTCGCCGCCATTCCGTCCACTGTGCAGTGTTAACTGAATGACTGAACTCCGTCAGATACTGTGACTCCGTGCTTCCTGTAATGAGAGCTGTCAATCAAGGATGTCCCTGTGTGAAAGTGACCAATCATAAGAGGGTCAGTGCCCTCCTTGGTTTCCGCCCCCAAATTGTCAAAAGTCATGTACTCGAGCGAGCAGAAATCAGCTGAGCGAGCAGAAATCCACTCCGCGAGCAAAACAGCACTCCGCGAGCAGAAGCCCGCTGCGCGCGAGCAGGATTCCACTGTACAAGCAGAGTAAGGCGCTCGCTCGCAGCTACCTACACCTCTCGGTTGTTGAATTTGTGCGCGAGTACTTTTATCATGCCAGCTGAAGGTTCATTATTGCGCGTGTGAAATAACATAATGTGCTCGTGATCATGTCTTACACGCTCACAACTTTTGACTAAAAAATGACGCCATATCCATCAAATTAATATTTTTTAAAGGGGTAGAGAATAGGAAACATATCCCCCGATGGAGTCTAGAAACAGGTGGCGGCGGAGAAGAGACCGGGGACCAGAGGAAACGGAGCGGACAGCCAGGAGAAACATGAAGACTGGAGGTGGAGGGTTGAGCACTTTGCCTGAAATGAAAACTGAACAGCGCAGGGAGAACATATTTAAGCAGAGCTGTAATGCTGTGATTGGTCCTTGAATTTCGTGGTCATGTCTGATTGGTCTAAGTGAAAGTATTGCTTCTAAACAGCTGATTTGATTTACGGAGAAAGAGTGATGATTGGGTTAATGACGTCTTCCTGTAAGAATTTGCGCTGTGCTTCATGAGTGATGAAGGTTGTTTCCAGAGATAACTTCCAGTAGGTGGACCTTGTGCTAAGAATTTAGATAGAAGTGCTTTCCCCCCCAAGTTTAATAGTGAACATTCAACCTAAAAAAATCACATGGCATATGTGGTTTCCACCCAGGTTTTTCTAGCCCTCCTTCCCTTTCCCTAAGTGGCTATGCCACTTGTCAGGCTGCCATTGTAAATAAGAACCTAAATACTGGCATTGTGGTCACCTGGCAGCCAAATAAGACACATTTAGGTCAGGAGTTTAATCATCTGTTTCAGACACAGGCTGCATGGACTGATATCTCTGTTGTCTGTTACGAGATCTTGTCTGAATTCACACAGAAAGGAACTTCCTCACTGGGAGGAGCTGCTGCGAAGAGATACAGTTCTAAGTATCTGTGGGCTGGTGGCTTCACATTTCACAAATATCTGATTCCAGTGATGGCACACACAGGTAGGCCTATACATAAACACCTGTTACTAAACTACAGACACACAACAGGTGAAATTATGCCAGTAATGCCTCTATTTTACCTGGGGATTTCTGCATCACTGAGCACCTGTGGATACATATAAAAGGTGTGCTCAGACAGAAAGCGAAGACCGCTGGACCGTTGGTGTTTCTAACTGTATGTTAGCTGTGAGCTATCGATGGACTCCACCATCCTTATGAAAAAGGCTTATAAGTTGCATTATAGCATCACAATTAAGCACCTAAACTTTAAGTACTTATTATGCAGAATGGCCCATTTTAGAATATACAAAATTATTGCATTAGAATTATCTATGCATTATTGTGTTCATCACTTTAATGTTGCATCTGGTAAAGTGGAGCTCATTTAAATGACTGTATATATACTGTTAACTGGTAGCTTGTAAACTGAATGATCAACAGCGTTTTTCATAACCCATAATAATCACATCATTTCTGAGATTTATGACGCGTCTGTCGGATAATAGGCGTGGCTCTCGTGCATTTTATTATTGCCTGGAATCAGGAAGTTTGTGCCAGTCCTTTGAGTACTAGTCTCCCTCTCAACAGCACAAACCAGAAGCCTCGCTGCGAAGGCATTCCGAGGATTCCTCTCCCACCTGTCCAACAGGTGTAGCCGGCTGCATGCGCTCGGAGGCACACGGGTCACGGCTGGCTGAGAGAGGGGGTCTTTCATGCTCATCTATGGCTGAGTGTCTGCGGAAAGCTTGCCCATGTCTGGACGCACTATGGCAGAGGATTTTCGGCGAAAAGCCTCCAGAAGGAGAAGGAGGAGGAAGCGGCGGTAGTAAAGGAGAAGAAGGCAGCGGCAGTGCCGGCGGCGGGGAGGAGAGAGCAGCCAGTCCGATGGAGAGTGGCTCAATGTACACGGCGCTCTGGCCCTTTCAGTCCCGGCACATGGATGAGCTGTCGTTCAATGAGGGGGATTTGTTCAGTGTTATCAGCCGCAGCGGGGACTGGTGGACCGCACGGAAAATCGACAAGAACGGGTGCGTCCTGGGCACCGGGATCGTTCCCAGAAACTACCTGGACCGGGCCGAGTCCCTGCGAACACAACCGTGAGTGGTGACTTTTTCTAAAATAGCCTACTTGAAAAACAGACTGGGGTTGATTCTAAGTAGTCTTTTTTTCTTGTTCATGTCCAAACATTGGTAACTTAACAAAACATGTCTAAATTCTGCAGACCTTGCTGTAGGCTACCATTGTGCCTGTACAATTTGACTTGTTATGCAATGGAAATTATTTTTAAATTCTAACAAAATAATGGTGAAAAGTGATGAAACAAGCACACTGTTGAAAAGTTAATTACAAGCTTCCCAGAATAAACATTTAGGAAATTCTTGTTGCCTGGAGGCATTGTGGGAAGTATGGACATAGACATACCCTGCTTCCAATACTCATAGGCTACTACTATACGAGTATGCCAGAAAAATATGTAGTGGGCTATCTATGTCCCAATATATAGTATGCCAAATGCAGAATGCAACAAAAAAAAAAAACAGGATGTCCTACTGCATCTGGTCAGATGTTGCAGTATGCAAGCCAGCATGCTTTCTTGGCTATTCTGACCCACAATCATTTTGCACAGCATATGAGCAACAGGGTCAAAGATCAAGGCGCAGTTCTATATGGAGAAGTAGTAGGCTAGCCAAGGGGTCAGCCTGCCTCCTCAGAGCGAAGCCACTATGGCGCCATTTTATGCTACCAAACCATCACCCGCCGTTAGCATCCCATTGACTGCCATTCATTTTGGCGTCACTTTGACAGCCAATAACTTTACATCTGAAGCGTTTAAAGACTTTATTTGTCCGTTGTTTATTTCTAAAGAAACACAACAATGTATAAAAGGCTCCGTTACCTTGTACCTCACGTTATGGCTCCGTAGCAGACGTTTTTATAAAAATAGGCTAACGGTTGGGTCATAACCACGAGACCTACAGACACGTTTTTCACGTCACATCTATGCATAGACAGTATATAAAATGGACCGACAGATCCCGTTGCTCTGGACGGAGACCAGTGAAGTCTATTAGAAGCACTTTTCAGTTATGCTCGAGCGTTACTGCGCAGCCTCAAACTGAGCTTGATGACGTAGATGTGACGTGAGCAACGTGTCTGAACGTTGTAAGTCTTCTGGTAGCTGTGCCAAGAGAAATCTCCATCATTCCCAATCTATCAGAGACGGAGAGCGTAGGTATATGTAAGGAGATAACATAGGCACAGGCTAATTATTGATCACTAAAATGATAGTTAACATTTGCAATTAAACTAAACAGCTGATGTAAGTCCAAAGTCCAAGAAGCTTGGCCCCTTGCATCTATGTCGGCAAGGTCAGTTTGCAGCTGCGCAGTAACGCTCAACCATCACTGGAAAAGTGCTTCTAATAGACTTCACTGGTCTCCAGCGGCCTACCTTCGTCCATTTCTTATATGTCTATGAGGCTAGCCTATGTCCCAAACAGTATGTACTTTGTAATGACAGATGCAGTACATTCTCAGTGGCAACTGGGGCACAGATTATTATCATCTATAATTTATTATCTTCTATAACATGTTCCTAAATTGCATAGAACTCGTGGTAGGAGTTTTATTTCACATTCTGCCGCTGCCTTGCTGCTTCAGACTGCGTTCTCCCGTGTTCGCGGTAGACTACGGCAGCCTGAATGTGTCAGAGTGGGGCTAGCCCCTCTCACACAATGTGATGTGCATTGTACGTGGGAGTGTTAGTGTGTTTAATGTAGATCACACACATTTGATGGCCAGTGGGGCTGACTTATTTGCTAGCCTATATATAATTCCAATGCATTGTGTATGGTAGCCTTTACAATGTTATTTATTTACAGCATTTGACCGGCATAAAATCGGCATATGTCAGACTGATCACTGAAATATGTCATGACTGATCACGTGAAAATCGTCCAATTCCGGTCACCAGCCGTCAGGTCAAAATTGTAACGGAAGCAGGAGAGATAAACGTAGATCAGGCTGGGTTTACCCAGTCTATATGCAATACTATGATTGTGACTGCTACTGGTGCTGTATTGTTTGGTTTATAATTGTCAATGCATTATTTATTTGTGCAGCTTTGGAGTCCAAAACAAATTCCCCTAAGGGGACAATAAAGTATATCGTATTGTATCGTATCGTACAACAAGTAGGCTATGAGGTTTGGAATTCAGCCACTAGACTACACTATAAACTTTAGAAAATGTAAAAAATGTCTAATTTACTGCAGCACTTTTCTAACAGATCTTGCATCTATCTGCATGAGTTCAGCTCCATTGACATCTTTCTTGTCCACATACTCACAGCACTGTGGAGCACTCCCTTTTGAATTAATGTAATGTAATGTATAGTTTATTAAGGGGGAAATTCCAATGTTTTCACTCTGTTGTTGTTATTACACACATTACAACTCCCTACTGACTGAGCTACTGCCACATTATATTAAATTAGTAGACCAAATTAAGAGTCAATTTGGGATCCAAATAGTATTTTCCTATGTAATAAAATAGAAATGTGTGAATTCTTGGAATGCACAAAAGCTGATCTAATGTAGGGCCATTGATAAGGTTAAAGCTTTAGGGTTAGGGTATTGCATAAAAAGCAGAACTTTGCTTGAGTTTCCTCGTTAAACGCAAGTCTTTGACATTTCTCTGAAAACTTGTAAAACACATACTTTATGGAGTGGCTGAACTGCATTAACAGAACCAGAAAACATTTTCAGGTCAAACCAGAGGAAGTGCAAGTTAGTTATATACTTCCACACATAATTATAAAATTGTAAAAGTATAACCATGGCGGGGCTACTCGTTGGACTTGTATGTGTGCATTTGTCACATGTTTCAATGTTGTGACAAACGGACAGGTTGGTTTGATAGTTGCCAGAGAAGCTGACAGGAATGTTGTTTGTATGCATCTCATTAAGCTACAGAGACACTGTAGTTTAAGTGAGATAATTATACTACAAAATTAGCAATAAGATACATTTGGATGCTATTTATTAATCTTAATTAAGCTACAAAATAAATATGTCCATCATCACTCGGCCGCATTTATACCATGCAGAGACTTTACCATAACATGTCATAACATGTTACCTTCTATTAATGTCCCTTTGTCTCTAACAGCTAGTGAGCATTTATACAGCATTAACTTCATGACAGGACATGCTTTCCTGCATCACACACACCCCAAACCCTCAGTTATTTCATTACAATACATTTTATTTATTAGCTGATTTTATATGTATATTGTTTATCATTATTAAGTGTCCACTTTAAAACACTTCAGCCACATTCATACAACATAAGATTAGCAGTAAGAGCAGTTATTTTTTATGGCTGCGACTGATTATTGTCATTAACGACTGATCTGATAATAAAAATTAAAAATGTCCATTACAATTTTCACTGTCCACAACCAAAAACATATTCAATTAATAATCACATCAATATGACAAATAAAATCGGTAAAATGTCACATTTGAGAAGCTGGAACCAGTGAATGTTTTGGCACATTGGCTTGCAAAATAACAAACTACTAACTGCTGGTGATACATTTTAAAGGTGACCTATTGTGCTCATTTTCAGTTTTTGTGTGTGTGCTCTACTAGAACATGTTTACATGCTTTAATGTTCAAAAAACATTCCCTCCAGAAAAACGTGATTACCGGTATGCAATCGCAGAATTCAATGCATAATCAGCCAAAGTCCGCATATTTATGCGGGGGCCACATTTTTTTGTTGCAAAAAAGTCACATATATCTCAGCAGAAAGTTGAAGTTGTTACTTCACACAAGAGCAGCCATTTCCCCTGTTGCCATGGGAACGTTATGAAGCAGGGTACCCGCGGGGTCTTAAAAGCATTGAAAAGGTCTCAAATTAAGGCCTTAAAAGCTTTGAATTTGTTAGACAAAGTCTTGGATTTCGTTACAAAGGTCTTATATTTATTTGCCTTTCCTAGGATAAGTCATACCGTAACAACATTAACTGTTACTAATGTAGGCTAATTAAAAAGTGACCGGAGCCTGTCGCTGGACGCACTGGAGGACCGAGACAAAGTAAACACGCCTCTCTGACCACTACCGGGGGGATAACGGTTAAACTGAGCGGAGGATGTGCGGAATGTGTCGGTGTGTGACGGAGCCTGGCTGGCCACTCGGCGCCTTCAGACAAACCTCAAGCTAACAGGCTAATGGCTTATTAGCTAGCCAAACACAGAGCGGTAACATCTGCAAAGATTGGATCTGTGAGCACATTAATCTGCTTGGTGTGCGTCTTATAACAAACAGAGCGAGCAGCCGGCGACTCTAACATCTGTTGATCCGTGCAGGACGTCACTGTGACCGGACTGTTAGAGACGATGTGACCGGCAGGTTAACAGTTATCTGCTACTGTAGCAGAGCTGCAAGGAAACACTGAACTGAGCTGTGTGTTTGCTGCAGGTTTTCATGCACGACTGTTGTTGGTGATTTACAGAGGTGGAAGACTTACTCAGATCATGTATTGCAGTAAAAGTAGAAAAAAAAACTGTGTTGTAGAGTTACAAATTACTTGTTAGTTACATGTCCTGCATTCAACATCTTCCTTAAGTTAAAGTACAAAAGTATTATCAAAATATACTTAAGTACCAAAAGTAAAAGTGCTCATTATGCAGTGTAATATATCTTATTTTATTGGATTATATTATATTATAATTAAAAATGTTATTAAATATGACTGATAATTAAATAAAATGTTTTATTTAATTCACCTCTCCGGGAACCATCACCTTATCGTGGTGGAGAGGTTTGGGTGTCCCTATGAACCTGAGGGCTGTGTCGTCTGGAGCTTTGTGCTCCTGGTAGGGTCTCCCATAGCAAAGTGGTCTCAGGTGAGGGGCCAGACGAAGAATGGTTCAAAAAACCCTATGGAAGAACGAGGAAGGGATAAAGAGACCCTGCCCGGAGGAAGCCCGGGGCCCCCGTCTGGAGCCAGGCCCAGAGGGTGGGCTCGTCAGCGAGCGTCTGGTGGCCGGGTTTGCCACGGAGCCCGGCCGGGCACAGCCCGAAAAAGCTACGTGGCACCTATCTCTCCAGCCCATGGGCCCACCACCTGTGGAAGGAACCGCTGGGGTCGGGTGCGCTGCCACACGGGTGGCGGTGAAGGTCAGGGGCCTCGACGGACCAGACCCGGGCAGCAGAGGCTGGCTCTGGGGACGTGGAATGTCACCTCGCTGTGGGGGAAGGAGCCGGAACTTGTGCATGAGGCGGAGCGCTACCAGTTGGATCTGGTGGGGCTTACCTTTACGCACAGTCTCGTTTCTGGAACCGTACTCCTGGAGAGGGGTTGGACTCTTTTCTTCTCCGGAGATGCCCAGGGTGTGAGGTGCCAGGCGGGTGTGGGGAGAGTCACAAGTCCCTCGCTGAGCACCGCAACGTTGGAGTTTACCCCGGTGGACGAGAGGGTCGCCTCCCTACGCCTGCGGGTTGTTGGGGGGAAAACTCTGACTGTTGTTTGTGCATATGCACCAAACAAGAGTTCAGAGTATTCGGCCTTCTTGGAGACCTTGAATGGAGTCCTGTATGGCGCTCCGGAGGGGGACTCCATAGTTCTGCTGGGGGACTTCAACGCACATGTGGGCAATGACGGAGACACATGGAGAGGCGTGATTGGGAGGAACGGCCTCCCTGATCTAAACCAGAGTGGTTGTCTGTTATTGGACTTCTGTGCTAGTCATGGATTGTCTATAACAAACACCATGTTCGAACATAGGGATGCTCATAAGTGTACTTGGTACCAGAGCACCTTAGGCCGAAGGTCAATGATCGATTTTATAATCGTTTCATCTGATCTGAGGCCGTATGTATTGGACACTTGGGTGAAGAGAGGGGCGGAGCTGTCAACTGATCACCATCTGGTGGTGAGTTGGGTCAGGGGGTGGGGGAAGACTCTGGACAGACCTGGTAAGCCCAAACGGGTGGTGCGGGTAAATTGGGAACGTCTGGAGGAAGCCCCTGTCCGACAGACCTTCAACTCACACCTACGGTGGAGCTTTTCGTGCATCCCTGTGGAGGCTGGGGGCATTGAACCTGAGTGGACAATGTTCAAAGTTTCCATTGCTGAAGCTGCGGCAGGGAGCTGTGGTCTTAGGGTCTTAGGTGCCTCAAGGGGCGGTAACCCTCGAACACCGTGGTAGACACCGGTGGTCAGGGAAGCCGTCTGACTGAAGGAGTCTTTCCGGGATATGTTATCCCAGAGGACTCCGGAGGCAGTTGCAAGGTACCAAAGGGCCCGAAGGACTACAGCCTCTGCCGTGAAAGAGGCAAAGCAGCGGGTGTGGGAGAAGTTCGGAGAAGACATGGAGAAGGACTTTCGGTCGGCACCAAGGCGCTTCTGGAAAACAGTCTGCCACCTCAGAAGGGGGAAGCGGGGAACCATCCAAGCTGTGTATAGTAAGGATGGGACGTTGTTGACCTCAACTGAGGAGGTAATAGGGCGGTGGAAGGAGCACTTTGAGGAACTCCTAAATCCAGCTGATGCGCCCTCTTTGTTAGAGGCAGAGCTGGAGGATGATGGGGGATTGTTGTCCATTTCCCTGGTGGAGATCACTGAGGTAGTCAAACAACTCCACAGTGGCAAAGCCCCAGGGATTGATGAAATCCGTCCAGAAATGCTGAAAGCTCTGGGTGTGGAGGGGCTGTCTTGGTTGACACGCCTACTCAACATTGCGTGGAAGTCTGGGACAGTGCCAAAGGAGTGGCAGACCGGGGTGGTGGTTCCCCTGTTCAAAAAGGGGGACCAGAGGGTGTGTACCAATTACAGGGGTATCACACTTCTCAGCCTCCCTGGTAAAGTCTACTCCAAGGTGCTGGAAGTTCGGTGGGCTGGGGATCTCATCGCTGCTCTTTGCAGATGATGTGGTCCTGATGGCATCATCGGCCTGTGACCTTCAGCACTCACTGGATCGGTTTGCAGCCGAGTGTGAAGCGGCTGGGATGAGGATCAGCACCTCTAAATCTGAGGCCATGGTTCTCAGCAGGAAACCGATGGAGTGCCTTCTCCAGGTAGGGAATGAGTCCTTACCCCAAGTGAAGGAGTTTAATTACCTTAGGGTCTTGTTCGCAAGTGAGGGGACAATGGAGCGGGAGATTGGTCGGAGAATCGGCGCAGCGGGGGCGGTATTACGTTCAGTTTATCGCACTGTTGTGACGAAAAGAGAGCTGAGCCAGAAGGCAAAGCTCTCGATCTACCGGTCAGTTTTCGTTCCTACCCAGGGCTGGACTGGCCATCGGGCATACCGGGCATTTTCCCGGTGTGCCGACGCACTTTTGGGCCGAATCGCCGATATAATTTATAGGCCTTTGTTTTAATTTTTAAATTTTTTGGGCCGCGGCCCATTCGGTAATTCAAGTGTAACTTGTCGAAGTGTGGTAAATGCAGTGCACTGCAAGTACCCGGATGGTGCACTCAAAACGGTCAAAAAGTTGAGTGTGGATCGATGCACACTTTCCACACTCAACGGTCGCCATCTTGGCTACGTAGCGGAAGGGGCGGAGCTAACAAAAACTGAAAAACTTTGGATAATGGCGGACTTCTACGCGACAGCGAAACCGACCGAACAACACAAATGTAAGTTGAACATTCATCTTTTTGCTGTACTTGTATAAAATATAAGCCACCTGTTTATGTATATGTGGTTAATTTTGCAATCGGTGATGATTTTTGTACCGCGAATTATAACGTTTATATGTACCGTAATTTGACGTGCTATCAAGCTAGCTTTAGCTAACCTTAGCTAGCTAACAGTGGCACAGTTTAACCAACGAGTATAGAAGTTACCGGTACTTTTTGGTTTAACCACTGGCTAATACGTGATAACCTAGCTAACGTTACATGTGTTGTGGTATACTGTTGTTTACTGTGTTTAACTATCGTCCTCACTGTAGACATTTTAGCGTTAGATGTGTGATCTCGTATACATGTGTACCGTAAAACTTCAAATAATAGCCGAGTCCCAAATAGACGCTTGTCTCTTTTAAACGCCTGGTGTGACAACAGATTTGGGTAAATAAAGGCCGGTCTCAAATAGAGGCCTGGTCTGTTTTTTTGTTTTTTTCCGTGTTGGGTTGTATTTGATCTTTTAATACCCGTCAAACACAATTCATTTGGATAAAAGCGTTGCATTTTAGAAGATATACGGGATTGTGAACAGCGATGTCCGCGCTGCGCGCACACACACTCACACACACACAAACATAGCGGAGCCGAAGTGTGTGCGTTACTTCACGCAGCACATATGTAACTGACTGGAAACGATACCGAGGATTATTTAGCCTACTGCCGCTGGCGCAGATGAACTAACGCTGCAGTCGTTACTGTAAGTAGCCTACAATAAAACCTCCATGATTAAAAAGTCAATACTTATCAATATACCCACCTACCTGTTCTACAGGCATCAACATGTTTCAGTCTGCTCTGTCTGCGCTGTCCACTCGCTGTGCAAACACAGCTCTACTCTGCTATTAGCGACTTTTTACTAACAAGCTAAAATGAAAGATGTCAGTTTGTAGTCTAACTGTTTATCTTGAACTTTGGACAAACTCTTGTAAACTTAGCTGCTGTCTTAACGAACCGTCCTCTCCGCTGGAGCGGTAAACCTGTAGATGTATTATAAGCAGAGGTGTAGTGGTAAAAAAAGAGGTGGGTAAACTATAAATTCTGGTAGACCACGACGTGGTCACCTTTTAAGGTGGGCCACTGCCTACCGGTGTATGTGTATCCTGATGACATCGCTATAGGCTATCATTTGATGGTACTACCAAGGGTATCACTGGTTGTTTCCTCATCATAGGTCACACAATCACTATTCAATTCATACATTCATCTAAGCTCTTGTTAAAGAGACTCGAGAAGGAATAATAGGGTTGAAATCTATAAAGTTTACTAAATGACAAAACAGAGAGAACAAACATATTTAAGAGATAGACTAGAGAGGGAGGCTTATATCCAGGGCTGCCAATGCAATGCACTTGTACATAATGATTAGGGATTTGGGATTATTTTCATAGTCGATTAATCTGTTGAATATTTTCTCGATTAATCGATTAGTTGTTTGGTCTATAATATGTCAGAAAAATGTGGATCAGTGTTTCCCAAAAGCCCAGGATGACGTCCTCAAATGTCTCATTTTGTTTCTGCTCCTGTAGAAGCTAGAGGTCTGTATGAAATCAACCTTGTTACTAGAAAAACATGTTTTTAGCCGCAATCTTATGGAGAAAAACTACACTACCCATAGTCGTTTCCATAGAAACGTTTACCGTACCCGCAAAACCGCGAACGGCTATAACGATAACATTTACTAGCTAGGTGACTAGCAAAGAGAGCTTGTTGTCACAAACTTCCAGTGGTTTAAATGTCAGAGAATGCATAATTACATCCAGTTATTTATCTGATAATGTATCCTGAACTTTACTTGTAACATGGGCTAATGGGAAAAGGTAGAGGTGACTTGTTGAGTCAGTGGCATGAATCTACTGTGAACCAAATTAACCTAAAAACATGAAGTTTAGTACTGTTTTTCAAGCTCACTCACTGTGGGCCGTTTGCTGGCATCAGGAGGAGGACTGCTGTCTTGACGGCGCTTAAAAAATTGCCGGACATCTATTTTTACAATTTATTACATGAGACATGTAGGCTAGTTTGGGCTGATGAATCTTGATGCAGTCTGCTGCTTCCTGCTCTCTACGCAAGAGATGCTCGATGGCGTTTTAAGCCCCCAACGTTGACTTCAAGGCAGCGCTGCGACCATTGACTTAATTCAAGGCACCTATAACTGTTGCCTAATCCTAGTGCCTGGAAGGCAACGTTGTGGGCTATAACAAACACCGCAAGAGATTGGTCAACACTGACAGTAAGCAGCGCAATATGAAAGACTTCGTCTTAGGTTTAACAATCTATGAAACTAATAATGAAAAATATGAAACTAAAACGACATAAGCTTGATTTAAAATGGCTTAGGAACTATAGGTTATTTAGAGGTGGATAAACACAATTTAGAGGTGGATAAACTCACTTTGGAGGTGGGTAAACGCTATTTCCGAATTTTGGGAGGTGCGTAAACGGCGTTTACGTGCGTTTAGCCTCCACTACATCCCTGATTATAAGACCAAAACATATACATGTGGCTACTTAATATGCACGTGAATTACGTGATCGTTATGTGGTGACAACAGAGCATAACGCTAGCTTCACTTTTTCCTACCCTTCACAGCAAAAGCCCAACCTAAAGAACGGCCACTGAAGTCAGTCAGTCAAGCTGTTGCAACTCATACAGTACTATTAACATTACCTCCGCTAATTAAATCCATGCCTGGTAAACATAAAGCAGAACTGCGACGTCTGTCCGAGGAAGACGACCAAAGGGCCAGACTGCGAGGCGGAGGGAGGAAGAAGGTCAGTGAAGAGCTGGAGGTGAGCGTGTGTGAGTGGATCCACAGCATGCGGGCAAAGCATCGTCAATTAAAGGCCCGTCTCTTATAGACGCCTGTCTCAAATACACGCCGGGGCATTTCGGCGATTTGGGTAAATAGAAGCCCGGGCTATTATTTGAAGTTTTACGGTATACAATATACATCAGCTAAGCTGCGAGCGTTAGCAGTAATGTTACAGTACGTTAATGTATGCTATGTTATAACGTATTAACAGTGCTGTTTCTGTCCTGATCTGACTAATATAATCGTTAGGGACACGGACGTGGCAGCCGTCAACGCTGCCAACTTGAGGGAAGTCCTCCTCTGCTGGAAGGCGAACGACCTGGGGGAGGAGAGAGAGGATTTCCCTGCTGGTCTTGTGGACAGCACGGTGCACAGTGGCCCGGGGCAGAGCAAAGGCTCTGGCTAAACGGGGATAAGAGGTACCGCTGGCTAGCCAAAAGAGGAAGACAAGGGCCTCGATGACGGGTCCCCAGCCGTGGTCACACGCCGTGCCGAGGATGTACCGTTACAGGATCCCCTGGAGAGTCTGAAGTCCCCCCTCATATCACTTTCCCCATCAAAGTACAGGCCCAGCAATGGCATCGTCTTTTAAAATAAAATGTTATTGAATGTATTTAATGATATGTGTTATCTTTAGCATTGCACGACTGTAGCAAGCATACGTGAAATGAATGAATAGAACAATAGGATCTATTGAAATGTCTATTGGGTTGCCTCTGCTTTCACTCTTGTATTGTCACTGTAATTAATAGCTATTGCAATAAACACCCTTATATAAACATATAATATGACTATTTTCTATGTCAACGTTATATGCCAGTTGGACACCATTTTAATTGCTCCAATTTTGCTAAAATAACTCAAAATGGCCATTTTTGGTTTCTTACAATGAATTAAGAGCAAAAGTATGAATATCATAAAACCGGTATGTTTATAGTTGCATAAAACAGAGGTCAAATACAAGCAACAATAAAAACAATCACATTAATTTTGATAAACAAAGCAGAAATGTATTTTTCGCGAGTGACAAAAGGTAGTGGGAATGCTCTGCCCGGGGTACAATTCACAATTTCGCAGAAGAAGAAGGAGGAGGACTGAGATGTTGTGATTGTCACTTCCGGTAAGTACATGAGGCAGTGCGCGATTTGAGACAACACTCCCCCGTCAAATTTTACGCACTATGCAAGTAAGTACATAGTGCACGAAGTGCACTTCTCTGAGTGCACTAAGGGAAGTGCGCGATTTGGGACACACCTACTGTGTGCGTCCAGAGGATAATCAGTTGAGCTCGCGTGTGTGCGTCTTTGAGAAGTGTAAGTCCCATAGCTTACGTTGTCAGTTCATTTGGGCCTGTTGTTGTATTGGTCTGTAGTTCTTTTACATTTAAGTAAGTTAGCTGGTAATTTCGATGTTTGTGTTAATCACCTGTTAGCTACTTTGCACGTGGCTGTTGATTTATAATGCAGATTGTTGGAAGCTCTTGCTCACGTTAGCTACATTATTGTATTATTATTGTATTGTATTATGCTGCAGTAGTTACATTACATTGATATAGTGTAATTAATAGTGGGTTTGTTGTTGTTTGCTAGCCTATATGTATACTCCATATGCATTGTGTATGGTAGCCTTCACAATGTTATTTGTTTCTTTGCAGAACCACACACACATACACAGCCATATCAGAGCTACCCACGCCCATTTCGTACTGTTGCCTTATGTAAGAAAGCGTCAAGAGCGATAATTCTAGCTACCTGTAAAGCGACTTTGAGTCTATGAAAAGCGCTATATAAATTCAATTTATTATTATTATTATTATTATTATAATTGTCTCCGTCCGTGTTTTAACTGACATCCCTGGGGCGAAGTTGGAAACCGGAATCAGCTCAACTACAGTCCTAAGCTAGACCTAACCCAATCAAATCCAGGAACCCCCTTCCCCCCTGAGACACGAGCTGTAAACGTTATAATATGCTGGAAGTTTAGCATCCACGTTAAAATGGACAAACGACCACGGAACCCCATACACAAGCGATGTGTACAGATATTACGGGAGAAAAAGATTAAGTATCTACAGGCGAATGCCTCAAAATGTGCCAACATATCTGACATGTTTGGGGCTGTAGTAGCTGCTTCAACATCAGCATTAGGCTACCTGAAGTAGAGGAAGGAGGAGAGGTGGCTGGCTATACAGAGAAGCAGAAACAACATCATGATGACAGGGAAGAGGCCGAGGAGGAGGAGAGCGACCATGACAGGGCCACGGGAGAGAGAGGGAGGAACAGATGGAAGAGAGAGTAGGCCTAGTTGACGACGGTAAGAAGTACGTGAATTAACAGGTTGTGTGTGTGTGTGTGTGTGTGTGTGTGTGTGTGTGTGTGTGTGTGCGTGTGCGCGCGCGCCTCACGTCATAATGACAACAAGCAGTTTGGCAGTAACATTAAAGTTAGTGGCTGTCAGGTAACCTCACTGTTTAAGGGTTGGCCTGTTGGGTAGCTGAAGTCTGTGATCTATACAGCCTGTTCTACTAGGCTCATGTATACTATGTATACAGCCTGTTCTACTAGGCTCATGTATACTATATACAGCCTGTTCTACTAGGCTCATGTATACTATGTACAGCCTGTTCTACTAGGCTCATGTATACTATATATACAGCCTCTTCTACTAGGCTCATGTATGTACAGCCTGTTCTACTAGGCTCATGTATACTATGTATACAGCCTGTTCTACTAGGCTCATGTATACTATATACAGCCTGTTCTACTAGGCTCATGTATACTATGTACAGCCTGTTCTACTAGGCTCATGTATACTATATATACAGCCTCTTCTACTAGGCTCATGTATACTATGTACAGCCTGTTCTACTAGGCTCATGTATACTATGTATACAGCCTGTTCTACTAGGCTCATGTATACTATGTGTACAGCTGTCTCTCTACATTGCCCAGAGATTTAAGCTAAATGAATTATACCTTAACTTAGCTGACATTTCTCTCTGTTTCTCACTCTTTTAAAGGTTACCCACTGTTTCCCCTAGGATTTTTTTTAGCTGTGGTGGTATGCCACCCCCCCCTCCCCCCCTCCAAGGCCGGACTTTCAAATAAAGAAAATAAAATTAATGTATACCTATTATGCCTATTCTCGTTCAAAATGTTCACTTTCTTCCTGAATTAATGCTTTTTTTACATACATTACATTAGTGTGAGCAAACTGCAAACTCCTCGAAAACATGGAAACTCCATAATGATATTGTTAAAGTCTGTGATTAAGGAAACATGGTTGTAGTATGCAGGACAATGCTTGCAGAAAGAAAGTCTGTTGTCAGGTAAACATGTCACAGTCAAAGAGGCTGAAGGGAAAGTTGAGTGGAAAAGCCGCTTTAATGATGAATGGACTGATAAGCAGGCTACCATTCATACTGTATGCCTCATTTGCAATGAAATGATGCTTTTGCAAAATAATACAACCAGCATCTTCATCAAGAATGAAGAACGCGAAGGTAACTGTAAAAAACTCTTGTTCACTGATGGTGTTGGTTCACTGAACATCTGATGTGGTGTGCACATTCAAACACAGGATCCAGTGCCGTTCCAAGGTTTTATTGTTGTCAAGGCAGGGCAAGGATTACATTAGTTGCAGGTGAATAATGGATGGCTGGATGCATGGATGAATGGATGAATGGATGATTTTGTATCAGTAATGCATCCACAATCTGTACTACGGTTTTCTCTTAACGTTAAGGAGGATGTCACCCTGAAATATCACTCCTCTCTTTGTTATGCCTGGTTTGTTTGGAGGGAAAAGAAGGCCACAGGCCTGAAGGGAGGAGTTATATAGAGTGGATAGGGGCGCGGTTTTAGTGGTGATTGACAGTCCATGAATGAGACAAGTCAGGTGGGAACTTGATATTTAACAGTAACGATCGCGTCATTCACGTGCATATTAAGTAGCCACATGTATCTGTTTTGGTCTTATAATACATCCACAGATTTACCGCTCCAGCAGAGAGGACGGTTCACTCAGCCAGCAGTTAAGTCTATAAGAATTTGTCCAAATTTCTAGATTCCCGCTAAACTAAGACTACAACCGACAGCTTTATTTGTTTTAGCTGGTTGGTAAAAATGGTCTATCTGCAGAGTAGAGCTGAGTTTGGTAAAACAGCGCAGTGGACAGAGCAAGAGCAGATTAAAATATCTTTCTACATGTTTATGCCGGTCTATACAGGTGAGTACATTAATAAGTATTGACGTTTTACTCACAAAGGTTTTATTGTAGCCTAGTTACAGTAACGAGACTAGCGTGAGTTCATCTGCCCCCCCCAGTGGCCGTTGGTAATCCTTGGTATCGTTCCCAGGTGCTGCACGTGTTTTAGATGTGTGTGTGTGTGTGTGTGTGTGTGTGGGGGGGGGGGGCTGGGTTTGTGCTCTACCTGTGAAGCGCGTGTCCGCGCTATTCTCCGACAATCAACATTGATACCGTGGCGTGGCGGCATAAAATTAACTGTGGCGGTGCGCCACTTTCCAATCAACGTAGGGGAAACACTGGGTTACCTTGTTAGAGTAAATCTTTCTTGTTCATTGGTGTGGGCCAAGGCAACATTTTGATTGACTTTACTGACAATACACTTGTATACTTAAATGTTGTTAAATAATTTGAAATTATACTTTAAACTTTATCTTTGGCAATGACTTGCACTTGAGTATGGACATTGTGTAGGCTACCCTATGGCCTCCAGGTCACCAATCAAAAGGGAGTGAGTACACTGCTTCTCTTTTTCAGGGCATATACTACTCCCAGCTTTATTGTAGCTTTTGGGAAGGGTTATGGTTATTGTTATTGTAGTTAGCAGACACTTTTGTCCAAAGCGACAAAATATGAATCTTACAATGGTTAAAATTAACAGTAAACAGTTTTTAAAAGTTGCTAAGCCAATATTAAGCAAAATAGTAATAATAACAATAATGGAAATACAATATCAAATATCAATAATAATAAAAAATACCATAAATATACAAATCATAACTCTAAGAATGAATGAATTATTTAAGTGTAAGATCAACAGATAAGTCTTGAGACCTCTTGAAGGATCCAAAACCAGCACATGAATGCAGAACACTAGGCAACTCATATCATAGAATGGACGCATATTTTAAGAGGACTGTCTGCAGGGAATGTCTCTGACCAATCACGGTGGGTGTGGGCCGCCTGGGCCAAAAATGCCCGGGCCAATTTTTTGTCCCAGTCCAGCCCTGTTCCTACCCTCACCTATGGTCATGAAGACTGGGTCATGACCGAAAGAACGAGATCCAGGGTACAAGCGGCCGAAATGGGTTTCCTCAGGAGGGCGGCTGGCGTCTCCCTTAGAGATAGGGTGAGAAGCTCAGTCATCCGTGAGGAGCTCGGAGTAGAGCCGCTGCTCCTTCACGTCGAAAGGAGCCAGTTGAGGTGGTTCGGGCATCTGGTAAGGATGCCCCCTGGGCGCCTCCCTAGGGAGGTGTTCCAGGCACATCCAGCTGGGAGGAGACCTCGGGGAAGACCCAGGACTAGGTGGAGGGATTACATCTCCAACCTGGCCTGGGAACGCCTCAGGATCCCCCAGTCAGAGCTGGTTAATGTTGCTCGCGAAAGGGAGGTTTGGGGTCCCCTGCTGGAGCTGCTCCCCCCGCGACCCGACCACGGATAAGCGGACGACGATGGATGGATGGATTTATTTAATTCAAGTAGCTTACTTATTTTCTAGGGTTGAAAAATGTATACAGATTTTACGGAATGGGTACGAAGTTGGCATTGAATTTAATTTGAAATGGTATTAAAAAGGTCTTTAAAAGCCTTGAATTTAAGTTGGAGGATCCTGGGGGTACCCTGATGAAGTGACGTAATTTCGCCTAGTGAGAACACGGTGTTGGGGGAATCACCTTTTTTCTCTTTTTCATCAAACAGCAGTTTTTGCAAGTTCCCGCAATTTCATCGCATAAAATGGCATAAATATCCCGCATATTCCATCGCATTTTTTAAGAAAACGTGCCGCATAATCAAGGATTTTTGCCCTCAACAATCACAAAAAACTCAGAATTTTTCTGGAGGGACTGAAAAAACACTGTTTTTCTCATACTGCCCATGGCTGCTGCTCCTGTATTCACCCTCTCTGTAGGAGTGCCTGTCTCTTTAAGTCCCCCTCCCGAAAAAGCCCAGACTGCTCTGATTGGTCAGCGTTTGCTTGCTGTCTCTGTACTGTCTGTCATTGCAGCCGGGGATCGACTGTAACGGAGAATAGCAGCACTTTCTACCATGAGAAACACCAATAAAGGCCTCTAAACCAAAAACTACACCACTGACATGTTCCAGCAGTCATCTTCCGAAATTGGGGAGACCTTAACAACATGCATACAGTATTACAGGTTTTCCCGAGGCCCGTTTCAGAAAGCAGGTTTAGTGAAAACTTTGAGTTTGTTAAACCTCCTTCCTGAAAACGGGCCGACGTTAGCATGTAGCTACATGTAGCAGTGAAGCTTAGTGTTGGAACAGCAGCGAATGCTTTCTTCATTTTGCGTACTGTACTCGTGTCTTTGCACCTGCCATAAAGACCTTTGACATGTTTAGACACTCTCTGACCACTCAACGTTACACCTTGACAAATGAAACCAGATCCCAGGATGTTCAAATGTACATTTTGTTGTCAAATCCAATGCTGTTTTGATGAGCAGCAGAGAGTAAATTGCCAGATCTTGTACACAAAGATACACAAAGTGGTCTCACCATTTGCATTGCACTCGCATGCTTAAACGCTCTGACTTACCAGAACTACATAAACAGCCACGCTATTGCATTTCATTTTCAGATTCAAAATAGCACTTCACCAGCACTTGCTGCCAGGGCCCGAAATTAGCACCATTTACCAGCCAAATGCTGGTAAAATATGCAAGTGGCTGGTAGATTTTCTTCACTCACCAGCCAAAAAACAATGGTGATATATTGAGTGGCTGGTACAATTTGAACATTCACTAGCCATTTGGCTGGAGGACAAATAAGTTACGTTTGGACCCTGCTTGCTGCACTTCTCCCGACACACAATATGAGACCAGTACGCCTCACTAGGTCAGTCTCACAGGCATTCATTCCAGTCCCCCCATACAAAAACAACTATGGTCAGAAATCCTTCTTTCATACATACACCAAAATCTGGAATGACATTCCCCATCACATCAGAACACTACCATCCATCACATATTTCAAAAAGGCATACAAACTGTTCCTTCGCAACAGTTACACTTGCACACATTGATTGTTCATGTATTGTCCAAGTCTTATTTGTCTGTATTGGTGTTTTTAGCTGTCTGTATGTATCTAGCCCATGCTGATGTCCTGTACATGTGTCTCTGTCTGTAGTTGTCTGTATGTGTCTAGCCCATGCTAATGTCCTGTACATGTGTCTCTGTCTTCATGTGCCGAAACTATGCTCAATGTTCCATGTTTCTGCAGAACAGGAACCTGCTGGAAACCAGTTTTTGAATCAGGCCCATTTATATTGTAATGTTTCTGTATGATAAATTAAATGAAATTTAAGATGATTTCAGAATACATCATCTACCATGTGCAAGATATCTCAGATTATTATTTTAAGTGTCACACAGTTAAAGTTTGAAAACCACGCAACCACTTCCTAATAATGACTTTCATCTATGGCTTTCTGTGTTAAACCAGGTGGTATTTTGGGACAATGACCCGCCATGAGGCCCAAAGCCACCTGCTGGGATCAGGAAACGATAACGGAGCTTTCCTCATCCGACGCAGCGCGAAAGATGACATTGGATACGTTCTTTCACGTAAGATGAGAAGAGAGAGGGGAGGTGGAGAAGCCCAAAAAGAGAACAAGAGGCGTGTGGTGTTTGAAGGTTTAAATAAAAAGGAGGGAGGAGGGAGGAGGGAGGAGGGAGTTTCACTTCAGTTCAAAAACTGTGCATACTGTATGTATTTTATTTATAGTGTCAGATCACAACAGGAGTTATCTCAGGACACTTTACAGATAGAGTAGGTCTAGACCAAATTCTATAATTTACAGAGACCCAGCAATTCCCCCTAAGAGCAAGCATTTCTTGCAAGCAAGTCTGTCAGGCTTATCCTGGCATTTACTTACATTAATCCAGACTACAGTATGCCCTTTTAAGCATGTGCATATATACAAGTATGCAACATTAATGAAATTATAAGTTATAAGTTAATAAAAGGATGTATTACACGGTGCCAGATGGAAAATGGAGATACAGTCTTTGATTAGCGAGTCCAGAGCATCATCAGCGCATTACCTGACCTTATTTTGTGATCGTAACCTAATTTCGCCAGCGTGGGTTCTGTTTTAACTAGTCTCGCTTTGCCAGACCATCCTCCAAGGCACTGCGGAGGAAGGTCTGGCTAGTCCACACAGCATTATGGGATAGGAGAAAAATTTGCTCTGGTTTATTGGCATTTCTTTAAACCTATCACAGTCGTCTTGGGCGGTGCTAAGCTCCGGACGGAGCCACAGTGCCTCTGCTAAATAGTCTCAGGAAGGAACTTGTTTTGGTGGAACATGTGTACGTTCAAAACTCCGATTGGACAGATAGTCTAGCTAGCTGTCTGGATTTACCCTGCAGAGATCTGAGGAGCAGTTAACCAGAGTCCTCACAAATCAGCCGGAGGTTAGAACGCCAACACAGAGACAGACCTTTAAATTTAACTGCATTAAAATAAAATCTTTGCATTCCTGTTGGACTGTTGAAAGTCCCTCAGTATTCAACTTTTCTTTGGAATCTATTGGGGATGGATTTGTAGCAGCTTAAAACTACAACTTAAGACTTGTTTGTGAATCTTCCTGCAGTGAGGTCGAGCAGTCGGGTGAAGCATTTCAAGGTCCTCAAAGCAGATGAGAGGAATTTCTACGTGGAGCAGGGCCTCCATTTCAGCTCTCTGATTGACTTGGTGGAGCACTACCGCGCAAACAGCCTGAACAACACCGGCACGCTGGGAGTCTCCTGCAAGAGGGTAGGACGGGCTCTGTTGTTCGTTTGTATCCTGTTATTCTCAGGTCAAAACAAGGGTGGACAGAGAATTCACTCACACACACAGTTGTTGCTAGAGTGCTGTACATGAATGTGCTTCCTTGTGTTTGTAGATGTGGTGTTATTTACGGTAGTGTTCATTTTGTCACCTATTTTTAATTCAGTCTTAGTCTTGTGCCAAATGTCGTATTGTACGTAAAATGCGACCAAATATCGAGCCTCTTCCTTCTACCTAGCGTGTCGTTGGCGCTCGTCGCTCTGGCAGAAATCTCTGGTGTTCGCTATTGTCTATGGGTGTAGTGTTCTTGCTCCACGTAGTTTCATGTTGCAGCAACAGCACAAACTCATTTGGAATATTTTGAAGGTGTAACAGCTGCATATTCTCTCTCATGATGAAAAAATAGAGACGTTTGTAGATGAAAATGAAGAGAGGTTTTCCTCTTAGTTTTTATTTCATGCATAACATTTTAGTCTTGTCTGTTTTTGTCAACAATAATGCATGTTAATTTAGTTTTAGTCAGCGTTTTTGAACATTGGTGCAGTCTCGTCATCATCTTGTCTTAGTCATGGAAAAAAAAGGTTGTTTAGACAATTTCTTCAATGTTTTTGTTGCCTTTTTTGAGTATTTTTTGGACACTTTTTCCGAAGTTTTCACCTTTTTTCAATACATGCAGACGTGTCCCGGGACCTCCCTAGATAGTTGGAGATCTCAACTCCCCCAATGTTGAACCCAAAGTTACGCGCTTGAATATTTGTACACTGACCAAAATTATAAAGTGCACATTTTAGAGTGGCCTTTTATTGTGGCCTAAGGCACACCTGTGCAATAATCATGCTGTCTAATCAGCGTCTTGATATGCCACACTGTGAGGTGGATGGATTATCTTGTGCTGACTAACACAGATTTAGACAGATTTGTGAACAATATTTGAGAGAAATAATCCTTTTGTGTACATTTGTGTCCCTTTATGACCTACTAAGTGTGTGCATGTGTGTTCCCTCCATCAGAGAAAGCCCAGCACTCGGGATTTGAATCATTTTACGGTGGATGAGTGGGAGCTCCCCAAAGAGGAGTTCACCCTGGAGGAGGAGCTGGGCAGCGGCTACTTTGCTGACGTCTACCGGGGGCGCTGGAAAAATCACATAAATGTCGCCATCAAGATCATCAAAAGTGGTATTTCATCATCTCTGTTGATCTAATGAAGCGGGCTTTCATCGATATCGATGGGTTTCTGATCATGTGGACTTGTTTGGCTCCACAAATAACTAAAGAGATATTAAACCCTAACCCCCTAACCCTAACCCCATCTCTGTTGGTCTAATGAAGCAGGCTTTCATTGATGGGTTTCTAACTAGGGTTGGGTTCCTATGCAACCGGTAGGAATCGGACCGGATTAGAACGCACATTTTGGTTCCTCATTTTGGTTCCATTTAATGTGTCGACTGAAATATTTTCCCTCTGTCACTCCGAAACGGACCTAAGAATATCACACTTTCTCTGTAGTCTACCGTTAGCTAGCTACCGTAAATGTAGGCTACTTTTGAAATGCCATATTTTCCCTCTGGGCTCACCAAACTGGACGTAAAAGCATATTAACCATTCACTGCACGTAATAGCTAGTAAACATATTACACTTTTTACGATTTTTAAGTACCGTTTTACAGTTTAATCGTAACAATCCAAACAGTACCTAACCCTATTTATGATCACGTGGACTTGTTTGGCTCCACAAATAACTAAAGAGATGGATCTTCATTCATGAATGTTCAATACACAAAAAGGGAAACACCTCTTTCAGCTCAGAGTACACAGGTTCAAGTGCTGCATTTAAAAGTTTACTTAAAAGTATTATCAGCAAAATGTACTTGAAGAATCAAGAGTAAAATTATTATTTGATTGACAAAAGAAGCATTTTATATAATTTTTTGGACTTTTTCTCCAATCATACAGATCTATAAGATGACAAGGTGCCTTAAATAGACAATGCTTTTGGGGAGGGGTCACAAGCCAACAAGATGGGGTATATGGATTGGTGTAATCTTTAACTATGTGTTTAGATCCTGCTGCAGTGTAATCCAGTTTGAGGGGGCAGAAAAATGCTTGTTACACACACAGGGACGCACAGCAGCACACACACATGCAGAAGATTACAAATAAAAATATTACGGTGCAAATCCTCCATCATAACAACAATGCTCCGAGGTCCAAACATGCCTGGCTTTTAAAGGGAATGGGAGATGACTCTCTGATTGGTTGTTTGCATGTTACGCCCAAAACACACCTCTGATTAATGAAGACACTAAGTACAACCCTTTAGAACCAGGCGCCCAGCACACGGACACTTTTTTCTGCCGTCAAACTAGCAAAAGTGGATTTGGACACGCCATAAACACACCTGCACCAGGCGCTTCACGCCATGCAATTAGATTGTTAAAATAGGGCCCAAAGCCTTTTTGCCAAGCTCTGTACAAACAATGGGACGATGAAGGTGATGAAGGTGACTGCAGTGCTTGCGTGACCATGTAAAGGGATAAATATGTTGGCAGCAATCCAAGGATGGATTTGTAGATGAAGTTATACCAGAAGTCTACATGTGGACACTGATGGCCAACTGAGCAGAGAGTACAGAGTGCAATGATGGATGGGGGGTTTACAACCAGCAATGAATCTCAGTGCACTATATATGCCACATTGAAATGTGGTGAAATAGAAGTATAGCGTAGCATGAAATGGAAATTCTGTACTCCCATACCTCATAATTCTACTTTAGCAAATGAACTTAGTTGGTGTTTCAGGTAAAGCCTGTCATTCCGTTACTGTGTATTCAGTTTGGTTTGTGAATAGTGCAAACGTTTGTTGGCTTTCTCACCAATGATTTGTTGATTGATACTGAAGTGCTTGGTTGGTATTAAGAATTTCAATGTCAGGCTTAATCGAGATGAAAGACTGGAGGCATTGAAACAGCATTACAGTCAAGATTTAAGGAAATGTATCTGTCAATCCAGGCTGCATACCCGTGAATCACTGTCTGTGTTGTCTGAGGGGTGTATGAGGTACTTCGGCTGGATCCCATTTCTCTGTCTTACCCCTTCCCCTTCCCATACCCCTTCGTCTTACCCTAGCCCTTGTCCCTCGAAACCGAGTGTAAATGAATATATATGTACAGGACTGTGTAGAGCACAAAACAAGACTGTTGTAATTTTTAAATCAATTATTTAAGCCGAAAATACTTACATTTATGAGGCAATAGTTACCCCTTGGTTTCAAGTAAGCTCATGAAAATGCTTGGTTTTAAGGGGTATCTACCCCTTGCTCGTAGCCCTACCCCACGATCAAAATGAGAATTGGGATAGCCCTTACTCTCACATGAACGTGCAAAACTAAGGGGAAGGGGTAAGACAGAGAATTGGGATTACCTGCAGCAGATGGCGGCCGACACATAAGCAATTACGGCTGGGACGATATGCTTTTCTCACGATTCGATACATACATAGGCCGAACGATTGGATTTGTATTGCGATATTCATTTATTGCGATTGTAGAAGTATTGCGATTCGATAGTATTGAGTATTGCGATTTACTTTTCTTTCTTTAAAGGTGCAGTAGATAAGCCTTCTAAAACTACCTTTGTGTCATACCTGCTGAAACTGACCCTATGTTCCAGTAGAACTACATGAAGCAGGTCATTTAAAATAAATCCAGCTCCTCTGGCTCCACCTACAGCCTGGAGGGGGATTTACAAAAATCCACCGCTCCCTGTTCAGATGCACCAATCAGGGCCAGGGGGGTGTCTAACTGTTCATTTACACCAATCAGGGCCAGGGGGCGTGTCTAACTGCGTGTCAATCACTGCTCATGCACACACATTCATTCTCCCTTGTGGGGGTAGGGGTTTAGGAGACCGTTTTGGGCTTTAGCGGAAAGGGGGGAGGGACTGAGAAGTTGTTGATGTTCAAATTTTTGGGCTAAATCCTGGATCTTTACAATCCTACCTACGGCACCTTTAACAAAAACAAAAGTTGAATAATACACTTCTAGAGTAACGTCAGCGGTGCCGTTAAAGGGGAACTATGCAGTTTTTTTTAGCTTAATTTACCTTAAAGGGATACGCCACCGTTTGTTGAAATAGGGCTTATCACTGTCTCCTCTAGCTGTAGATAGGTGGGCCAATGCATTTTTTGTGCATGCATTGTTTTAGTCCGGTGCAACACCAGCAGTGCCGCCGCTATTAGCTTAGCGTAGTGAATGGAATCCTATGTTGCCGGTTAGCAAAAGACAAAAAAACAACCTAATTACTTAGCCTGTCTGTCTTAGTTATGCTGTTTAGTTTTTGACTGCCGGGGGACTTCCTTTGACACACTGAGCTTCTCTCTCCTCTCTCTTTCCATTTGTGTGCATCCATGTCCCAGAAATGCTTGTTACTAACCTAGCTCTGGGGAGCTTGTTACTAACCTAGCCCTGGGAGTTTGCTCCCCGGAGTCTTTATGTTTCTTTTCACCCAGGATGAAATCCCGGGATTAGGATGGCACCAAAATCATGGTTCCAGCTGTTGCCATGGTTCTGCTGAAATTCCCTGCTATGCCGTGCTACTTCCTGCTAAGCTCCTACAACCACTAATTCTAGTCACTTTTTCATTATCTTTACGGTGACTGTTATTGCCACTGTTCATCACACCACCAACCGGCTCCGTCAGACACCGCCTACCAAGAGCCTGGGTCTGTCCCAGGTTTCTCCCTAAAAGGGAGTTTTTCCTCACCACTGTTGCACTTAATGCTCTTGGGGTAATTCCTGGAATTGTTGGGTCTTTGTAAATTATAGAGTGTGGTCTAGACCTACTCTATCTGTAAAGTGTCCTGAGATAACTCCCTTTATGATTTGACACTATAAATAAAATTGAATTGAATTACTTGCACTGAGACAAAAAATGCATTGGCCCACCTATCTACAGCTAGAGGAGACCGTGATAAGCCCTATTTCAACAAACGGTGTCGTATTCCTTTAACTGAACAGCTTCAGAGTCATAGGAATGGTTATATGACTTTTTTCTGGTTGAATGGTGGTCGTCTCCCCCCTAGCGCCTGGGAGCGGAAAAACCACCCTTGCAACTTTGGGCCGGCGAGCCGGGGGCCTCAGCGTCAGGAAGCATGGCGTGATATCAGGTCTCGCCATGTAAGGAATCGCTTCACGCCACTGCACACATACGGTCGTTCAGGAACCGGCTAACGAGGTAGAGATGGAGTTTTTCTCACTATCGTCACGGCTGAGCCGGCAAAAAAGAAGCAGAAAGCTAGGAAAGCATTGTGGGAGGAAGAGAGGAAGAGGAAACGGCAGACTGACCGAGAGAGGAGTCAGACACGAGGAAACATAGGAGCTGTAGGGGGGGCTCTACAGAGAAACCTGCCAGCAACAAGACAGGAAACACACAAGACATGGACTACACTGCATATATAGTGCCTCTTTTAAAATTGGTTAAAAACAAAACATGATTCTAGGGAAAATAATCGATTATAAAATCGTCCTCAAAAAAATCACAATACATATGATTTCCAATTTTAATTTTTGGACCCCTATAAACTATGTCCTGCTGTGGACAGGGGGGTAGCAGCTGAACACATTTTAGACACCTAAAAACATCTATATCAGTTTAAGTGGATGCTATATTTAGAATATTTCCAGCTCTACCTTGCTGTCAGACAGCTCTTTACCATGGGGAACTGAAGCTGTTATCTCGTCTCTCTGTTGTCTTTATTGTTCAAGAATGCAAATATGCATAGTCAATAACATGTTAGACCACATTTGAGTGAAACTAATTACAGACCGAATAAGAATGTAGAGATATGCATCATGGTAATCCCTGTTGATACACCTCTTTCTTATGCTAATCTCAGTTTCACAATAGTCACAATATGGTGTTTTTATCCAGGACAACTGGACACACCAACCAGATAATCGTCTGACAGTCTGGCGAGGTCGGTGACTCGAGTCTGTTCGTTGTGTTCCGTGCCGTCGTCAGTGGGAGGAGCTGTCGGCCTTCATTTGGGACGATTTGACTTGTTGAATCGGAGGGTGGGCAGTCGGACTCAATAACCAATCTGATTGGTGGAGAGCTAACCAGGAAAGGATGAGCGGGATGAGCGTGACGAACGTGACGAACGCATCACAAAATCTGATGAAAATCTTTCAAACTGATTCTGAGGAACTTTTTGGACCAACTCGGGGAGACTGATCAGTCCGACTGGCTTTACTGCCGACGGTCGGCTGTCTGGTTGGTGGTCAGAGTCTTTATGCACACGTGTAGAAAGTAATGTGGGAGTAGTCAGCTGAGCCATTTTAGAAGCATGAAGCAACTTGCAGCGTGTCGAGCAGCCCTGATTAACCCGATGACTCATCGTACAGTAATAATTTAATACTCCACTAAAGAGGAAGTCAATGGTTTATGCGTCTTGTTATTTCCAGGTATCACTGTGAAGTGAAACTCAGGCCAGTTTACTGTGAATGATTCATACTATCATGTATGATAAATAGTTTATGACAGATCAACACTGATTATACTGTTTACATCAAATAAAACACATGATTTACCTGCAGTCAGTTTCCTTTGATTAGTTTGTAAATCATGCTTTATTTATTTAGTAGTAGTATTTATTTAGTATTTATGGACAGGATATCGAGGCGTAGTCGTGGTAGGGAGGGGTTGCAGTTCGGTGGGCTCGGGATCTCATCGCTGCTCTTTGCAGATGATGTGGTCCTGATGGCATCATCGGCCTGTGACCTTCAGCACTCACTGGATCGGTTTGCAGCCGAGTGTGAAGCGGCTGGGATGAGGATCAGCACCTCTAAATCTGAGGCCATGGTTCTCAGCAGGAAACCGATGGAGTGCCTTCTCCAGGTAGGGAATGAGTCCTTACCCCAAGTGAAGGAGTTTAAGTACCTTGGGGTCTTGTTCGCGAGTGAGGGGACAATGGAGCGGGAGATTGGTCGGAGAATCGGCGCAGCGTGGGCGGTATTACATTCAGTTTATTGCACCGTTGTGACGAAAAGAGAGCTGAGCCGGAAGGCAAAGCTCTCGATCTACCGGTCAGTTTTCGTTCCTACCCTCACCTATGGTCATGAAGGTTGGGTCATGACCGAAAGAACGAGATCCAGGGTACAAGCGGCCGAAATGGGTTTCCTCAGGAGGGTGGCTGGCGTCTCCCTTAGAGATAGGGTGAGAAGCTCAGTCATCCGTGAGGAGCTCGGAGTAGAGCCGCTGCTCCTTCACGTCGAAAGGAGCCAGTTGAGGTGGTTCGGGCATCTGGTAAGGATGCCCCCTGGGCGCCTCCCTAGGGAGGTGTTCCAGGCACGTCCAGCTGGGAGGAGGCCTCGGGGAAGACCCAGGGCTAGGTGGAGGGATTACATCTCCAACCTGGCCTGGGAACGCCTCGGGATCCCCCAGTCAGAGCTGGTTAATGTGGCTCGGGAAAGGGAAGTTTGGGGTCCCCTGCTGGAGCTGCTCCCCCCGCGACCCGACCACGGATAAGCGGACGACGATGGATGGATGGATGGACACTCAAAAAGCTTAAAGACAAAACTTGCTAAAGAAGTCCAGCTACAATCATTAGATCTGTGAAAAGCCTTTTAGTTGAATTCATTCTTAGGGCTTAGGTGCTGCCCAAAACGTCTCAGGTGCTGCACCTAAACCTTGTAATGGCTGGCCAAGTAGTACTGTACAGTCCAATTTTGAGGTACTTTTGAACACTGACTTTAAAAAATACCACACAATTGTCTGTTTTCTCCAACCAACAGTCTAAAATACAGAAATATTCCATTTGTATTCTTTGTCTCATTCTTTCAGCATAGTTGAGGACACAGTCATGTCAGTGTTCCGTGCTTACGTTCAGTATGATCATTCACATTCAGGCATTTTCCAAACTATCGGTATCAGCATTTATAATGGATGATAAATGTTTGTTTTTTTAAATATTCATTTATCAGAATCATTTATAAATGATTCGGATGAAAATAACGGATGAAACCCCCTTCAACCATGCTGTGAGTGTTGGCGTTGCATAGTTTGTCCACCTTTGACCTTTTTTTTTGTTCAAAGGACTTTAAGTTTCAGATCTTAAGTTTGTATTTTTATTAGGGCTGTCAATTGATTAAAAAATGTAATCGAATTAAATACAGACTGTGATTAATTAATCTAAATTAATCGCATACATCATTTTTGCTGTGAAAGTATTTTAAATATTTCAATTCAAATTAATCAATGAATAATCAGCATTAGTGACATTAAAGTTAAAAAAAACTTCTTCTATTATTATTTTCACTGTTCAAATAATGACCATAACAATCAACAATATGACCTAATATGCTGAGGAAATAAATTCAAAAGTGCTTCAGGAATAGGGTTCTTTCACTAGTAAATTTCTGTTGAACGACAAAAACATCCACCAGATTTTACAATAACTTTGAATGCACCACAAGACTGTAGGTTACCAGTTTCTTTGAACGCACCGTCTCCGTCAGTGTTTTTGCGGCTGCATCTGCGGAGGTGTCTGAATCCTCTACAGTGAAACACAGTCAAACTTTACACCGTTTAGCGTTAGCTGTCAGCATTTTCACCGTGTTTAATTCCGGCTGATAGCTAGCGGTAGGCTAACGTTACCTGCTGTTGAGTGTAGTGTTAACTAGCGTCACGTGCGGCGATGTTTCTGTTGCCTGTAGCAACGCATTTTACAGTTGAATGGTGGCTAGAATGGCTCCGGGTGAAAGGTCAATATGGAATGGATTAAGCTGCGTTATTTTATTTAACGCGCTATTTTTTCTCAGATTAATTCATCGAAATTAACGCGTTATTTTGACAGCCCTAATTCTTATACATTTTATTTATCAGAACTTTAATATATTTTGATGTTCTGTTGTGACAATAAAACAAACAAGTTTATTTTAAACTGCATTATCATGTTATTTTAGTGAGGATTCATATATAACTACAAATAACTAATGTTAGGGAAATCTGTTTCTGTTTTGTTACGCGTTCCTGGATTATTATTTTTTTTAAATCACCAAATATTTGTATCTATCGGCCTTAAAAACCCTTTATCGGTCGGGCTCTAGTTCACATTGGGGCCGGTCATTTGATCTGTATAGCAAGAGCATAAAAAGTCCTTCGGGCCAGAAAGTCTGATTTCAACTTATATATGAGTTACCACGTACAAGATGAATAAAAAATGCAGTGTCTGCTCAGCTTTAGACCACAAGAACAAATCCCTTTTATTGCTTTTTTCATTGATCTCCCAAGCAGCATGCAAGATATGTTCCATAATGAAAGGCTGCTTCCATTGCACAATGCCTTGTATAATGACCACAGTTAACATGATTTTAATTATAAACTAATGTACTCAAAGAGCAGTTGCAACGTCACCGTGCCACAAAATCCTTTAACATTAGGTTACCGTCTTTCTACTCTCTCTCCCTTCAGATTCAGAGTTGAACCACCGTGAATTTCAGAGTGAAGTTCAAATCCTAAAGCGCCTCCGCCATCGTCACCTCATCTCTCTGTTTGCCGTCTGTACGGCCTCGGCACCGTACTACATCATCACTGAGCTGATGGAGAAAGGCAGCCTGCTCAGCTTCCTCAGAGGTAAAAAAAAAAAAAAAAACACTCAGTCTACTTCAACTTCTCTCTTTTGTAACAGTCAAATATTGGGATATTTTTGACCCAAGTACCTCAATATCGATACCTAAAATAGAAGTATGTTGACCTAAGTAAAGCGCTGTAACGTGGTCACATAGAGCAGCAGTTTCTGTTTGTATTTAGCTGCTACAAAGCTCCGGGACGCCGGCTACCAGCAGCAGTTGTTGGTTGTATTTAGCCTCTACAGAGCTCTGAGACGCCGGCTACCAGCAGCAGTTTCTGTTTGTATTTAGCAGCTACAGAGCTCCAGGACGCCGGCTACCAGCGGCAGTTGCTGGTTGTATTTAGCAGCTACAGAGCTCCAGGACGCCGGCTACCAGCGGCAGTTGCTGGTTGTATTTAGCCTCTACAGAGCTCTGAGACGCCGGCTACCAGCGGCAGTTTCTGTTTGTATTTATCTGCTACAGAGCTCCAGGACGCCTGCTACCAGCAGCAGTTGCTGGTTGTATTTAGCAGCTACAGAGCTCTGGGACGCCGGCTACCAGCGGCAGTTGCTGGTTGTATTTAGCCTCTACAGAGCTCCGGGACGCCGGCTACCAGCAGCAGTTGCTGGTTGTATTTAGCAGCTACAGAGCTCCGGGACGCCGGCTACCAGCGGCAGTTGCTGGTTGTATTTAGCTGCTACAGAGCTCCGGGACGCCGGCTACCAGCAGCAGTTGCTGCACCAAAACGACTCGTTAAGTTTAAGAAAAACATCATAGTTTGGATTAGGATTTGAGCGTTTCTGACCGTTTCATGGGTGAAAGTATTTTGAAAACGTTGTATTTTCCATGGAATATTGAAGTGCGTATTTAAGTGTTTGGCATGCCTGGCTCTATATCCATGGTGATATTGGAAACGGGATTTCATTCTTAAATGTTTTGTTTTGTTGTGCATGATGGGGTTGGTGGATGGATGGATAGATGCATGGATTGATGATGGATGGATGGATGGATGGATGGATGGATGGATGGATAGATAGATAGATAGATAGATAGATACTTGATTCATCCTGAGGGAAATTGTAGGCATCCAGTAGCTTAGACAACCATAACACAACAAACACACATATAGCTCACATATTATATATATATATATACAACCCCAAATCAGAAAAAGTTGGGACAGTATGAAAAACACAAATAAAAAAGAAAGTAGTGATTTCTAAATGTACTTTGACTTGTAATTCATTGCAGACAATGTGAACACAAACTATTTCATGTTTTGTCTGGTCAACTTAATTTCATTTGTAAATATACATCCTTTCCTGTCATTCAGACCTGCAACACATTCCAAAAAAGGTTGGGACAGGAGCAATTTAGGGCTAGTAATCAGGTAAATTGGTTAAATAATGATGTGATTTGAAACAGGTGATGTCAACAGGTGATTGTAATTATGATTTGGTACAAAAGCAGCATCCAAGAAAGGTCTGGTCCTTTAGGAGCAAAGATGTGCCAAGGATCGTCAGTTTGCCAACAAATACGTGAGAAAATTATTGAAATGTTTAAAAACAATGTTCCTCAAAGAAAGATAGGAAGACATTTGCTTATTTCACCTTCAACAGTGCATAACATAATTAAAAGATTCAAGGAGTGAGGAGGAATTTCAGTACAAGGGCACAAGCCTAAACTGAACAACCGTGATTTCCGATCCCTCAGGCGGCACTGCATCAAGAATCATCATTCATCTATAAGCGATATCACCACATGGGCTCAGGACTACTTTGGCAAACCTTTGTCACCACAATACGGAGTTACAGCCACAAATGCCAGTTAAAACTGTACTGTGCCAAAAGGAAGCCCTATGTTAACAGTGTCCAGAAGCGTCGTCGACTTCTCTGGGCTCGGAGGCATCTGGGATGGACCGTCACACAGTGGAAACGTGTACTGTGGTCAGATGAATCAGTATTTCAGGTATTTTTTGGGAGAAATGGACGCTGTGTGCTCCGGACCAAAGAAGAAAAGGATCATCCAGACTGTTACCAGCAACAAGTCCAAAAGCCAGGGTCTGTCATGGTATGGGGTTGTGTCAGTGCCCTTGGCAAAGGTAACTTGCACTTCTGTGATGGCACCATTAATGCTGAAAAGTACATAGAGATTTTGGAGCACAATATGCTGCCTTCAAGAAGACATCTTTTCCAGGGACGTCCATGCATATTTCAACAAGATAATGCAAAACCACATTCTGCACACATTACAAAGTCCTGGCTGCAGAGGAAGAGGATACGGGTACTTGACTGGCCTGCCTGCAGTCCCGACCTGTCTCCAATAGAGAATGTGTGGCGCATTTTGAAGCGCAAAATGCGACAACGAAGACCCCGTACTGTTGCCCACCTTAAGACTTGTTTGCAGCAAGAATGGGACAAAATTACAGCTGAAACTTGGTGTCACTTGGTGTCTTCAGTCCCTAAATGTCTTTTAAGTGTTGTGAAAAGGAAGGGCAACATTACAAAGTGGTAAATGCTTTACTGTTCCAACTTTTTTTGAAATGTGTTGCAAGAACCAAAATAGGAATTTTGTTTTTTTGAAAGAAACAAACAATAAAAATCATGAGGAACACATAAAATTATGTGCTGTTGTATTGTCTGCAATGAAATACAAGTCAAAGTACATTTAGAAATCACTACTTTCTTTTTTTATTTGTGTTTTCCATACTGTCCCAACTTTTTCTGATTTGGGGTTGTATATATATATATATATATATACAAAATCTAAGACGATATCAAGCCTCATATCACGATATTGATATAATATTGATAAATTGCCCAGCCCTAGCCCGAGGGTTATCGTTCAATAAAAAGGGATATGAGAAGACATTAACAAGCAAAGTGAATTCATTTATTTGAATACCATACAGAGTTTTTGCAAATCTAAGGTTACCATGTAGACCTTGTGGAGGTCTGATTCTCTGTGCTGATTGTTTTCTCTGTTTTTTTGTCCTGTTTTAGGTCCAGAGGGGCCGGACCAAGATATTGTATCACTCATTGACATGGCGGCCCAAGTGGCTGATGGAATGGAATACCTGGAGGAGCAGAACAGCATCCACAGAGATCTGGCAGCTCGAAACGTTCTTGTGGGAGAGGACAACATCTGTAAGGTGGCCGACTTTGGACTGGCCAGAGTGATCAAGGTACGGCAGGGGCGTAGCACGAAATTCTGGGCCCTGTAGAAAGGTCTTCTCTGGGGCAGCCTCTAGCTCACCCAGTAAGAGAGTTCGCCCCATGTTGGCTGAGTCCTGCAGTGACCCGGGTTCGAATCCGACCCATGGCCCTTTGCTGCGTGTCATCCCCCATCTCTCTCCCCCTTTCATGTCTTCATCTGTCACTATAATAAAGGGAAAAGTCCCCAAAAAATAACCTTTAAAAAAAAGAAAGGCATTCTCTATGGGCCCCTCCCCACATCCACAGCTATTCATTCTAGCACAAATCTTTTTATTTATTTTTCAGCTCCTACTACGTGAGCCCCTACTCTGTGGGTAACGTAGAGTTTTTCCCTCGAGTCTCTATGACGCGTAAAGTTAAGGCGCTGACACACCAACCTGATTATCGGCCGTTGGACAGTCTGGCGAGGTCGGTGACTCGAGTCTGTTCGGTGTGTTCCGTGCCGTCGTCAGTCGGAGGAGCTGTCAGCCTTCATTTGGGACGATTTTCGTAAAATACGAGATTGTATTCCAAACGACCATTATGGCCGGGGAGAAGCCAGACCCACGTGACCCGTTCGTCCAATCAGCTGCCGCTTTTCATTTTGTTGGGCGACAATCCAGATTAGCGCCGCCTGCTGTTATGGAGACGCATTACGTCTCTGAGGAACTTTTTGGACCAACTTGGGGAGACTGATCAGTACGACTGGCTTTACTGCCGACGATCGGCCGACGGCTTGGTGTGTCAGAACCTTTAGAGGCAATGTGGTCGGTGCCTAAAAAGTATTGAATTCGGTGCACATCCCTATTCCTCACATAAGGGCCCTGGGTACTCAGTCCCCTTTCCACTCCCAGCCCGACAACCCTGGGAACAGGGGAGGAAGGCCTATGGAGCGTCTTATCTGAAACAAATTCAAACCTGCAGTTTTTAAGACCAATATTTCTCATCCAGGAGGCGTTCTACATCACAGAAGATAAAAAGATTCCCTTCAAATGGACCGCTCCTGAGGCCATCAGCCATGGGAAGTTCTCCAACAAGTCCGACGTCTGGTCTTTTGGCGTGTTGCTCTATGAGATTATCACCTGTGGTGGCGCTCCATACCCAGGTTGGTGGAATGAAATGTTTTTGGATTAGATGTTTTAAATATTTAAAGGTGCCCTGCCACACGTATTTCATGACTTTGTGGTAATGTCTGAAGTTCTACCATGGACTCTATAACCTTGGTTACCTTGTTTCAAGCCATTCTAGCGTGGTATTGAAAGCCTGCAGGAAGACTCAGCTCGATTTGTGCCAGTTCTCATTCATATTCAACGAGCTAAGCTGCTTGACTCTGATTGGCTAACAGCTAGCCAATGAGAGCCTGACTATCAGCATCCTTTACCCAGCTCAACTGGGCGAGCTCATGAATAGTAATGAGCTCAGGCAACACCACGTCAGACTGACCAGCTTTTGGAATTGGCCTGATTTCTGTAAAGTGGTTAACTCATCCATTCCAGCTGAATAAGGAAACACAAAGAGGAAATGTTATTCTAAAAAGACTGTACATAAGTTACGAATGTAACTACGGTTCTATGAATCCTTACTGACCACCAGAGGCAGTGCTGAACACGGAATATATTCAGTGTTCAGCACTGCCTCTGGCGGTCAGTAAGGATGAAATACAACTACTTTTTGTCCATTAAAACCAATGTGGAAAAAAAATTGTCTTAGGACCAGACTTTTTCAAAAAGTTATGAAGCTATCCTTTTAAGTAAATGCCGCCGTGTTTGTCATAAGAAATAACGCATACTTGTTGTTAATGCATTGTTGGGAGAAATTAGAAGCACAAACATAGCAGTAATCATTGCCACATAGAAATGAAATTGCACAGAGGGCCTGATTGAATCAAGATTGTGATCTTAAAGGAGTAATCCTGCAGCCCTAATACCACTACTATCCGTAAAGTAGATCTAAGTTGACATCTGTAGCCCTTTTAACTAGAAATGGTCCGATACCATTTTTTCCTTCCCGATACCGATTCCGAGACCTGAACTTGTGTATCGGCTGATGCTGGTTTCAGATCAGATACCAGCATGTCATATATTTTATTATGTTTTAACAGCTGTATACTACTTTCCCTGTACTAAAGTTAACATAAGAGTCCTCTGTTATATTAATGCACGGCATTGAATTAAATGCTGTTGGAATATCTTCCTTAAATTTAGCTATAGCACAGTCAGATAGGCATCTAGTGTAGAAGCTTTTATCTAATTTCGTATAGTCGGGTAGTAAGAATTCAAAAGTTATTAAAGAATGGTCTGATAATAAAGGATTCTGGGGAAATACTATTAAATCTTCAATTTCGATGCCATATACCAGCAAAAGGTGGAGGTTGTGGTTAAAACAGTGAGTGGCCTTAAGGCCCTGACACACCAACCCAATGGTAAAGCCAGTCGGACTGATCACACCGAAGAGACGCCGACTTGAGCGTACATTCTGCGCATGCGCAAGATGTAATACATCTCCATAACAGCAGGCGGCGCTAATCTGTACTGTCACCCAACAAAATGAAAACTAGCAGCTGATTGGATGAACGCGTCACGTGGGTCTGGCTTCTCCCCGACCATAATGGCGTCTCGTTCAGAATACGATGTCATATTCTACTAAAATAGTTCACTGAAACGTGTTTCTGAAAACATTTTAAGGAGAAATAGGCTGTGCAGTTGCTGAATCTGTCTTCATTTCATGAATCTAGTAGAGAGTTGAAAGCATAAAGTAGTCAAAGTAGTGTTAGATCAATTTTCAAGATCTCAACTAAAGCTTGCACGGGAATACATTGAAAACAAAGCCTCCATGTGTATCTACAGGTATTTTAGTGGAATTTTAACCTCTCCTCACTATTTCTGTTCTCCCTCAGCCTTTACCAACCAGGAAGTGCACCAGCAGGTTATCAACGGGTACAGGATGCCAGCCCCGGCCAAATGTTCCGACTCTCTCTACAAACTCATGCTGAAATGTTGGAGCTTAGAGCCCGACGACAGGCCAGACTTCAAGACTCTCAAGGCCAAACTGGACAACAACTCTTACGAGTTGGAGAGTGACTAATTTACTAACAGTCCACAAAACATCCATCCGCAAACCGGGCTGCAATGTAACCCTATGGGTCAATTTGGTCCACTAAAAGTTCTGTTTTTGTCGCTGACAGACTCAGATTATTATTCTAAGTGTCAGTAACATTATGGAAAGGATCCCTACAGAGATAGACCTTTTTTAAAGAGCAGAATTTTCTTTGTTTAACCAGAACCAGGTCTGAAATCGCTATCGCTAAACCCACCAGACTCCAATTAAAAAAGCAATACTTTAAGCATGTCTTTCTTTTACCCTTCATATTCAGCAGCTAGTCAAAATATTAAAACTTAAATTAGGATTTTATTTCAGAATCAAATCTTGCCTCTCGTTCGAATCTAGAAAGAGGCTGGTCGCTGCCACTTTCATGTCTGTACTTGACTATGGTGATGTTTTATACATGCATGCTTCGTCTAAAAGTTTACATGCATTGGACACTGTATACCACGGATCTCTGAGGTCCATCACTGGTATGAAAGCCCTCACTCACCATTGTGAACTGTATGAACGTGTTGGATGGCCTTCTTTATCAACACAGAGACTTCAACACTGGCCTACCTTCATATACAAGGCTATTTTAGGTCTCCTTCCACCCTACCTTCTGACCTACATCAGTGTAAATAGTACTGGGACTTACAATCTTCGTTCCCAGGATCTTTTCCTTCTGTCTGTTCCAAACGTTATAACTGAGCTGGGGAAAACGGCGTTTCAGTTTGCTGCTCCCTCTACATGGAACAAGTTACAGAAATCCATGAAATTTACTAAACTAGTCTCATTTGTCGCTTTTAAGAGGATGTTGTTTGACTTGGAGGCGGAGCCACATCTGGCTGCAAATGCTTTGCCTGATGTGTTTAGGATTCTGGTTGACTTTGAGGGATTTGCTGTTTCTGTTGTTTTATGTTATTAGTATTTTTGTGTATTTTGTGTTTGCATGTACTGTATGTGTGGTTATACTGCTGCCTGCCTTGGCCAGGAGACTCTTGAAAAGAGATTTTTAATCTCAATGAGTCTCTTCCTGGTTAAATAAAGGTTAAATAAAAAAAATGTATAGAGCCAACATATTTTCACATGTTTTTTTTTTTTTTTTTTTTTTTTTTTTTAAATTTTTATTTGATAGGGACAATGCACATTAATGAACATCTGCATTGAGACAACAAAACCAGATGTAAACATGCCGGATTATAGCCACAGGGCTAATTTACATCCGTAGTCCCTAGACAAACTACAGAAATACACAAATTAAAACATACGAATCCAAAAAATAAAATAAAAATAAAAATAAGTAAAAGCAATACAAAAATGAAGAAGTACAGGCAAAAGTAAAATAATCACTTAATGGTTACAAGACTGGTTTGCTTTAAGCCACACTTTGAGTTTGGTTTTAAATATTATTAATGTTGGACATTCCCTAACACTGATGGGGATACTATTCCAGAACTTACCAGCCTTCACAGACAAAGCATTTTGCCCAAAGGCTGTTCTTCTGAAAGGCACCTCACAGTCACCTCTAGTGGAGGCCCGCGTCCTGGCACCACTGTGAGTCTTTGATTTAAAGAAGTCCGACATAGGAGGAGGGGCTAATCCATTTAACACTTTGTACACAAAGCAAGCGTATTTGAAACGTTTAAAATTCTCTAAACTTAATAGATTATGTTTTTGTAAAATATTACAAATATGATAGGACATTGGCTTTTTATCAAAGACTTTTAAGGCATTTTTATAGAGTGATTCTATTAATTTAAGAGTGTTCATACCAGTCAATGTCCAACTTGTACAACAGTATTCAATATGTGATAAAATCATACAATGTAAAAATACTTTGGCAGCCGCAAATGGTATAAAAGGACGAATTTGTTTAAAATTTCGTAAATTAAATTTTACTGTTCTCGATATTCTTTTTACATGTTTTTTAAAACTTAATGTGGAATCAAGAGTCACACCAAGGTGCTTAAATTCTGAAACAACTTCTAATTCTACTCCTCTTAAAAATACACCAGATTGTTTTATGTCTCGGGACTGTTTAGTGAACATCATGCAAACAGTTTTTTTAGTATTGAGTAGCAGACAGGATTTAAAAAGCCATTCATTTACAGGGACCAGGGCGGAGGTCAGGATAGCAGAAGCCTCTTGAACACTTTTTGCACTTGTGTAGATGACTGCGTCATCAGCATACATTTGGAATTCAACATCAACACAAGTATTTGGAAGGTCATTTATATATAAAGAGAATAATAAGGGACCAAGTATTGACCCTTGAGGCACACCAACGGGGACATCTATGAAAGACGATTTGACACCGTTAATGTTAACACACTGTTTTCTTGAGTCCAAGTAAGATTTAATCCATTGAATGGCATTTGAAGAAAAGTTAAAATATGTCAATTTAGACAATAAAATGTCATGATTAACAGTGTCAAATGCTTTTTTTAAATCTAAGAACACAGCACCGACACAAGCATTATTATCCAATTTACTTTTTACTTTCTCTATAAACAAACTGTTGGCAAATTCAGTCGAGTGATTGGTGCGGAACCCAAATTGCATAGGATGCAAGGGAGAATGGCCTTTATTTAGATGTTCATTTATAATTTTAGCAACCCACTTCTCAGCGACCTTGGAGACGACAGGAAGGATACTGATTGGTCGGTAGTTGGCTACATTTAATTTATCACCAGATTTAAAGATTGGGGTGACTAAGGCCATTTTCCAGAAGGATGGAACAAGTCTCTGCTTGAGTGATAAATTGATCATATATGTTATAGGAGCAATTAAGGAGTTTTTACATAATTTTAGAGAATGTGAATCTAGCCCATACGCATCTTTCGATTTAGAGCTCTTAAGTGATCCAATGATCTTATCTACCCCCATCTCTGTTATTTCACACAAATTAAACACAGGCTTGGAAGGATCAATGGGTCTAGGTATTTTCTTGGATGGCTCGAACAGTTCAGTTATCTCCCTAACAGATTTAGAAAAGTGTTGGTTAAATTCATTTGATAGAGAATTTGGGTTGTTTACCACAGTGTTGTTAATTTTGAGTTCAAAATCGTCAATTGTTTCTGTTTTTTGTCTACCAAGTAATTTATTAAGATTTTGCCTTTTTACCATTTCCATTGGCATCAGTGATAATATCCATGAAGAATTTTGCCTTTGCCTTTCGCAAATAGTTAGTGCATTTATTTCTTAAGGAAGTGAATTTTTGCCTATCTATAGCGAGACTAGATTTTATTGATTTTTTAAGTTGCACATCCCTCTCCTTCATTAATTTCCTACACTCATCATTTAACCAAGGTAACAACTTTCCTTTTCTCTTATTATGACTCCCTCTTTTGGTAAAGTTTAACATTACTTGATTGATTTTAAACTGAAACAGATTACTACAATTCTCTATGTCCTCACTTTGATTTAATTCACTCCAATCGATTGCTTGCAAAGCCGCCACAAAATTTGGCATTTGATTTTTTGGAATCGCATTATACACAGTATGGTTGTGTGAAACTTTGAATCGTGTTTTTGTGAGCTTTCTTGAAAAAAAGAAAGCATTGTGGTCTGATAAACCAGTCATGAAGTTAAATGTTTTAATAATTCTTTCAGGTCGATTGACAAAGAGTAAATCTATTAATGTTTTGGAACGTGAAGTTATCCGAGTGGGCTGTTGAATTAATTGTGTAAAATTATAGCGGTCTGTAGTTTCTTTAAGATGTTTTCTAACCTTCTTTTCATTCCAATTTATGTTAAAATCACCAATAATGATTGTTTCTTTGTTTAGATCACAATATTTGAGAAGTTGTTTAAATTTTTCATAAAAATCCAACTTTGCAGATGGTTTACGATATACACATATTATGGTAAATGACATTGAAGATGAAAGGGATACGTCTACTCCGACACCTTCAAGTTGGATATCCTCTGGCCATACAATCTGTTTACTATTAAGAACATCTCTCACATATAACAAAACTCCTCCGCCCCTACCGTGATCCCTGTCATTCCTGTACACATTATACCCAGGCATATTTACAACAGAATCTGGAGAGCTATGTGTTAGCCACGTTTCTGAGAGGCCTATGAAGTCAATGTTGGAGTTGCAGAGCAGATGTTCTAGCTCTTCTCGTTTAGGTGCCATACTCCTTATATTTAAATGTCCGCCTAATAAGCCTTTAGGTTTGGCTCGCAGATCCCATATTATTTTTGCCTGATTCAAAGTTTGGAAGATCTTAGATGATCTGTGTCTTTTCAACACGGGATTCCTGGTTTTATTCTGTTTTGTTGCTTGGAAAATGGGTGGAAACTGTAAATCTGTAAACTATGTGTTTATTTCAACCAAAACTAGAGTTGTGATGGTTGGAAAAGTGGAAAGACGACCCAAAAAATGGCTTTTCATAGTTTTATTTAGTTTCTGTCAACTTTGAACGAAGTATATTTTACAATGCTACAATCACTGATTATTTACATGGAGTCTGGTGGGTTTAGCGGACGCAATTCCTCGGATATTTTTAAGTTTAAAAGAAGGATTTTACTCTTTAACAGAAAGGTCGACCTCCTTAGAAATCCTTTCCATAATGTTGTCAGACACTTAGAATATTAATCTGAGTCTGTCAGCGGCAAAATGAGCACTTCTGTGGACGTAAATTGAAGGTGCGCAATTGGCCATTTGTTTTTTTGTTGACTGCCAACTGCAGCGATGTATATAATACTGGACCAATGTCAAAGATTGTTGTTCCTATGAGTCACTTAGACACAAGAACATAGGAAAATAGGGTCCAGGTTGAAAAAAACAACCCGAAGTTACCCTTGAAAATTCTTGAAGGCCTTGTGAGTGATCAATTAAAGGAGTTTTTATACTCAAATGCAGTTTTATCTACATATCAATCAGGCTTCAGAAAAAGACATAGCACCATCACAGCTGCAATGAAGGTGGTAAATGACATTTTGGTTGCATTTGACAAGAAACAACATTCGGCATTACTCTTTATTGATCTGTCCAAAGCTTTCGACACTGTTGATCATGAAATTTTGAAACTACGACTTATTAACTCCGGACTTTCAGAGCAAGCAGTTGCTTGGTTCTCAAACTACCTTAGTGATAGGTCTCAGTGTATTAGATGTGATGGTCTGTGTTCCAATACTGTAGCAGTCACTAAGGGTGTACCACAGGGCTCTGTATTAGGTCCCCTTTTATTTACGATTTATATAAACAATATGGGTCAGAATGTGTTAAATGCTAATCTTCATTTTTATGCTGATGATACTGTCATATATTGCAGTGCGTCAAGTCTTGTACAAGCAATTGAATATTTGCAAATTGCATTTATTGAAGTTCAAAACACTCTTATGCAACTGAAATTAGTTTTAAATGGAGATAAGACCAAACTTATGTTGTTCACTAAATCAAGGAACAGGTCACAAAGCCTCCCTCCGATTGTCACTACGGGGGGAATTGAAATTGAGGTTGTTAACTCTTATAAATATCTGGGTCTTTTGATTGATGACTCCCTGACTTTCAAACCCCATGTGCTGTACCTGGTGAAAAAGCTGAGGCTAAAACTTGGTTTTTATTTTCGAAATAAGTTGTGTTTTTCTTTTAATGTAAAAAAGCGACTTGTGGCCACCACTTATTTATCTGTTTTGGATTATGGTGATATTTTATATATGTATACTTCTGCACAGAACCTTCATATGCTTGACACCGCTTACCATGCTTTGTTGCGGTTTATTACAAATTGCAAAGCACTGACTCACCATTGTGAGCTATATTCTCGGGTTGGATGGCCTCCTCTAGCCACCCGAAGGCTATGTCATTGGTACACTTTTATATATAAGGCAATTCTTGGTCTGCTGCCACGCTACCTGTGTGACCTATGTGACTATATCATACAAAAAAGCAACGGACGACACCTTTTGCGTTCTCAGGACTTTTTTATGCTCTCTGTGCCAAAGATTCGTACGGAAATGGGAAAGAAGGCATTTCTGTATTCTGCACCCTCGGCATGGAATACGTTGCAAAAGGACTTGAAACTAACTGATTTAGTCTCGTTAAACGCATTTAAATCTAAAATGAAAGATGTAGAGGCAGATGCCGTACTATGTTGTTGTTAGATTGTAAAAATGATAATTATTTGAAGTGTTAGTTTTAGTGTTCTGTGTTATTTGTTTGTACCTATGTGTTTTGTATAACTTTTTATATGCTGCTGCCTGTCTTGGCCAGGTCACCCTTGCAAAAGAGGTTTTTAATCTCAATGGGACTCTCCTGGTTAAATAAAGGTTAAATAAAAAAAATAAAAAATAAATTAATGTGAATTTGAATGTAAGCAGAAAAAAACTTTGAAAAAAGCAGAAAAAAACTTTGAAAAAAGCAGAAAAAACTTTGAAAAAAGTGACAAAAACTGTAGAACCGTAGAAAAATGTAAGGACGAAAGGTCAAAACAAACGACAAACAAAAAAAAGCAACAAACAAAAGGCAGTAGAATTAACTACTGCCTTGGAATTGAAAAACAAAACAGCAAAAAATTTCACATACCCCCTGCAGTCCTCCAGAGTACCCCTAGGGGGACACGTACCCTCTGCAGTCCTCCAGAGTACCCCTAGGGGGACACGTACCCTCTGCAGTCCTCCAGAGTACCCCTAGGGGGACAGGTACCCTCTGCAGTCCTCCAGAGTACCCCTAGGGGGACACGTACCCTCTGCAGTCCTCCAGAGTACCCCTAGGGGGACACGTACCCCCTGCAGTCCTCCAGAGTACCCCTAGGGGGACACGTACCCCCTGCAGTCCTCCAGAGTACCCCTAGGGGGACACGTACCCTCTGCAGTCCTCCAGAGTACCCCTAGGGGGACACTTACCCCCATATGAGAAACCTTGGTCTATTTGATGTAGTTGGCAAGATGCTTCCATTCACATGATGGGTATTGAATTAAGAAGGAAAAAAGGTATCAAATGAAGTACTCTATTGGTATCGGTATCCCTTTAAGGGTACTAGTATCTTTTGTAACTGATAAATGAGGTATAACTTCATATACACGTGGTTTATTGACTATGAATTCCAAAAATAAGAAACTATAGTGGCTGGAAGTTGGTGTTAGTGGTAGTGGAAGTGAAAAAATGTGTCAAACGTTGAAAAAAAACGACATAAACGTGCCAAAAACATCGCAAAAAAACGGGACAGAAATGTCATAAAAGTGTCAAAGTCATCAAAAAAAACATCAAAAAATGTTTTTGACCCGAGAGGACATGGTCAGTGGGAAGACCACACAAGGGTTAGAGAGAAATACACCAGCCGCAGCCGTGAACGCATTCATTTAAATGGATAGACTCAATAACAGCTGTCTGCAATGTTAACCTTTGGCCAGCAGGGGCCAGCACCGCCACAGTATGTCAAGATCTCCCTTATATTCTAACCACTGAAGGTTTTATTGCACATTTTTTTTACAATTTAGTTGCTTTCCTGGAGCACATACCCCTCCAGCTTTTTCAACAGTTTCTCTCAAATCTAGTCTAACCTTCTCTTAGTTGCTACAAACCACGGGCGTCAAACTCAGTTTCCCAGAGTGCCACACTGGAACATGAGAATCACATCAAGGGCCAGAGATGTAGACATTGTTTAAGAGAAAAAGTCAAATATTGTGACTGTATTATTGCATGTCTCATATACTGTAGTCTTCTCACTTACAGTTTGGGCCTCATAAAGCCCCAAAAACGTTCCTCAGCCAGCGACAAATATGTTGAAAAAAGCTCTAAAGACGTTGAAAAGACAGAAAAAAGCGTCCAAAATGTTAAAAGCTAGTGCCTAAAGCATTGAACAAAAGCGCATAAACTGCCAGAAAAGGTGTCAAAAATGTTGAAAAAAGCAAAATGGAAAAAGCGACAAAAACTAGGTGGGCCTAAATGTATTGTGAACCTGCGAGGGGCCAGATTTGGCCCTCGGGCCTCGAGTTTGACACACATGCTATGAACAGACAAATGCTTCATCCCTCGCCGTTTCTCCGTTACTTTTTGCATCAGTGCCATAGCTCAGCATGCAGCACCTTAAATCAACCAAAGAGTGGAGGGAGGTCTGAAAGATAGCATGTGTATTACATAAATCATCTTGAGAATTCTCAACTTGATCTTGTGACAGCTTGTGGGTATCCAAATGGGAATATGAAAAACCAACAGAGTTTTTTGTCGTTTTTTTTCCGGGGGCTTTTGCCTTTTTTGCGTTTTTTAGTCAGATTTTTTTGCGTGTTTTTGTATTTTTTGCCTTTTTTTGTAGATTTGTTTGGGGGGTTGTTTTTTTGTCGTATTTTATTAATTTTTCTGTCGTTTTTGGGGGTTTTCTGTGGGGGTTTGGTTTTTTGTCAACTTTTTTTGCATTTTTTTGTTGAATGCTTTTGCGTTTCTTTGCAATACGCACACATCAACAACAGTTAGAGTTTCAAAAAATTCCGACAAAGTTTGTCATCCCAAAACACTCAGGCGTCCGGTATACTCGCCGTACCCGACCTGTCATTTTGACGTCACATTGGCGCGTGCCAGGTCGGGTGCGACAACTGTAAAACGGCCTTTTCTAAGCCGTGAAAGCTGGCATTAAATGTAGTAACGTTGCCCTTGGGAATACTTGTGTTTAAAAAAGATTTTGATACAATGTCAGTTTGAGTTCCAGTTCTTTTAAATGTACATGTTTAGTGATCTATGCTGCTGATGAAACACTGGGTAAGATCTTGTTTTTAGTGTCAGACTAGTGTCTTATCCACTTGATGACCTGCCTCACCCAACAGCAACAACTACTGTCCACGTGTTGATGCAAACACAACGTCACTTTCTGCACATACACTGTATGTACAGTCCTCTGTATAGGCTCCTCTTTGTCATTTAATGTGCAATAAGGAAACGTTTGATATGCATGTGCATATGTGTGTTAAGAAAAGTGCTTTCCAGCCATAAATACACTTATTTGTGTGTGTGTGTGTGTGTGTGTGTGTGTGTGTGTGTGTGTGTGTGTGTGTGTGTGTGTGTGTGTGTGTGTCTGTCTGCTGTACGAGTTCTAATGTAAACAGCTTTATTGGCCAAAATACAGTAAATTAAAATACAGTATTGCCAAACACTTTATGAATACTGACATAAAATGTTGATCACTTGTAGTAAGTTATGTATGACATTTCATACGACTTTTATGAAGTGAAATTCAAATGCATTTAATCTGTGTGGCTGTCAGGGAGGTTGCTGGTTGGTTGGTTTTTGAGGAAGGAAGGAAGGAAGGAAGGAAGGAAGGAAGGAAGGAAGGAAGGAAGGAAGGAAGGAAGGAAGGAAGGAAGGAAGGAAGGAAGGAAGGAAGGAAGGAAGGAAGGAAGGAAGGAATTAATGAATGAAGGAAAGCCAACCTGATAAAGGGTGTAAAGTACAACTGATTAACAATTATGGTTGGTTCACAGTGCAACACCTGTATGTCTCTGAGACTTTCTTGTGTGCAAGAACTTTGTAGTACTGATAGTAACCTGCTATCTGTAATCACGGAACAAAAGGAAATGGGAGTGCAATTTGATCATTTAGCAGTCCTCTTAAGGCCCTGACCACCAACCAGACGGCCGACCGGCGGCAGTAAAGCCAGTCGGACTGGTCAGTCTCCCCGAGTCGGTCCAAAACGTTCCTCAGAACACACCGAAGAGACGCCGACTTGAGCGTACGTTCTGCACGTGCACGAGACGTAATACGTCTCCATAACAGCAGGCGGCGCTAATCTGGATTATCGCCCTAAAAATGAAAGGGTTAGGGTCTAGCTGCTCCCCGACCATAATGGCGGCTTGTTCACAATACGATCTCATATTCTACTAAAATATTTCACCGTGACGTGTTTCTGAAAACATGTTAAGGAGAAATCGGCCGTGCAGTTGCTGAATCTGTCTTCATCTCAGATCAACAAAGGTCAGTTTAAAAGATCTTCATCAGATTTTGAGAGGTGTTCACGCTCATTCCGCTCGTCATTTCCGGGTTAGCTCTCCACCAATCAGATTTAGATTTCGAAGGTCAGTCACTGACTTATCTGGACAATTTTTGTAATGTCACATATTAAGATTCATCAATTAATCTATCTTTTGTTATCATTTTATGGATTATTTTAGTTCGGAAAATGCCCATCAAAATGACCCAGAGCCCACAGTGACAATACAAACATCCCATTTAAGGTAGCTGGAAACTGAGAAGAACTCACCATTGCTGCTTAAATACACACACACACACACACACACACACACACACACACACACACACACACACACACACACACACACACACACACACACACACACACACACACACAAACTATTTGACCTCCTTTTGTCATTCCTGTGATGATGCAGCATTTTTACAAAGTACACACAAAACAACCCACATTCGCCTGCATACCTGAAGCAACATGCGGGCACATAAACAAGACTTGTGTCACATATGCACAGTCACACCTATCTAAGTCACTGAGGTCCCTTGGGTAGCCTACGACAAGAAACTGTATATGTGGGTGAGTGTGTATATGTGATTCCTGTGGAGTCATGTCACCTAGTTAGCCCAGTTCAGCCATGGAGCGCAACCTGCTTACCTGTTAAGTGGGCAGCCTCCGTGGATCGTTGTTCCTGTGTTACAAACAAAGTAGCCTACGTGACAACAGTTTTGACTGTCTCTGGTAGTCCGGTTGCAGCAGCTGCTTGTCCTCCCGAGTGTCTCACTTTGCCGGTGTATTGCTTGCGTCCTCGTGAGCTGACGCACCATGCGGGGTCTCGCGCTGAGCAGGCGTAAAAAGTGATAAAAAAGTCAAAGTTCAATTAATCAACTTAATTCAAGACACAGAGGTCCATAGAGTCAACACAAAACAGATACATATATAAATATAATACAATACAAAAACATTTAAGAATGGTGCCGATGAGGCATCATTTATAAAACATATATATGCTTTGAGTCCAATGTTTCCAGAAGCAAGATGTGTCACTCTTAGAAACATCAACTATGGACACAATGATCATATTCTTAGACCCTGTCAGTCTGCACATGAATCTATACATAACATTTCTTAAAACAGCGTTAAAAGTGGGCACATTGTTAGACACAAACATTTCACTGGTACTACTCCACCTAGGAATTTTAAGCACATTTCTCAGTGCATCATTGTAAGGCACATGTAGTTTTTTCATTTTCAACTTACTAAAATTACACCACAGGTGGGCAGTGTACAGTGGAGTGCAATAGGTTTTGAAGAGTGAGATTTTTACATCAGGGGTGCACATGTGGAATTTGCGTGCCAGCATATTTGCCTTCCCATACAGTTTCCCACACTGACGCTGCACATCATCATCATCATCATCATCATCATCATCATCATCATCATCATCATCATCATCACAAAGGTCATCTCTTATCACATGTCCCAGATATTTAACTTTCTTTACAACCTCTAGTGGTTCACCTGCCAATGAGAAAGAAGGATTATTTATTATTTAACATTTATTTATTGAGGAGGAATAACCCTTTGATATGAACCATCTCGTTTTCGAAGGGGATCCTCAAATCCAGACACAGAAATTGACATTGACCTTACAGCGGCAGTCAAGAAAAAAAAAAAATAATAATAATAATTAAAAAAAGAAAATACATAACAAGACATTCACTCATACAAGACTCTCCAAAGATTGCTCACTCATCCCTCAACAAAGTAAACACATGAAATATGAAATATGTATGTACCAAAACACACATCTAGACACCAGTAAACACGTATGCACACATAAATGTAAATGTAAGGGATAAATGCACCATGCTTAAGATAGGTTTCATTTAGTCCCGTTTAAGGGTATCAACTCTAACAGTGGTAACCACTGTAGAGCAATAGTAAAGTAGTAAAGTAGTAGCGTAGTAGCCACCAATAATGCTCCAGCATTTGTCCTGACCTGTCCATTCAAACCAGCACATAGATCCCAAAAATTAAAAGCAATTGCATGTATTCTGAAGATGTTGAGCAAGGGCATTTTTAAACATTGGAAAGGAAGTCAAAGAGCGAATTGAAGTTGGAAGATTATTCCACTCATAAGGTGCTTTATGTTGAAATGCATATCTTCCTATTTCTTTATTGATTTGAGGAATGAAAAAATAAATGTGGTTATTGTGTCGCAAGTTATAAAATGAACTAAATAAGATTAGATATTGTTTTAAATAAGAAGGATAGGCCATATAAATAGATTTATAAATAAATTGTAACCAATGAAAACGCATTCTATCTGGTAGGGTCAGCCAGGACAGTTGATGGTACATTTCACAATGGTGTGTTCTGTAGGGGCAGCGGAGAATAAATCTACACAGGCTACTGTAGGCAGTGTTAAGAGACTGAAGGCAGGAGGCTGTAGTATTTTGATATACGATATCGGCATAATCTAAAATTGGCAATAAAAGTTGAGAAACAATTCTTTTTCTGACAGGAAAATTAAAACAGTTAATTGATTGGTATAAAATTCTAAGTGAACAGTTGAGCTTATTAGTAATATTATGTACATGAGTTACGTTTCTTGATCAAACTCCCATAAAACCTACTAGGCAGGTCAAGTATCTTGGCCTTTGGTTGGACTCTGATCTTTCTTTTAGCATTTTTAGTGAATTTTCAAATGAGAGATTCAGCTTTTTTTGAAAAAGCATCGAATATGATTTTGATTTATTAAGTAGAAGCTTGTTGGACAATAGCCACCGCTGAACGGAATCAAAATCATTTTGAAATGTAATGCTGATGTCATAAATATTAGGTTTAGAGCAATAAATGACCGTGTCATCAGCATAAAGTTGGATATTGCATTCAGTGCAGCTACGCGGAAGATCGTTGATAAATATCTAAAAAAGTAAAGGCCCGAGAGAGGAACCTTGAGGAATTCCTCTGTCAATGTAAGTGAAATTAGAGATGCTGCCCCCAAAGGACACACACTGACGACGATTGTGTAAGTAAGAATTGAACCAAAGCAAAGAAGTAGACAGACCAACAGAGTACAGTTTGTCTAAGAGTAGATAGTGATCAACTAAGTCAAAAGCTTTAGTAAGATCTAAAAATAGTGCACCTGTACACATACGATTGTCAAAACTCGAAAACACATCATTGGTAAATTTTAGAAGTGCTGTAGTAGTAGAAAAATGTTTTCTGAATCGAGATTGACATTGAGATAATAGGTTATTGTCAAATAAATAATACGATAATTGGAAAAAGATTATTTTCTCAAAGACTTTTACAACACTATTAATAATTGAGATGGGTCTATAGTTATTAATATTTTCATGATCACCACCCTTGTGAAGTGGGATAACTTTGGCACACTTCCAGGCTAAAGGAAATTTATAAGAAGAGAACGACAGATTGAAAAGTGAGGCCAATGGCACTGCTAGCACATGGGAACCAATTTTAATAAACTTATTCTCGATAGGATAGACACACTTAATATTCTCCTCCTATAAAAGCAAGCTTATTCAAGTATTCATTTTCATTTTTGTGACATTCATAAGGAGTGTATACATTTAAGATTATAAAAACATTCTTATTATGCACCACCTTAATTCCCATGCACCAGTCCACATCTAACCTAATCACAGTGACCAGAGGGTCAAGTTTCTTGTGCCAGAATATGGCCACACCTCCTGGGATCCTGCCATGCAGAATTCTGGTGTTTAAGTGTGTCGCGGATTCCCCTGCCCCATGGAAATCATTATGCACAATGTTAAGTTCATCCAGATCTTGAATAGCTAAAAAAGCCTCTTGCAAACACACCACATCATTCACATTCTCAAAGAACTTGTCAATAACAGTGTGTTGGGCTCTCGCTCCAGCATCCTGGCCAAGCTGCAGACCACGGGAGTTATACGACACAACTCTCATAGCATTTAAACATGCATGGGACGCCCTTGGCTCAGGCGCACGTATCTCTGTGTTAAGTGATGCTTTAATACCAGCCCCTACCGCAACCCTAGGCTTACGATTCTCATAGAAGCGCCTTACATAGGTCCCTTCTGGCCATAGCTGCGGCGCATACATCTCTGCTACTTCCTTGCATTCAGCTGCAACTTTGAAAGACCTATGCATTCCCCTTGCTGGCTCTGGGTTGCTCAATCACACTCAGTTGTTTGCTAATGTCTGTAGTTATTCCACGAAGGTTCTCACATTCAGTCGACTGCTTACTCACAGTATTTTTCATGGGGGCCAACTCCACACTTAGGCGATCAATCATACTAACCAGACAGGAGACATCGAGGCTATTAAAGGTCACTGATGGTAAATCATCCAAGTGATAAGACACAAAGCGAGGAGTGTTCTCACCAACCTCATTCAGTAGTTTTAGACAGCTCTTAACATTATTGACTTTGTGAGCTACACAACGCTGCCCTGTGCCAGGACACAGTTCAAACAGGACCTTCTTGGAGTTTTCAATCCACTCAGATCCAAAGTGATTTACAGCCATCAGGATAATGTCATCCTGAGGCACCGTCTTCAATTTGACAGAAAGGAAGCTTAAGAGTTCATCTTCCACTATACCATATACCGTTTTACCATCAATGGTGGTGTAAATCTCAGGTTTAATCCTTTGTTTGATAACATGCCGTGCTGCTCTGTCATCGGCAGCCATCTTGATCATGTCGAATAAATGTTGAATAAAGTGATGTAAAAAAAATTCTATAGTATGTAGAAAACAGTGATAAAAAGTTATAGTATAGTATTTGCAAAAAGTTATAAAAAAGTCATAGTATAGTATGTCGAAAATAGTGATAAAAAGTCATAATATAGTATGTAAAAAAAAGTCATATCAGTACGTCCAAAAAAGTGATTAAAGTCATAGTATAGTATGTTGAAAAAAGTGATAAAAAAGTCATAGTATAGTATGTCGAAAAAAGACATAATATAGTATTTCGACAAAAGTCATAGTATAGTATGTAGAAAAAAGTGATAAAAAGCCAAAGTATGTAGAAAAAAGTTATAAAAAAGTATATAGTATAGTATGTGGAAAAAAGTTATAAAAAAATCATACTATAGTATGTCAAAAAAGTGATAAAAAAGCCATAGTATAGTATGTCGAAAAAAGTCATAATATAGTATGTCGAACTGAGGTAATTGTGCTGGGATCTAAACAACTTTGAAACTTACTATCTAAAGATATAGCTACCTTGGATGGTATTGCCCTGGGCTCCAGCACTACTGTCAGAAATCTAGGAGTTATTTTTGACCAGGATATATCCTTTAATGTCCACTTAAAACAAACCTCAAGAACAGCCTATTTTCATCTTCGTAACATTGCCAAAATAAGAAAATCCTGTCTCAGAACGATGCTGAAAAACTAGTCCATGCATTCGTTTCTTCCAGGCTGGACTATTGTAATTCCTTACTATCAGGAAGCTCAAACAAGTCCCTTAAGACTCTCCAGCTGATCCAGAATGCTGCAGCTCGTGTACTGACAAGAACTAAGAAAAGAGATCATATCACTCCTGTATTAGCTTCTCTGCATTGGCTCCCTGTAAAATCCAGGATTGAATTTAAAATCCTCCTCCTGACCTACAAAGCTCTAAATGGTCAAGCACCATCATATCTTGAAGAGCTCATAGTACCTTACTGTCCCACTAGAGCACTGCGCTCCCAGAATGCAGAGTTACTTGTGGTTCCTAGAGTCTCTAAAAGTAGAATGGGAGCCAGAGCCTTTAGCTATCAGGCTCCTCTCCTGTGGAACCAGCTCCCAGTCTGGGTCCGGGAGGCAGATACTGTCACCACATTTAAGAGTAAACTTAAGACTCTCCTCTTTGATAAAGCTTATAGTTAGGGAGTGAAGAGTTGCAGCATCTGCCTAGCCCGGCCCACCTGCTTCTCTGTCCCAGAAATGCTTGTTACTAACCTAGCCCTGGGAGCTTGTTACTAACCTAGCCCTGGAAGCTTGTTACTAACCTAGCCCTGGGAGCTTGTTACTAACCTAGCCCTGGGAGCTTGTTACTAACCTAGCTCTGGGAGCTTGTTACTAACCTAGCCCTGGGAGCTTGTTACTAACCTAGCTCTTGGAGCTTGTTACTAACCTAGCCCTGGGAGCTTGTTACTAACCTAGCTCTGGGAGCTTGTTACTAACCTAGCTCTTGGAGCTTGTTACTAACCTAGCCCTGGGAGCTTGTTACTAACCTAGCCCTGGGAGCTTGTTACTAACCTAGCCCTGGGAGCTTGTTACTAACCTAGCTCTGGGAGCTTGTTACTAACCTAGCTCTGGGAGCTTGTTACTAACCTAGCCCTGGGAGCTTGTTACTAACCTAGCTCTGGGAGCTTGTTACTAACCTAGCCCTGGGAGCTTGTTACTAACCTAGCTCTGGGAGCTTGTTACTAACCTAGCCCTGGGAGCTTGTTACTAACCTAGCTCTTGGAGCTTGTTACTAACCTAGCTCTGGGAGCTTGTTACTAACCTAGCTCTGGGAGCTTGTTACTAACCTAGCTCTTGGAGCTTGTTACTAACCTAGCTCTGGGAGCTTGTTACTAACCTAGCTCTGGGAGCTTGTTACTAACCTAGCTCTGGGAGCTTGTTACTAACCTAGCTCTGGGAGCTTGTTACTAACCTAGCTCTGGGAGCTTGTTACTAACCTAGCCCTGGGAGCTTGTTACTAACCTAGCTCTGGGAGCTTGTTACTAACCTAGCCCTGGGAGCTTGTTACTAACCTAGCCCTGGGAGCTTGTTACTAACCTAGCTCTGGGAGCTTGTTACTAACCTAGCTCTGGGAGCTTGTTACTAACCTAGCTCTGGGGAGCTTGTTACTAACCTAGCTCTGGGGAGCTTGTTACTAACCTAGCTCTGGGAGCTTGTTACTAACCTAGCTCTGGGAGCTTGTTACTAACCTAGCTCTGGGAGCTTGTTACTAACCTAGCCCTGGGAGCTTGTTACTAACCTAGCTCTGGGAGCTTGTTACTAACCTAGCCCTGGGAGCTTGTTACTAACCTAGCTCTTGGAGCTTGTTACTAACCTAGCTCTGGGAGCTTGTTACTAACCTAGCTCTGGGAGCTTGTTACTAACCTAGCCCTGGGAGCTTGTTACTAACCTAGCTCTGGGAGCTTGTTACTAACCTAGCTCTGGGAGCTTGTTACTAACCTAGCTCTGGGAGCTTGTTACTAACCTAGCTCTGGGAGCTTGCTCCCCGGAGTCTTTCTGTTTCTTTTCACCCAGGATGAAATCCCGGGATTAGGATGGCACCAAAATCATGGTTCCAGCTGTTGCCGTGGTTCTGCTGGGATTCCCTGCTATGCCGTGCTGCTCCCTGCGCTACTACAACCACTATTTCTAGCCACTGTTTATTAACTATACTGTGATGCACCCCAACGGCACGTCAGACACCACCTACCAAGAGCCTGGGTCTGTCCCAGGTTTCTTCCTAAAAGGGAGTTTTTCCTCACCACTGTTGAGTGCTTGCTCTTGGGGATTTGTTGGTTTTTTTGTAAATTATAGAGTGTGGTCTAGACCTACTCTATCTGTAAAGTGTCTTGAGATAACTCCTGTTATGATTTGATACTATAAATAAAACTGAATTGAATTGAATTGAAAAAAGTGATAAAAAAGTCATAGTATAGTATGTCGAAAAAAGTGATAAAACGTTATATTATAGTATATTGAAAAAATGATAAAAAGTCATAATATAGCACGTCGAAAAAAGTCATAGTATAGTATGTTGAAAAAAGTCATAATATAGTATTTCAACAAAAGTCATAGTATAGTATGTCACAAAGTGATAACAAGTCATAGTAATAGTATGTCGAAAAAAGTGATAAAAAGTCATAGTATAATGTTGATAAAAATCATTTTAAAATGATAGTATAGGATGTAAAAAAAAGTGATAAAAAAGTCATAGTATAGTATACTGAAAAAAAATGATGAAAAGTCATAGTATAGTATATTCACAAAAATTATAAAAAGTCATAGTATAGCATGTCGAAAAAGTGATAAAAACGTCATAGTGTAGTGACTGGAACACAACCTTTAGACTACCAGTCTCTTTTTCTCTTTATCTATTTGAATTATTATATACTGTGTCGAAAAACGATTTAGTAAAGTATATTGAAAAAAATGATAAAAAGTCATAGTATAGTATGTGGAAAAAGTTATAAAAAAGTCATAGTATAGTATGTGGAAAAAGTTATAAAAAAGTCATAGTATAGTATGTCGAAAAAAGTGATAATAAAAGTCATAGTAAATGTAAAAAACCTTCTGTCTTCTAATCATTCTCGCATCAACCTAAGCTATCTAACCTGACACAAAGGAGTTGTCCTAGTAGTAGTAGTAGTACAGCATGTCGAAAAAAGGTAAAAAAGTCATAGTATAGCATGTCAAGAACAGTCATAGTAAATGTCCAAAAATGTCATAGTATAGTATGTCAAAAAGAAATTGATAAAAAAGTCATACTATAGTATATAGAAGAAATTGACAGGCGACAAAAGGAAACGTCCCGTATCTGATAATAAAATAAAAGATTTATCTGGGTTTGTAATTTGGTGGAAACATTTGGGATAGTGTAAGAACACAACTCATATAAATATATAACATAGGTATAGTCGATTTTAGACATTTATTGTACCTTTAATTTTGATATGAAATCCACAAGTTTCCATTAGAACATTTGTTTCTCTTTCCCAGTGAAAGCCAGGCAAGCACACATTGTATTACAGTGAATGTTGATTTGAATTGTATGACTGAATGTCCGACTGTATGTCTCCTGCTCCAGTCAGTTTTTCCTGCCACTCCAGTTTCCCATCACCTTTATACAGAGTAACCTTTGTACAGACTTAACTTTGCAGCAAGTGAAATCAAGGAAAAACTAAATGCAGCAGGGCACCCATGTACATTGTGTCATCTGTGTTCTTAATGTCACATTTTTTTATGTGTAATGTGAGTGTAGTATGCTTACTCATTTGTTGTTAATCCTGACAGCTCAGGTTCATTTGCACTAACGTGTGCACTATTTGGCAGCCTGAAAACTGGTATTAAAGGCTGTAGAAAGAATACAGAATGGAAAGAGATCGCTGATGCAGTTAACAGTATTGCCGGACTCCAGCGTCCCACATGTTGCAGTTAATTTCCGTGTTCTTCTTTTCCTAACCACAACCATCCTGTTGTTGTCGTGCGTCCCACAGAGACCGGGGATCGCATCCTGTGTGTGGCGGTCCGTCCCGTTGTTGTCGCCGGCATGTGCCATTTTATTTCCCCGTTGTTGCGTCCCCCAGAGACCGCGGATTGTGTTCCGGTGGCCATTGTTGTCACCGCCTACCGTGTGTGGCGTTTAATTTCCCCGTTGTTGCGTCCCCCAGAGCAGCCCAGTCTCATGGCAGTTGTCGCCAGCGTGTGGCATTTGATTTCCCTGTTGTTGCGTCCCCCAGAGACCGCGGATCATGTCCCAGCGGCCGGCGGCCCATTGTTGTCACCGTCTACCGCGTGTGGCGTTTCATTTCCCCGTTTCATCCTGGGTGCTGCGTTTTAACCCACGGGGGCACGGGCACAAGGGGACCACTGGTGTGAATAAAACACTTAAAGCGCTCCTTAAAAAACCTGGTTTGGTTATATTAAAAAAGCTGTTTAAAAGACGGCCAGATATTAAAAGCAGGTAAAAAGAACCACTGGACAGGACAGACAGCGGGAGATTTAAAACTTTAAATAAAAGGTCAACTCCACCACTGCCCCGATATCTCTCCTAGAAAATTGGCAAACTAAATACATAAAAGAAATAAAATAATTATATATATATATATATATATATATCTACACACACCTATATTTTGGAAATAAATAGCCCGGCACAATACAAAAGGATTCTAGCCCAAATTTTAAAACATCTTGTCAAAACTTAAAAGGTAAGTACAAATGTTTAAAAGGTCATTAATACTGTCTGAATTACTTGCCTGTGAGCTTAAAAAAACATATATACATATACCATTAAAAATTAGTAAAAAGTGCTTTGTTATAAAGTGCTTTAAAGATGAAAAAGTGCCACACAATAAACATAATAAACTTAAAATACATCCTAGAATAAAACCACACTGTTAGTAAAAACGCATAAAACCAATGGCATGTGTATCACTATGTTTAAAATTTTGAGGCAAGCAATTCAATTTGTAATAATCAAATAAATTAGTTATAGCAATAATAAAATAATAATAATAATAATAATAATAATAATGATAATAAATACACAATAGCAATAAAAACAGAACACCAATTAGATAATTAAAATATAGTCAGGGCAGTACAAAACTTATAAAGGAAAACCAAGGCATCTTTAAAATATATTTTTATTTAAAAAGCCATGAAAACATTCAATTATTAGGTTGGGCCTCCTCTGCAGGCAGAAATTCAACCCCAAGGGGATAGAATAATAAAATCTGAGAAATATGTTATAAAAGACAGAAATATGGAAACGTTAAAATAGTTAATATTAAACATGAAAATAAATACAACTATAAAAATATAAAAAAGGTAATTTAAAATACAAAATGGAGGAAACACAAGGAAATGAAAAGAAAGCATGCAGGGGGGTTAAAAGATCCGGTACGATGTGCTGCACAGGAGACCCAAATAAAATCCAGGGAGAAAGGAGATCAGAGCAGTGGGAGTAAGTATTTAAAACCTGTTTTGCCATTGTAAAACTTAGATTAAAAAGAGAAAAGTGGATCCATTTTAATATTTTTCATTTAGACCCCTAGGGTCAATGGTTTTTAAAAGATGGATCCACTTCCTCTCCGCTGCCCGCCGCTGAGCTGTGGTCCAGGTTCTGTTACTCTCCAGGCCTGGTTCTGCTTTGAACATTTTGAGAGCCATGGAGTTTTAATTCTTAAATATAGTGCAGGGTTAGGGTTAGGGTTAGCGTAACAGAACGAGATTCATGGGGAAGGATGAGGGAGGGGTGAGGGAGGAAAGAGAGAAAGGATAGGTCTGCCCCCCGTTAGCAAATACAGGAGGTGTGTTGTGCTGAGAGGACACACTTCACTGCTGAGAAGAAAAGTCAAACAACGAGCAATTGATTGGCCTCCTGATGCTCCATCATCCCTCTATCAGTCATCCCTGTTTTTCACCGTGTTACTCCTTTCTGCTTTGGACTTCTGCTCACCATATGTTTTTTTTGGATTTATCTGAAATTCTCAAAGTATTGGATCTAAAAAGCCTGATTAACATCAAACATTGAGTGAAGGTAAGACTTGTTTCCGTGCACAATAACCACTAGGCAGAAATATGAAAATGTCCTTGTAATAATCTTGACCTTTGCTATTTTTGTTCTACACGAACATCCTGTTCAGTGAACACTTGAACAGAGCTGGTGTCTAACGTGTTGCTGAGAGAGAATAAATCCTCCAATGCTTCCTTGTTGCATAGTTTGATCAGAAAGTGCAGACTGTGAGGAAAGATAAAAGGGGTGCCAAGGATCATATTTATTGTGAAAAGCACAGGAAGATTAATGTATTATTTATGTTGCAAAATGTATTCAAGGAGACAGCTGTAGTACAATCTGACCAGATTAACTATAATTTATTAGATTGACATGTATGTATTTGTGTGTCATGTTTCTCGCTCCTACATTTTAAAGCATAACACCAATGACTTTCTATAGTAATAGACTTGTGGTTGGTCTGAAATTGCAGGATAATTTATTTTTGATAATTATACTTGGCTTTCATTTGAGAGTCTCCTCATTTGCCCTTTGGCTTTTTTGGCTTTGTGACTTGTAGGGGAAACTCTTGGCCTGAGTGCAGCTCTGCTCTCAACCAGCTCCAGTTACACTTTTACTTCATTATGTTCCAATCCCAGACTGTGTCTGAAACTCTCCTGTCCTGACGTGTTTAAAGGGACAGTGCACCCCAAGTCAAAAATCCATCCGCCCCCTCCACCCCCACCCCTACTTGTATTAGTGCTATTCATCAACCTAACATTTGGTATGAGTTGCCCAGTGTTGGAGATATTGGCCCTAGAGGTGTCTGCCTTCTCTTCATTATAATGGAACCAGATAGACTCGGCTTGTGGTGCTCAAATCGCCAAAACAATACATTTGAAAACCTCAATATGAATGTCTCTTTCCAACAATCATGACCCAGTTACTCAATAAAATCCACACACCTGGTTTCAAGCAATTTCAGGTAGGAAAAATGTTCTTTGTACCGAACTGCACTATCCAACCGTATTACTGCGCATAAGGAAGCATACTCATGGACGACAGGTAAGTGCTTGTGACAGCATGAAAACATCCACCCATCCTTCTTCGTCCACTTATTCAGCGCTGGGTCACAGGGGCAGCAGCTCCAGCAGGGGACCCCAAATTCCCTTTTCCCGAGCCACATTAACCAGCTCCGACTGGGGGATCCGAGGTGTTCCCAGGCCAGGTTGGAGATATAATCCATCACCTAGTCCTGGGTCTTCCCCGAGGCCTCATCCCAGCTGGACGTGCCTCCTCCTAGCCCTGGGTCTTCCCCGAGGCCTCCTCCCAGCTGGACGTGTCGGTCATGACCCAGCCTTCATGACCATAGGTGAGGGTAGGAACGAAAACTGTCCGGTAGATCAAGAGCCAGAAGGCAAAGCATGAAAACATGTAAACATTACATTGGCTGAGCTGTAGCGTTAGCTAGTTCAGGTGAGCTAGCAGTGTCGGTTAGCTACAGTTACAGCTTGCAGTACAGTACACTGTAAAAAACAAATCGTAAAAAAACAGTAAAAAGTCTGGCAGCAAAGTTGCCAAACACTTACAGTCAAATTACAGTAAAAAAACCTTACATTTTACGGAAAGATTCTTTTTTTAAATACAGATATTTCCTGTAAATATTTTCTGTATTTTTACAGTCTAAATATTGTAGAATTAAAAAACAATCTTGTTATAAAACATTTCTAGAATGTTAAAAAAATTATAAATCTTTATCAAAACTATAGGAAATATTGCAGAAATACCTTAAAAGTACACAATTTAACTGAAAACTGCTGTTTTAATATGGTTTTCTTTGGTAAATTCACAAGATTATCCAATCCATCCACAAGAACTCCATGTCAAAGTACAGATTTCTGAATGTCAAATTACTTTCAATTACCCTCCTTTAGGCATTTATTTTATGATTATCCAATCTATTTACAGTAAATTTCTGTTAAATACTGTTTATTATGACTGTTAATATAATAGGATAATACCTTGCATAAACCTAATAATAATAGTCATTACTTTATATAAACAATATTTGAGAGTATTTACAAGCAACTCTCCAATATATCTACATACTTTTACCATTAATGTATGGTGTTTACTTTAAATAAACATTGTTTCATAGTAATTTAGAAGCAAATATCCAGTATATTTACATACCTTTACCATTATTATATGAGGTTTACTATATATAAACATTGTTTTTTAGTTATAAAAAGCAACTATTCAATATATAAACATAGTATTAACATTATTGTATGGGTGTTCACTTTATATAAACAGTATTCAACAGTAATCACAAGCAACTATCCAATATATCTACAGACTTTACCTCATTATTGTATGCGGGTTTACTTTATATAAACTGTTCTTTATAGTAATTAATAGCAACTATCCAAAATATATACATACTTTTACCATTATTGTATGGTGTTTACTTTATATAAACATCGTTTCATAGTAATTTAGAAGCAACTCTCCAATATATCTACATACATTTACTATTAATACATGAGGTTACTTTATATAAACATAGTTTTATAGTAATTTAAAAGCAACTATCTGGTATATCTACAGACTTTTCCTCATTGAAGTAAGGGGTTTACTTTATATAAACATTATTTGACAATAATAACAAGCAACTCTCCATTATATGTACATACATGTTTATTTTATATAAACTTTATTTGACAGTAATAACAAGCAACACCAATATATCTACAGACTTTGTGCAAGTGCATGGGAATACTTCATAAACATTATTTGACAGTAATTACTATTACTATCCAATATATGTTCACAACGTCCTCATCAGTAAATGGGGTTTTGAATGTACAAAAACCAGAAGCACTATGTAAAAGTGCATTTGCATCAACTACTTTTACACTCAATGAATATATAAATCTTTTCTGCTGACATTTTACAGCATTGTCCAATCCATTCACTGCACATCCCAATTTGAGATGTATGAGATTTTAAGATGTATCATAACCAGAAAGTATCATAAAATGACCATTTACTGCTTGCTTTACAAATAAATGCACTATTAAACAGTGATATCCTTAATCCTTAACATATGAATAAACTTATGGGAGCATGTCTGGTACATTGCATTATAGCAAAAGGGGAACTATGGGCAATTTGGGAATTCATACATGCGTGTTCAAAATGTCAGTGAACATGAACAACTCTCTCCAAAATCCAAAAACTAAAATGTGTGATGTCATCTGATATAATGTAATGTAATGTATAAGCTTTTCCAAAAACAATGACTTGAGAAAGATTTTAAAGATGACTCTGAGAACAGCCAGGGGGATGTTAGGAGGTAACGGGAGATTTAGTGTTTCAGAATTGAAACGCTAACATAGAATAAACCTCTTTTCTTTTTTTTTATTCTACAAAATTAGTTTCACATTTATTGTCTAAGAAGCAGCTTAGTAATCTGATGACATCATAGTTTGAGTCTGAAATCTCTGGTTTGTGGCTTTGCGAGAGAGAAGATCTTACTCACAAATATCAGAGGTGAGAATAAAGACATTTGCACACCAAGGACGTTTTTTCCATGCGATTATTTCACATGTCAATATATTTTGTAGGGCTGCACAATTAATCACAATATTGTCGAAATCGCAATATGAACTAGTGCAATATCCAAATCACAGGGGGGCGCAATATTTGTTGAAGGCAAAATATGTGTCAAACCGTTCTAAAATAAAGTATTGTGGTGCTGCAGAGACGTCCCGGTCTACAAATCATATCCTACAGACTGAAGGAAAAAATCTTTGTTTTGCACAGATCCTCGCAAAATAAATCACACTTCAATCATTTTTTCATTATTTTTCAATGAAAATAAAAAAAACATCATTCCCTCCAATATCGTGAATCATATCGCAATATCCGTCAAAAATAATCACAATTAGATATTTTCCTCAAACCTTGCAGCCCTAATATTTTGTTGTTGGTTTACTTATGAGGATGACCAAACAACAACCCAGAGGCTGCTGTCTGATCTACAGACTGTACAGTCTGCAAACTTTATCACTCCTTTCAACCTTTACAAAGGCAGCGTATGCCAGAAACATTCTTTCCGTTTTTACCTTTCACAATAAGCCTTAGACATATGCTACACGGTTTTGCAGCATGTATTTGTTCTCAAACTGCAGAATCTAGCTGCTGTACAATCACTTCATATCTTCACTGCTAAACGTTAACTCTCCTATGGTCCGACTGCTCTCTCTTTCTCGTCCGCTCACACCACATCTTCTGTCACTTTCTCTCTTCAGCATCTGTCCTACCGACATGGTAGATGAGCTGGCACAAATATCTGAAACTTTAACTGAAAACTGTCGCAAATTCGCATAGTTGCCGGTGTGAATAGTTTTGAGTAAGGGATAATGTAGAGCGAGGCGGTCGTTATAGCGAATACAACCCCGACAGGGTGATCAGGACCCCGACGCCGTCTTGAATCAGCCTGAAGGGGTTGTATTCGCTATAACAACCGCCTCGCTCTACATTATCCCGCTTATTACATGGCTACTTTCCAAATAAATCAATAATTTGACACAAAATATTGATTTAAAAAGGAGTTTATTGATTTAAATACAATTGTATTGCTTCCGCTAAAGAAAATAGTCCGTTCCGTCTCTACGGTTGGAATCGTGCGTCCATAGCAACGTAAACTCTGTATCTGTTAAGCTAATGCAACCCTTCATCTATTACTCTCCACCACCTTACGGGCTGTGGTAGTAGCCGTATATGTTATGAGGTGCTGTCGTGGTGGTCAAATGACCCAGCTGCTGTTTTAATCACTGCAGGAATTGATACGACATTAGCTGACACGTTGTAGTGAGCTAGCGGGCTATTGGCTGCTCGTATTTACATTAAACTGAACATTTCTGTTGACGGTGAAGTGAGATGAAGTAAATGGCTTCATGTCCTCATTCATCTCGTTTCCTGTTTGCACAGCCGCTGCATGTTGACACACCTAAACGTGCAATGTAAGCTAACTAATTAGTGTTGTTGTCCCTACAGCTGAAGTTACTGCGTAGCGATCATGGACCGTATATAAAGATGTAGAGATCATAGACCGTATATAAAGATGTAGAGATAATAGACCGTATATAAAGATGTAGAGATCATAGACCGTATATAAAGATGTAGCGATCATAGACCGTATATAAAGATGTAGAGATCATAGACCGTATATAAAGATGTAGAGATCATAGACCGTATATAAAGATGTAGCGATCATAGACCATATATAAAGATGTAGAGATCATAGACCGTATATAAAGATGTAGCGATCATAGACCGTATATAAAGATGTAGTGATAGACATTCACCAGATCTGCTGTCATTGCTTGAATTGGAGGACAGAAGTTGCTCCATGTTTCCCCACTTTTTGCCACAGCTGATAAATTATCCAGACTTCTTTCAGCGGATTGATTGATAGCTGTCCTCCAGAGTGAACAGAACTGCGTCCATAGCAACGCTCTGCTTTTGCGTGGCAACGGTGTGTTATGCTTAGCAACGGTCTGTTATGAAGAAATTACAGACCGCATTCTACATTAGAATTCAACCAACCTATGTAATAATGTGAAATATTCACAGCCGATTATTTTGCATATTTGCATCGCTTAATCATCACGCCCCTGGTGTGTAATGGTCTTAAGTCACACATGTGCAAGTCACAAGTCTTAAAGCGTAACTCTCGCCAAAATGCATCCTAGGGTGTTTTTGTGAATGTACCCGAGTCAAACTTTAGTTTAAAAGCATAATTAGGACGGAAGCGCCACTTTTAAGGTTTACCATATTCTCGTTTTTGGTAAACTGGCCTTTTGAATGGGAGAGCTAGGGGCACTACTATGATAGCATAAAAATAGCTATTTTTAAACACTAAGAAGGCTCAACACAACATGAGACTTTGCTCCACATATCACCAGTGGCTCACATGAACTCAGCATTGTGAACATTGTTTGTGTACACAGAGTTTACTAAAAAGAAAGGTTTTGAACAACTCATTGTAGGATTTGTTGTTTCCGGGCGCTACCATCTCTCAAAAAGTGTCAATCTCCAAATGCGAATGAACAGACTCAATAAGAGGAAATGTAATTCTTATATGAGGCTCCTTTTTCAACTACAAGGTCAATATGTTTTTTCACTAACGACTAAACAATTAATATTATTATTTATGGAACTAAGCTTTAGGAGCTTTCCATCTTTACTCTCCTCCCTGTTAAGCTGCATTTGGAGATGGTAGCGCCCGGAAACAACAACTGCTAAACTAAGTCATTCAAAAACCTTTTTTAGTAAACTCTGTGAACACAATCAATGTTCTCAATGCTTTCGTTCATGTGTAGAGCCCCTGGTGATACTTGGAGCAAAGTTTCATGTTGTGTTGAGCCTTCTTAGTGTTTTAAAAAAAGTGATTTTGATGTGATCATAGTAGTGCCCCTAGCTCTCCCATTCAAAAGGCCATTTGACCAGAAAACGAAGATATGGTAAATCTTAAAAGTGGCGCTACCGTCCTAATTATGCTTTTAAACTGAAGTTTGACTCGGGTACATTCACAAAAACATCCTAGGTTGCATTTTGGCGAGAGTTACGCTTTAACCTTCACCATCTTGAACAAGTCCCAAGTCACTGTGTTTAGACTCAAGTAAGGCTGTACCAACAAATAGGGGTGTAACAATGTGACAAATACACGTTCGGTTCAGACCTCGGTTTGTTTTTGTTTACAAGCACAGCCCAGGTAAAGCAACCATTACCAGTGCAGATGTCATTCGGTACCTCCTTCAGCTGTATGTGGGTTTGCTGCCTCCTTCTTAGCCTCTGCTGGGCCCCCTCTTGCTCTGGGCTATCCTGTTCTCAGTCTGGTCTGTTGGTTCAGCCTTCATTAACTGGTCATTGGCCTCTTGATCCCTGTCAAACCGAACACAGAATGAGAGCCATAACATGGGTGAGAAAGATGTGGTAAGGTACAGCTGATTACGTGTGATACTGTATGGTGAACATCTCTTTACTTTAGCTTTCTTTATCTCCTCCATCCATCCATCCATCGTCGTCCGCTTATCCGTGGTCGGGTCGCGGGGGGAGCAGCTCCAGCAGGGAACCCCAAACCTCCCTTTCCCGAGCCACATTAACCAGCTCTGACTGGGGGATCCCGAGGCGTTCCCATGCCAGGTTGGAGATGTAATCCCTCCACCTGGTCCTGGGTCTTCCCCGAGGCCTCCTCCCAGCTGGACGTGCCTGGAACACCTCCCTAGGGAGGCGCCCAGGGGGCATCCTTACCAGATGCCCGAACCACCTCAACTGGCTCCTTTCGACGTGAAGGAGCAGCGACTCTACTCCGAGCTCCTCACGGATGACTGAGCTTCTCACCCTATCTCTAAGGGAGACGCCAGCCACCCTCCTGAGGAAACCCATTTCGGCCGCTCGTTCTTTCGGTCATGACCCAACCTTTATCTTTATCTCCTTGGTCTTCTTAATCTTGTATCCTCCTTTCTTCCATTTTGCCTAAACAGGGATTAAAGAATTAGGGTGAGATTGTTTTTAACATTTCAACATTACTGTGACAGTACCATAGCTACATAGATGTATTTGTGGTGGCTTGCCAGCATTGACCACCAGGTAATTATTTATTTAGATTTACAGCAAAAATGAAACTTAAAATACATATTTAATTACATACTGAGTGCAATTGTCTGGACTGGAGGGAGAGACACTTCTATGTAGAGCAGGTAGCCTATGTCTTATTTCTGAGTTTGTTCAATTCCCTGTCTATTTATTTTTATGTGGAAAGCGAGAATGGAAACATTTTCTCTGGAAAGACAGAATGGTAATGCTAAGTTGGACACATTGAACTGTTAGCTAGCCTATATATTTAGCTAGCTAACATTACGACTCGTGCATGGTTCCAAAGAATTTCTAATATAGGAAGAAAAGTTCCACTCCCTCGTTACTTCTGGGTTCTGAGTTCCACTAGATGGCGCTCACAGGCCAGTGCAGAATGAATGGAGGTCTATGGAGCTGTACCCCTAAAAATCCACGTTTCTCAGGATATAATTTTTTGTCTAGTAATTTGAATGTTGCATTCGAAAGGGGAGGCAAAGAAAATACATACTGCTGGGTGTTAGATTTTAAAGTCGCTTATTTGTTCTAAAAAGCCTTTTAAAATGTCAGTGACGTCATACACATATACGGCTAGAGATACTGCTTTACGGCGAGCTCTGAGTCACTTCCTTTTCTCTCTGGAGGCATCGACAACACAGCTGACAGGTTAGACTCTCCCTGTCAATACACATGCTAGAAAGAGGTTTGCTAATGTTTTAACGACCAAGCCGAAATATTCACTCTGACATTCTGGCTCCGCTTCGGATGCCGTAATCAGTCCACTGACCAATCAGCATTCATTAGCAGAATGCTAGCGTGGTATGGGCAACAACGACTCAACCTGTAAGAAATCGAAAGGGCATAAGTACTCTTTCATTCAACTTTTGACCTATAATCCATGTTGAACTTGCAAAAACTACAATCAAATCTGAGATTTCTCAACGACAATCAGGCGAAAGAGACAAATTTAGCCGTCTAGCTCCATAGGGTCCCATTCATTTAGCACTGGACCGTGATCACCTCCAGTGGCACTCTGGTGGAACTGCAACCAAAGTAGGTACAATGGGGCTGAATGGGGAGTGGAACGGCTTTCTGTAGACGGGCTTTGATGGTTCACATTCAAGGCTACCGTTACCTAAGGACAGGCATAATGTTGCGCCAGACACATGTTGATAAGGCACATAAACGGCAAATGCTAGCTAACGTTATCCCTGCTGACATTTTAAAATTGCAAGTGTTATCTTAACTCATGTCCAGTTGATATCTCGTGAGGAAACTGCATGTAAATAAAAACAACAGTATTACTTTACCTGAAGTGAAAGCTGAATGTGAATCTTCGTGGAAATGTCCTGCATTAGGTGGCTACGTTATGTTATCCACTCCACGCAGTGTCTCTGTGCTGTTAAGATGATCTTGACGTTAGCCCCTCCCCCTCTGAAGTCAAACAATACCATTGGTCAAGATTGTCTCGCCTGGCATGATTCATCCAATGATTTCGCAACATTCAGTTATTTGAATCTGCGCGCACTTTCTTGATATCTGAAGCACAGAGACTAAAGAGACTATTTCTGTTTACATTTCTGTTTTTTCAACCATTGTAAGGTCTTACATCGCTTCACTCCCAGATTACTAAATTCACGTTAATGCTACAGAAGCCTTGGTTGAACTGTTGAGCACTAACATCACTTCCCAGTCTTTCACACATTGCATCCATCCCCATCCATCCATCGTCGTCTGCTTATCCGTGGTCGGGTCGCGGGGGGAGCAGCTCCAGCAGGGGACCCCAAACTTCCCTTTCCCGAGCCACATTAACCAGCTCTGACTGGGGGATCCCGAGGCGTTCCCAGGCCAGGTTGGAGATGTAATCCCTCCACCTAGTCCTGGGTCTTCCTCGAGGTCTCCTCCCAGCTGGACGTGCCTGGAACACCTCCCTAGGGAGGCGCCCAGGGGGCATCCTTATCAGATGCCTGAACCACCTCAACTGGCTCCTTTCGACGTGAAGGAGCAGCGGCTCTACTCCGAGCTCCTCACGGATGACTGAGCTTCTCACCATATCTCTAAGGGAGATGCCAGCCACCCTCCTGAGGAAACCCATTTCGGCCACTTGTACCCTGGATCTCGTTCTTTCGGTCATGACCCAACCTTCATGACCATAGGTGAGGGTAGGAATGAAAACTGACCGGTAGATCGAGAGCTTTGCCTTCTGGCTCAGCTCTCTTTTCGTCACAACGGTGCGATAAACTGAATGTAATACCGCCCCCGCTGCGCCGATTCTCCGACCAATCTCCCGCTCCATTGTCCCCTCACTCGCAAACAAGACCCCAAGGTACTTAAATTCCTTCACTTGGGGTAAGGACTCATTCCCTACCTGGAGAAGGCACTCCATCGGTTTCCTGCTGAGAACCATGGCCTCAGATTTAGAGGTGCTGATCCTCATCCCAGCCGCTTCACACTCGGCTGCAAACCGATCCAGTGAGTGCTGAGGGTCACAGGCCGATGATGCCATCAGGACCACATCATCTGCAAAGAGCAGCGATGAGATCCCCAGCCCACCGAACTGCAACCCCTCCCTACCACGACTACGCCTCGATATCCTGTCCATAAATACTACGAACAGGATTGGTGACAAAGCGCAGCCCTGGCAGTGGCCAACCCTCACCTGGAACGCATCCGACTTACTGCCGAGAACCCGGACACAGCTCTCGCTTTGGTCATACAGAGATTGGATGGCCCTGAGAAGGGACCCCCTCACTCCATACTCCCGCAGCACCTCCCACAAAGTCTCCCGGGGGACCCGGTCATATGCCTTCTCCAGATCCACAAAACACATGTAGACTGGATGGGCATACTCCCAGGCTCCCTCCAGGATCCTTGCTAGAGTAAAGAGCTGATCCGTTGTTCCACGACCAGGACGGAATCCGCATTGTTCCTCTTCAACCTGAGGTTCGACTGTCGGCCGAACCCTCCTTTCCAGCACCTTGGAGTAGACTTTACCAGGGAGGCTGAGAAGTGTGATACCCCTGTAATTGGTACACACCCTCTGGTCCCCCTTTTTGAACAGGGGAACCACCACCCTGGTCTGCCACTCCTTTGGCACTGTCCCAGACTTCCACGCAATGTTGAGTAGGCGTGTCAACCAAGACAGCCCCTCCACACCCAGAGCTTTCAGCATTTCTGGACGGATCTCATCAATCCCTGGGGCTTTGCCACTGTGGAGTTGTTTGACTACCTCAGTGACCTCCACCAGGGAAATTGACGACAATCCCCCGTCATCCTCCAGCTCTGCCTCTAACAAAGAGGGCGCATCAGCTGGATTTAGGAGTTCCTCAAAGTGCTCCTTCCACCGCCCTATTACCTCCTCAGTTGAGGTCAACAACGTCCCACCCTTACTGTACACAGCTTGGATGGTTCCCCGCTTCCCCCTTCTGAGGTGGCGGACGGTTTTCCAGAAGCGCCTTGGTGCCGACCGAAAGTCCTTCTCCATGTCTTCTCCGAACTGACCTTCGGCCTAAGGTGCTCTGGTACCAAGTACACTTATGAGCATCCCTATGTTCGAACATGGTGTTTGTTATAGACAATCCATGACTAGCACAGAAGTCCAATAACAGACAACCACTCTGGTTTAGATCAGGGAGGCCGTTCCTCCCAATCACGCCTCTCCATGTGTCTCCGTCATTGCCCACATGTGTGTTGAAGTCCCCCAGCAGAACTATGGAGTCCCCCTCCGGAGCCCCATACAGGACTCCATTCAAGGTCTTCAAGAAGGCCGAATACTCTGAACTCTTGTTTGGTGCATATGCACAAACAACACTCAGAGTTTTCCCCCCAACAACCCGCAGGCGTAGGGAGGCGACCCTCTCGTCCACCGGGGTAAACTCCAACGTTGCGGCGCTCAGCCGGGGACTTGTGAGTATCCCCACACCCGCCTGGCGCCTCACACCCTGGGCAACTCCGGAGAAGAAAAGAGTCCAACCCCTCTCCAGGAGTACGGTTCCAGAACCGAGACTGTGCGTAGAGGTAAGCCCCACCAGATCCAACTGGTAGCGCTCCACCTCATGCACAAGTTCCGGCTCCTTCCCCCACAGCGAGGTGACATTCCACGTCCCCAGAGCCAGCCTCTGCTGCCCAATGTACGGCTTTATTCATACTTCATGTCTTTATTCACCTTATATTACCTCAGCCCATGAAAAACTCTTTTTTCCCTTTGGGGAGAGGCAAAATGAGGCAAAATGATTTGAGGGAGCAGTAGGACTGCACAAAGACCTTGCATTTTGTTGAACACTAATTTTGGGTCTTAATATTAAGAGAAAAAAAATGTAACAAATGTATCATGCACCTTCATAAGGAAAAGAACGTGTATGCTTCATATATTATTTCAAGTACACCAAATACTTAAAAAAGAGGTAATGTCCCGCATTAGTTTCTGACTGAAAAAAACACTAAAAACTTCCCCAAACTACTGTATTTCTGAATTCCTAATTTTCATTTACATTCACAAGCCTCCCCTAAAACAGTTTGGAGCTTCTTAGGGGGGCCTGCCTTCCACTTTCAAAACCTCTGGTCTAACATATTGTATTGGAAGACAGCCTCCAACGTTTTTAAAGTGGATTAACAGCCTTTTATCTCAAATAAGCATAATGTTGCAGTTGTCCATACTGTTTGTCAGTAGGCATGACTTTCATAAGAGGGGACACACTTTAAATGGGCAGCCGCACACAATTCAAGATTTCTTTATTGTTACAGTAAATTACAGGTATAGGACACTATCAAGCAACATCTGACATTACAGGTATGGCTCTGTGGTGTCTGTTGTGGCGTATCAACGCAGGGTTGAATTAAACTGTATGAGGGTTGGAACTAGTGGAACAAGTTAGGTTAGGTGGTGTGCAAGTTAGGCATGCAGGCATGTATTTGAGGTACTGGTGTGCATGAATATTGATTTTCCACCCCTTATAAAAGTGTAGCATAGCTTTGGCGTATTAACGTATTAATGTTACACCTAAATGGAACACATATTGCCCAGGCCATATGTGCATCAATGCCTGTGTAACTATTGCAAGTATATGGAAATTGCAGTGTAATTTCAGAGGCAGAGGTGATCAGATCATAGAGGTCTTGTCAGGCGCTGGTGAGGCTTTTGAAATACTGGACATGCATGAATATTCATTCTACCCCACATAAGAGGGAAGCTCATGCTCTGAGCTGTTTGCATGACATAGACAGGAACAAACATCAGAAGCCAGAGTGGACACAGTATAAGGCATCACAGCAGACATCAGCAAAGTAAGCAGTCAATGGAAAAAGATGTTGGGCCTCCACAGAAGTGAAATGAGGCAAGAACATCAGATGCCCCCTAAAATATTAGGATGGTGAAGATGTAGGCTTACCCAGGCTGCAGGCTGCCTGGCTCTCTGTGTACTGTATCACCATCCTGTAGGCCTATAGGGTTGTGGGCCTATGTGATGTGAACTGTGGCTGCACAATTCTTTTGTCAACTCATTCGCCAGACCAAAACATGATTATATAGTGATGAGCATATCACACACTTGGACTAAAACAAACATCATGTACATCAAGGCTTGCAGTTTAGGTTGACTCTTGTCTCTTATGCATTCCCGTAACTGAAGCTATGGCTTTGTTTCCACAAATATTTAGATGAAAGAATGTTTATTTTTACAAAGACAGATCTGAATACAGCATCTTTGTCCACATAGGCCCCAGTGGTGATTTGGTGCGGTACAGCTTTAGCTGGTTGTTTAAGCTTGTGTGCTGCCAAGTTGTTTTACTGTTTGTATTACCATAAAATATTACAGTATTTTAGTTTCTAATAGAATTACATTGATCCAACTATACTTGAGAACAATGCTTGTGGGTTTGTGCTGTGGAGTGGTTGAGGCCATGCAGTGAGGGTTCATGTCAGCCTCATTCAATGTATTAAACGGGTCAGGCTGGTCCTACCTGTCTCAGTACCTCTGGTAACCCCTTTAGTAGACTTCCATTAGGAGATATTGGCCAGGATGATGTTTGACAGCGATTAAAACACTAACACAGTATGTATGAGACCACATTGAATAAGCTACAAAGGACCCCTATACATTATACCAATATTTACCCTCTGAAGAGTCTCTGATGCATATATTGGATAGTTAATTGTAAATACTGTCAAATGTTTTTTACAAAGTAAACAAACAGTACATTAATGGGATAAGTCTGTGGATATATTGAATAGTTGCGTTTAATCACTACAAAGTACTGTTTATATAAAGTAAAACTGTTATATTAATGGTTAAAGTATGTAGGTATATTAGATAGTTGCTTTTTTGTACAGTAGAAAACCAGTATTAAACAGGAATTTACTGTAAATAGACTGGATAATCATATAAAATAAATGCCTAAAGCTTTTAAGATACTATTATTGGGCTGTAAAAAGAGGGTCATTTTACATTCATTTGACATGATTTCTAAATATGTTTTATGATTACAATTCTTTTTAATTTTACAATAGTTGGACTGTGAAAATACAGAAAATGTACAGTAAATATCTGTATTTTAAAAAGAAGTTCTTAGTAGAATAACATAAGGTTTTTGACTGTCATTTCACGGTAAGTGTTTGGCAACTTTGGCTGCCAGACTTTTTACCGTTTTTTCACGATTGTTTTTTAACGTTTCTTTACATTAATTTTAAGGTTTAACTGTAAAAAAAACAGAAAGATGCCTCAATTTTACACTCAGTAAAATTATGGTTATTTATTGTATTTTTACATAAAATTCAATGTAATTTAACTTTCAAGCTCATTAAGCAATGGAAGTATCCTGTTAAACAACTATATTTTCTCATTATATCAATTTACAGACTACAACCTTTATTTAATGTGTTTTTTTAAATAAAAGTATTTTTCTGTATTTTTATGGCATTAACACTTAATGTAGAAAAAACAGGAAAAAACCCGTAAAATGTTACAGTAAATTCCAGTGAAATAACTTTTTTTTTTTTTACAGTGTACGCTTCCTTCTGCACGGTGACACAGTTGACGTCTCTACAGCTGATATCTCCAACACTGGGCAACTCACACTTAACAACCTCAATTGATAAATAGCACCACCAACACAATCTCACTCCCATCGCGTAAAATACGGAGGCTTGGTCAGGTGCCTTTGGCGTTGTTATTGATGCTGCAAGTCTCCTTTAACGTCTTGTGGTGGGTGGGCTTAAAAAAGGTAGGTTTATGTGACACGCGGGACAAGAATGGGACAGTTGGGTTTAGGGAAAGAAGTTCTACACACACGCTTTTTGCATCGTATCTGACACTGACAGCCACTGCCCAAGCGTCCGTATTTTATGAGTTCAGAGTGAGAACCGGTTGGCACTACAGGTAAGAGGAAATGTATGTATTTTTGATTTTGGGGTGAACCGTCCCTTTAAGAGCCATGAAAGTTCTGAATTTTCGACAACATGTATTTTTATTTTGGACAGCAGTTATATGAGTCATGATATTCTGTCAAAACTCATCCTGGAGATGGCATATTACATGCACATACAGTAGTTTCATCTTTCTTTGCACAATCTGTACCTTGTTATTGTCACCCCAACCCCTAGCTCAACTGGTAAATATTGTAATGTTTCCAGTATTTGAATTCTAATACGATACAACAGAATACGATACAACTTTATTGTCAGCCAGGGCTGAAATTCTTTTTGCATCCTTGGGTAGCTTGTATAAAAAAAGAGGACATAGACAGACATACAGACCCTGACACTATATGAAGCAAATAGGTGATGTATATTTGCTCTGCAGAGGAGAGGCTGCACAGACCACAAGTGAAGCATGTTAGAGCATTTATGAGTTAGAGTACAGAGTTACTGTACGATGTAAACCAGCAGGAGGTGAAGTGCACGCGAAGGTGAGGGGGTTCAAAGCTTGTTTTTGGAAACTCCCTGCCGTCAAAGATCTTATTCCTCTGCAATCTGCTGACAAGGCAAAAATCTCCTTGGTGTCTGTGTCATTACTCGGGATTAATAAAGATTTGTTTCTGTCACGGGGGAGTCCTGTGGAAACAACCATTTACAGCTGCAGAAGGTGAGAGACAAAACTGCCCACACCAAATATACTGTAGCAGGTATACTCAGGGACTGTTTTTAGTGAAATATCGTGGTTTCGAGTCCCCATCTGCCAGTTTAGACAGATACAAGCAGAGTATGTATTTTATCAAAATAATCCAGTGAGATTATGTTTAATAATTAGATTTTTACTTTATTGAATTACTATTTATTATACTGTGTTAGAACATACTCCACACAGGACTGAAATACCAACCCAGTCTCACGGCAGTTCGTGAAATGGTCAAGTTATTAAATCTATGGATTTGTGTACAATGACACGATTTTGTCGTTTTTTTCATGTTGGTGAGGACGATTTTTAAACTAATGTATTTAAATGGGAAGCATGTTTCATGGTCACAGCACGACTGCAGTAGCGAATAGTATGAAAGGCCGAAAATCCGCGTAAGGAGGTTGGTTGGGGGGGTGGATGGGTCAAACAACACAGGACTTTCACCCACGAGACCGGGGATCGTGTCCCAGGGTGTGGCGTGTCCTTTCACCATTCTCGTGTCCCGGTGTGTGGCGTGTCGTTTCCCCGTTCTTCTATACCTAACCCCAACCATCCCATTGTTGTGGCACATCCCCCAGGGACTGTGGCTCGTGTCCCGTCGTGTGGCGTGTCGTTTCCCCGTAAAACAACCTCCATATAGATGCTTCCCATTACGTTCTGACCAGCACGAATACATTACCTTCTCAGAAACACGAAAAAAACGACAAAATCGTATCTATATAAAATAACGTGACAATTTCACAAACTGCCGTGATACCGTGTTGGAAATACACACATTGCTCAGGTCCTATACATGCACAAATGGAGAGATGTCAGAGTGAGGGAGGTTGTGACTGCTGGACAGGTGCTCCCGAGCAGTTGCCTTGCTCAAGAGCACCTTGGCAGTACCCAGGAGTTGAACTGGCACCTCTCCAGTAGAGGGTGACACGGGAATCAATTGTCGCTCCCATCCCATCCGGAGCCCACGAAAATACTCCCGTCATATCCCGATCATGCTCTATTCCGTCCCTATCATGTTACCAACAGTGAGATTGGCCCAATACCAAAGTCCAGACTCACAGACTCACGGACTTTGGTGCGCGTTCTAGTGAAATTCGTAAGGGTTTAGGATTGTCCCAATGTCTAATTTCAAAGGGCGTGAGGGTTTGAGTACACACTTACCGAGCACTTTCCGTGAGTCTGCATCGATGTAGACTTCACCAAAGGGAAAGTTCAAAGCGTTGTGACGTTTACCACGGAGACCATAGGGAAATCCGGAAATTACAAAGGTAAACAACAGCACGACACACGACCACGGGAACGGAACGGACCTTTTGTCCAGCTTGTAAAACAAGAGTTTGAAAAAATGTGGAATCAGGCAGCCGTCTCCTGTGCCACGGCAGTGTGGAAAGCAACAAATTTAAAATGAAAATTCCCAAACCGGCAAGTGTCAGCAACCTCTTTGTTATTAAGGTAACATGAAATCTCGTGAAGTGCTGTCCCAATCCCATTTATACCTATCTGAGCCCATGTGGCCTCACAGACTCACTCACTTTGCACCTGAGATCAATTAAGTCTGTGGGTCTGTAGTCCTTAGTCCTCAGGGCTCACTTTGGGATTGGGCCAATGTTTTCCGTACCGTGACCCGCGGGAGTCCCGAAAAATTGTCACCGTCTACTTTCCAGCTACCAGTCCACGCTCCGTACTTTGGTCCACATGGGGACTTGAACCAGCAACCCTCTGGTTCCCAACCCACAGACTGAGCTACTGCCACCCCAAAATATGATGCTGAGGAGCAGAACTGCTCTGGGAACCGGTGCAGCTCTCTCCACACTGGTCACTGAGAAGAAGTGAACGTGGATTAGATTATCTCCAGGTTGTCTGTGGCACATTTGTTCTTACTGTTTTTTTTCATAGGATTTGTGCAACAAGACTAGCTTTTTGGATAAGAAATATAGGTGAAAGGTAGGTTAAAACTATTATTCTCCAATGAGAATAGTCCACTATATAATCTAACTACATAATAATATTCTGTTACATGTAAAAGTCCTGCACTGATAATGTTACTTAAGCAAAAGTATCTAAGTATAATCATGAAATGGACTAAAGTACTCAATGCAGAAAAATAACCCTTCTGCACTCTGTACTGTCATGCTGATTGAAGGAGACCCTCCATTTACATCACTTTGACCTCTGACCTACATCCACATAGTATCCAAGTATCTGTGAGGTAAGAACAGCTGCTGACATTTTGACTTGGATGCTACATGACTCCTGCACTGCACATGAAACTCCAAACTGCACCGTGATTCCTCTCAGAGAGGAGCATGGATGTATTATAATAGCTGGATACCGGATTTTAAAATAATGCCTATTCAGTTATATTAGTTGCTTACCTGGCGCAGACGGCAAAAATGTTTCTAAGGGCCCATCCACACGTGCGTTTGTTTTGCATCGTTTTGGCCACTGATGGGCAGTAACGCGTTAGAAGTAACGCGTTACTGTAATCCGATTACTTTTTCAAGTAACGAGTAAAGTAAGGGATTACAATTGCAAAAACAGTAATTAGATTACTGTTACTTCCCCGTAAGCAGGCTGCGTTACTGCGTTACTTAACCGTGATTGTTTGGTGAGACTGTGTCGTGAGTGACGATGACGTATGAGCGCCGTGACGTCAGTGTAAACACCGACATGTGTAGTGTTGAACAAGAGACAACATGGAGCGCGGGAGAGAGCAGGATCATGCAGTGTTTAATGCTTGGAAGTACCGACATTACTTTGAGTTTGACTCGGTTAAAGGTGACAAAAACATCAGCGTCCGCTGTACACTCTGCGTGGGAAGAGAACTTTTATCTACAGCGAAAAATTCCACCTCAAATCTGAGCAAGCACCTAGCAAGCCGGCACAGGAACGTGGAACTCTCTGAAAAAACACCTGAACCCCCGACTGACATGACGGCTGGGGGGCTACATCCAATTCCACCGGGCGAACCTCCGGGGGCCCCCCCCCCCCCCCCCTCTCCTGCTAAACAAGTGGAAATAGACTTAAAAGAGACGTCACAGGACTTAGTGCCGCTAAACTGAAGCTCGTCGCTGGTTATATTGTCGAAGATAGAATTAGGCTGAAAGGTCTATTGCTTTATAGCGTATTCAGGTCGTGCATCAAGTTTTTGAAAAGTAACTTAGTGAAGTAACTAGTAAAGTAACTAATTACTTTTGAAAATAAATAATCAGTAAAGTAACTGGATTACTTTCTTGGAGAAGTAATCAGTAATCAGTAATCCAAGTAACTTGACCAACACTGGTTTGGGCCGATCGTCCAAACGGTTCCTGTAAACGTGCTGCCTGAAGACGCACTTTTTTGAAACCTGGTCCCAGGGTTAAACAATTCAAAAACGCTTGCGTCTTTGATTGGGCCACACCCCTCGGCTACACCCCTTGACCTCTAGCGTTCGACCTCTTATCCCGCGATGTCTCATAACAACAACAACAATGGTGGACAATGCGCTTGTGTAGATTCTGGTTTCCTTGCACTAGCCATTTTCGTCGTCTTCTTCTTGTGTTTGGTTTCTTCTTCTACTGTCTGTTTGTATACAGCGCGCAAGCTTTATGCGCATGCTCTGCCTCTTCTTCTCCGTTTTTTGATGAATTTGTGTAGCAGAAACAGCGCCACCTATAGGCCTGGAGTATGAAGTAGCATGTCGAGTCATTTACAAATGGATCCATTTAGAAGCTAATATTCTTGACACGATGCCAGGGAAGATGGGAAAAGATGGTTTTGGTACATGTGGATGTGGCCTAAGCTTCCGGGTTTAATTCATAAATTCATATTTAATTGAATATGCGCAGTAGTGTTTTCCCCTGCTGGCCCCGCCCAGGAGTTCCCGCTCAGCCCACACTGCGTTCATCTGTAGTATGCTGACAGTTAAATCGATTTATTCTGCAGTATGCTAAGCCAGGCTGAGCCTTTGAACAAGCTTTTAAAGCACTGGACAAAAAAATAAACATTTCTGAGCAAATTTGCAATTCACCATTTCGTAAAACTGCCCTTATTCAAACTCTACACAGTTCAGCAGACGGAAATTGTAAAATGTTTGGCCACAACGGCAAGCCGCGGTTGTTGTGACTGTTCTGGTGCTTTGCATTTTGAATCAGTATGACATCCGGGTATTTTTGGCATACTGCAGATTTTGCTTTTGTTTGCATACTACATGCTAAATGTTGGCCAAATCAGTACATAATGCTAGTATAGTATGCGGTTTCAAAAACGGCCAAACAACGAAAGTAAAGCATGTGGGCTCTGACAGGACTCCATGGTGGATTCATGTGCACCTTGTTGAAATAATGGTGCCTTCATTTGCACCTCGCAAACTCTAAGAAACTCTTCTGCCATCTAGTGGCTCTAATTGTGGCATTGACTCGTCACTGCTGAAAAATAAATGTTTAAATTTAAAATTGACCCCTAATAAGAAGAGATAACTACATCCTACTTTGCGGACAGATATTGTGGGTTGAGTAGTGCTGCAGTGGCGGATGTGCATCGTACACACCACAGATGTGGTGCAGCACAGCACTTAGTATTGAGTGAGATTTCAATCAGCATTAGCGTGTGAAGAGTCACTCACATATGAAATACCACATGGACTCAAAGCTGTAAATTCTTTCCAGCACACACATGCTGTTATCACACAAGCATGACCAAATGTATTAACCAATACTATAGTCGTGCGCCTCTTGTCTCTCTTTTAAGTGTGCCATATTTTGCAGACAACTCTCTTCATTACACTGCCCATATTTATATCCACACAGTTGCAGGGTTTTTCAGATTGTGCACTTTTTCTGTCTCTTATCTCTAGATATTTTTGCAAATGCAAAAAGCTTTTGTGTCACAAATTTCTCAGCAATCACAACTGAGGGGGCATCCACATGAAGACGCGTTTGGATGAACGCACTTTTTTTGCATCGTTTGGGCCGATTGTCCACATGAATCCTGTAAACGCACTGCCCGTAAACGCACTTTTTTGAAACCTGGTCCCAGGGTGAATAAAAAAAAAACGGCTCACGTTTGGCTTCATGTGCACGGCGAAACCGCATAAGTGCGTATCGATGATGTCATCCCCACACACCTCGGACTTACAGCTGACTGCCTTCAACCCAGCTGACTGCTCTAGCAGGGACGCAACGCTGTTTATAAAGTGGAAGTAGAGAATTTATCAACTAGCTCGCTAATCTGTCTGCTCATCAACTCCTTGAACTGATTATAGTAACTGTTAGCACGGCTTATTGTAGAAAGGCTACCGCAAGAAAAATGTGTAGCTAGATTATCAAAAAGACATCGGATCATTGATGTTTGTTTGACTGCCGATGTTAGCTAGCAGAGCTGCAATCATGTCCGATAGCAGACAGAATTGCAAAATAGAAAGCAATCCAACAGCACATTATACAATGTAACGTTTTCTAGCGGTGGCCTTTATATAAGGAGCAGTGGTGAAAGTTATTAAAGTCTAATCCATGGCTGTATTAAGAGAACTATGGTATGTTATGAAAGGAAGTGGAAGTGACTGAAGGCTGCTCTTCTTCTTCGTTTCGTTAATTTCTGTAGCAGTAACAGCGCCGCCTACAGACCTGGCATATGAAGTAGCGTGTTGAGTCGTTTACAGATGGATTCATGTGGACATGAATTTTCTTGAACCGAATCCAGGGAAGACGGATGCGTTTTCAACCTAACGTCTTCGTCTGGATGGGGCCTGAATTAGCATGAAATGAAAGAATTGGATTAACATGTTCCTTTTAAGGACACAGCTGACGCTCGAGGACAGCACTTACATGTGTGTTTACAGCACAAACAAGGAAATCAAACCTAAACTGGAGCAGCAAGGTGTTCAAAAACAGAACCATGATCCCTGGAACCTCAAGCTAATCTTATCAGTACAAATAAATGACCAATTGCTTCCATGAAAGCAGGAAAATCACCAGACACTCCATGGGCATAGATTTCAACACCAAATCAAATATTTTGAGAGTTCCCATCACCAGAAAAAGTAACTTTTATCTTAAACTAACAGGGTTGAGCTGACTGAAGCAGGACAGGGGAGACCTTAACAAACAGCCCATGGGCTGTTGACTTTGACTTTAGCAAATGTCCGTTCAATCCTGTTTTACAGGTTAGCTCTGATTCACAAAAGTTACACAATAACACAAACTAACCTTCCAATGGAGGCAGTGGTAGACCAGCAACTCCAGTTTTCTGCGAGGTAAAATTACTGTTTTGTCAAAGGAGTCTGATGGCTTTAAGTGCCGTCGTCAGTCGGAGGAGCCGTCGGCCTTCATTTGGGACAGTTTGACTTGTTGAATCGGCCAGTGGGTAGTCAGACTCAATGACCAATCAGATTGGTGGAGAGCTCACCTGGTAATGACGAGCAGGATGAGCGTGACAAACGCCTCTCAAAACCTGACAAAAATCTTTCAAACTGACCTTTGTTGATCTGAGATGAAGACAGATTCAGCAACTGCACGGCCTATTTCTCCTTAAAATGTTTTCAGGAACACGTTACGGTGAAATATTTTAGTAAAATACGAGATCATATTCCGAACGAGCCGCCATTATGGTCGGGGAGAAGCCAGACCCACGTGACGCGTTCATCCAACAATTTTTTTGATTAGCGCCGCCTGCTGTTATGGAGATGTATTACGTCTCGCGCACGCGCAGAATGTACGCTCAAGTCAGCGTCTCTTCGGTGTGTTCTGAGGAACTTTTTGGACCGACTCGGGGAGACTGATCAGTCCGACTGGCTTTACTGCCGCCGGTCGGCCGTCTGGTTGGTGGGTCAGGGTATTAGCAGCACCTTTGAGTTTATCATGTGACAGTGAAAACGTGAAAGGCAGAGCAGTATGTCCTGTATGTCCCTTACCGGCTAACATATTTCAAGATGGAGCATGAATATGGAGCGTCTACACCAGTTCATGTAAGCGCAAATGTAACATTTCAATCCAATAGGAATACTTGGAATTGATGGTGGTGGTAAATATTCATGAAAAAGGACAAGTTTGTGAATGGCAACACAGATTTTGATAATGAATAACTACAAATGTTACACAATGGACATTTAAAGAGAGCATCAGTGGATCACATTCATTGATTTATTTGTGGCAGCTGCCGTAATATCAACGTTGACCACCACCTATTGATTTTGCACGTTGGTGCGCTGACGTTTTCTTCAGATTACATGTAAATTAGGTCTGCAACTATTTTTATCATCAATTATTCTGTCGATTATTTTCTCTATTAATCAATTAGTTTGGTCTATAAAATGAGAAAATGGTGAAAAATGTGAATCAGTGTTTCCCAAAAAGTCCA